>OY755047.1:60915580-61404840 GCA_963576565.1 Aspidapion aeneum
CTGTCTGTCTGTCTGTCTGTCTGTCTGTCTGTCTGTCTGTCTGTCTGTCTGTCTGTCTGTCTGTCTGTCTGTCTGTCTGTCTGTCTGTCTGTCTGTCTGTCTGTCTGTCTGTCTGTCTGTCTGTCTGTCTGTCTGTCTGTCTGTCTGTCTGTCTGTCTGTCTGTCTGTCTGTCTGTCTGTCTGTCTGTCTGTCTGTCTGTCTGTCTGTCTGTCTGTCTGTCTGTCTGTCTGTCTGTCTGTCTGTCTGTCTGTCTGTCTGTCTGTCTGTCTGTCTGTCTGTCTGTCTGTCTGTCTGTCTGTCTGTCTGTCTGTCTGTCTGTCTGTCTGTCTGTCTGTCTGTCTGTCTGTCTGTCTGTCTGTCTGTCTGTCTGTCTGTCTGTCTGTCTGTCTGTCTGTCTGTCTGTCTGTCTGTCTGTCTGTCTGTCTGTCTGTCTGTCTGTCTGTCTGTCTGTCTGTCTGTCTGTCTGTCTGTCTGTCTGTCTGTCTGTCTGTCTGTCTGTCTGTCTGTCTGTCTGTCTGTCTGTCTGTCTGTCTGTCTGTCTGTCTGTCTGTCTGTCTGTCTGTCTGTCTGTCTGTCTGTCTGTCTGTCTGTCTGTCTGTCTGTCTGTCTGTCTGTCTGTCTGTCTGTCTGTCTGTCTGTCTGTCTGTCTGTCTGTCTGTGTGTGAACCGAACCGAACCGAACCGAACCGAACCGAACCGAACCGAACCGAACCGAACCGTCCGATTTTAATGAAATTTGGTACCTTAGCTGGATCTTGCGTCGAGATGGTCCCATTTAAAAATGAACAAAATCCACCGAGCAAGCCAAATAAGAGGGTGGGGGTAGATTTCAAAAATTAGAGTTTATGTGAAAATATTTCGTGTGTGATATCAATGGAAAGGTAATTGAGTCTGGAGTTAAACAGTTAAAAAAAAGGGTGGGGGTAGATTGAAAAAAATTAGAGATTAAGTGAAAATATGGCGTGTGTGATATCAAAAGAAAGGTAATTGGATCTAGAGTTAAACAAAGTATATTTTAGTTTTTTTAACAAAGGGTGAGGGTAGATTTCAATAATTAGATTTTAACTTAAAACATGGCTTGTGTGGTATCAAACGATAGGTAATTGAGTTTGGAGTTGAATAAAATATATTTAAGTTTTTAATTATATTAGCTCACCCGTACTCTACATCTATAGAACCTAGTGTGAGCTTAGGTGCCGATATATTGGCAGAGTATTTTTTTTAGCTTACACATATACTATATTATAGTAGTGTAAGCTATGATCCTAATTTTTTTGAAAAAAAAAAGTTGCTCCGATTTCAAAAATTTTTATATATCTTTGCGTTTCAGATGATTTTGAAACTTTTTTGTCGCGCCGTCTGTCTGTCTGTCTGAAGATCTGTCTGTCTGTAACGACCAACGCGCATAACTCAAAAACCGCTTGCTCGATTTCAATAAAATTGGGTACCTAGGCTAGGCCTTGGGTCGAGATGGTCCCATTTAAAAATGAACAAAATTCACCGAACACAAGCCAAATAAAAGGGTGGGGGTAGATTTCAAAAATTAGAGTTTATGTGAAAATATGGCGTGCGTGATATCAAACGAAATGTAAGTGAGTCTGGAGTTAAACAAAATACATTTTAGTTTTTGAAAAAAAAGGGTGGGGGTAGATTTCAAAAATTAGAGTTTACGTCAAGATATGGCATGTGTGATATCAAACGGAAGGTAATTGAGTCCGGAGTTAAACAAAATACATTTTAGTTTTTGTTTTTTTAAGGGTGGGGTAGATTTAAAAAAAATTGGGTTTAAGTCAAAACATCGCTTGTGTAGTATTAAACGAAAGGTAATTTAGTCTGAAGTTGAATAAAATATATTTCAGTTTTTAGTTATACTAGCTAACACGTACACTATAACCTCGACTATAACTATAGTACCTAGTGTAAGCTTAGGGGCCCATATATTGGCAGAGTATTTGGTTTGGTGTCGACCATTCACCTGTTACTGTTTTGAAGAATATGAAGAGTTTTTGTCACTTGGTTAAAAGAAAGTAATCAGAAAAGTCTGCCAACACTGGGCCGGGCCTATGTCCTAAGATAGATCGAAGAAAGCTAAATAGATAAAATAGAATTAGTTTACCGTTCTATTTCCCAAATTCTTCACTCTGCAATGCAGCAACACCGTGTTTCCCACGAGGCCCGTAATATTAGTTTCAATTGATGTGTCAAACAATGGTCCAGTTCCAGGAATGGGCCATTCGTGAAGGAAATCTTTAAACCTTTTTGAGCTTAGGCTGACGGTTTTCTTGTTTTGAGAATCTGAAACCAAATTGCATTTTAGTAACCTAGAAACGGGATATAGTGCAGGCGCTGTAGGTAGTTGAGTATGCAAAATATGAAAACCGCAGTTTAACAATAAACGATCTGGATGTTGCCAAGCGAGGTTTTGGTCCAATTTTTTTTTATCCCCCCTTCTCTTATAGCCGTGTTCGAATTTCTGGAAATTTAACTAAGTTGACGCCTTCAAGCCACAATGACAGAGAAATTATTCTCAAATGTGTAAAATCCAACCTTAATATAAAATTTTATTAGTTTGTTAAATGTTAGTTGCAAAAACCCCCAAAAACCCCCCAGACCCCCCAAAAACTGCGATTTTGAGGTTTTCTTCAAATTTTCTCAAAAACTTCTTCTTAGGGAAAATATGTAATTACTTTCATTATAGACAATAAAATTTTCTTTTCAACGGTGGATTAGTCAGTGAGGTACGACCACTGACAAACTCTTCAGCTGCGTTTATTGAGGTGATATAAAAAAATGAAAAAAAAAAAACATGTTTATTAAATAATTTACCCGATTTTCTTGAAAACTAAGCTCTTTATCAAAAATTATATTCTATAGTCAATTGTAGACAATGCAATTTCCTTCAAAATGGTGTATAATAAGGTAAGATTACTTTTATTTATAACAATTTAGGGTCGTCCGTAAATTACATTAATTTTGAAAAATCTCTAAAATTTTTTTACAAGTCTTGTCCAATTTTCTCAAAAACTAAGCTTTTGGAAAAAAAAGTATTTTACACTTTATTGTAAAAAATAAAATTATCTTTTATATAATGTATAAGCTAATGAGACTCATCAGACTAATACCAAACTTTCCAACGGCGTCCGTTTGTTGAGAAAATGTAAAAAAAATAAAAAACCACCATGTTTGTCACATGTTTTACCTGATTATCTTAAAAACCAAGCCTTCTATCAAAGATCATGTTCCATAGTCGATTGTCGATAATACAAAATATTTTTAATTGCTGTATCACAAGGTAAGATTTAGCTTTAAATTAAAACTACAGGCGTCCGTAAATAAAATCAATTTTTACAAATCACCAAACAAATTAATTTTTTTACAGGTTTTATCTAATTTCCTCAGAAACTAAGCCCAATTGAAAAAAAAGTTTGCTAAACTTTATTGTAGAAAATAAAATTCCATCTTTACCGATATATAAGTCAGTGAGGTTTGGTTAATGACAAACTCTCCAGCGACGCGACGTTCGTATATAAGGGTCATATAAAACAAACAAAAAATAAAAACATTTTTGTCACATGTTTCACCCGATTTTCCAAAAAAACTAAGCCTTTTATGAGAAATATGCTTTACTGCTGATTTCTAGAAAATAAAATTTCCTTTTAAATAATGTATAACTTGGTAACATAAATTTCATTTTTAAAACTTCAGGGGCGTTCTTAAATAAAATGAATTAAAAAAAACCAAATGAAGGACCACACTATAGCCGCCATCTGCATTGATAGTCTTTGCACCCCTCGTACCTGAACCTTTTCTCCCATTTCTCCTCCACAAAAAAAAGATGAAACTCCCCCCGAAAAAAGATTCTAGGTACGGCTCTAGCAGCAAAGGTGATCCCTCCTACTCTTCCCTTCTATTTTGTAGGTACGGATAGATATGTAACGGGGGGGGGGATAACCTACTACTACCATCACTGATTCAAATTTTAAGGATCTTAACAAAAACGAACCAAAATAATTTGTTTGGTGATTTTTAAACATTAATTTAATTACGGATAATTTACGGACGTCCCCAAAGTTTTAATTCATACCTTGCTATACATCGTTTAAAAGAAAATTTTATTTTCTACAATCAAGTATAGGAGACATTTTTTGATAAAGCGCTTGGTATTGTGGAAAATCGGATGAAACATGTGACAAAAATGTTTTTATTTATTGATTTTTTAAATGAACCCCATTTACGGACGTCGCTGGAGAGTTTGTCGTTGATCAAACCCTGCTAACCTATACATCGTTAGAAAAGTAGTTTTATGTTCTACAATACAGTTAAGAATACTTTTTTTTTGATTGGGCTTAGTTTCTAAGAACGTTGAATAAAACCTGTAACAAAATTAATTTGTTTAGTAATTTGAAAAAAGTTATTTTATTTACGGACGCCTGTGAACATTTATTCTGTAAACAAATCTTACCTTGTGGTACAGCGTTTAAAAGGAATTTTTATTGGCTATAATCGACTATAGGACACAATTTCTGATAGAGGGCTTTGTTTTTAAGATAATCGGACAGAACTTGTGACAAACATGTGGATTTTTAATTTTTTTTACATTCTCTCAAAAAACGGACGCCGCTGGAGAGTTTGCTGTTAAGTTGATTGCACTAACTTATACGTTAAAAAAGGAATTTCATTTTCTACAATAAAGTGGGGAACATTTTTTTTTAAAAGCTAAGTTTTTGAGAAGATTGGATAAAACTTGTAAAAAAATTGGTAAGTTTAGTGATTTTTCAAAATTGATGTAATTTACGGAGGTCCCTAAATTGTTATAAATAAAACAAATCCTGCCCTGTTGGACATCGTTTAAAAGGAAATTTTATTGTCTACAACCGACTATAGGACAAAATTTTTGATAGAGAGCTTGGTTTTCAAAAAAATCGGGAAAAACCGGTAATAGGCATGATTCTTTTTTTCATTTTTTTGAATTACCTCAATAAACGGACGCCGCTGGAGAGTTTGTTGATCGTACCCCACTGACTGGTATATTGTTGAAAAGAAAATTTTATTGTCTACCATAAAGGTAATTACATATTTTTCACCAAGAAGCTTAGTTTTTGAGAAAATTTGAAGAAAACCTAAAAACTTTTTGGGGGGTCTGGGGGGTTTTTGGGAGTTTTTGCAGCTAAAATTTAAAAAACTAATATAATTTTATTTTTAGGTTAGGTCTTACACATTTTTTATTTATTTCTGTCATTGTGGCTTTAGGGCATCAACACAGTTAAATTTTCAGAAATTTGAACACGACTATAAGAGGAGGGGGGATAAAAAAAATTGGACCAAAACCTAACTTGGCAACATCCAGATCGTTAATCTGTGACCTATTCTCAACTAGAATCCACTGTCAAAGTGAGATCTTCATATTTTGTATACTCAACTACCTACGCCGCGACTGAACTAATAAATAAAAAAATATTTTAAGAAGATTTTAATAAAAATACCTATTGATTCGCTTTGCGCGGGCCGACTCTTCCGGGGACAATTTGCCAAGGTTCGATTCGCCGCGGAGACAATTCGCCACCGACGAGGTTTAAGATTGCAATTTTGTTTATATCGTAAAGCAAACATATTTTGTAGAATATTTTTACAAAATATTTTAAAAAATTACTGTTTTATTTTTTTAATAAATTAGTTTTTGGAAAAACTGATTTTTACGTAACTGCAGCACGGCGAAAGGAAGGGTAATGTTTTTCGATTGTTGTATGTATGTAAGTAAATATGTTTGTGTCACGCTAGAGGCCAAACGGCTGAACCGATTTTGAAAAAAAAAGGTGTTGTTGAATTGCTACTGATACGAAGGTGCTATAGGCTATATTTTTTTAAACAGGCATCAACATGGCGGTCTTCAGACGCCATTTTGTCACAAGGCATACAAATTATCTATATTTCAGGCGATTTTATTGAAATTTCTTTGATTACCCTTTGTAAATGTCCTCTAATTTGCTGTAGTTACTTACCCCCACCCTATTTAAAAACCATATTCGCACAATTTTATCAAATATAGAGCGATTTTAAAAATTCTTTCTGCATACGTTTTCAGATTTTTTTTCCAACACCATTTTACCAGTTCCCAGCCGCCCCTCCGTCTTTCCTCCCCTTCATCCTTATTAGTAATTTTTATCGCTATAACTTTCATAAATATAAAATGATTTCAAAAGTTCTTTCTGCACACGCTTGAAGACTTTTTTCCAACATCGTTTTACTAGTCTCCCCCTCGGTCTCTTCTCCTCTTCACCCCTCCCTCCTTACATGGGCGCACCCAGGGGGGGGGGCCCCAGGCCTTAGATTTTTTTACATATTTTCTACATATTTCATGATAAAACACAAAAAATAGCTTAAAATTTGACATCATGAGGCTTCGGGCCCCCCAAGAGCCCTCCCCCCCCCAAGACACATTCCTAGATGTGCCACTGTCCTTATTAGTAATAGTTGTAGCTATACCTTTCACAAATATAGAGGGATTTCAAAAAATTTTTCTCCGCATGCTTTAAGACTTTTTCCAACATCATTTTACTAATTTCCTCCTTCCTCTCCCTCTCTTCTTTCTTTTCTTCTTTTTTAAGGAGGGTCCTTATTAGTAATAGTTGTAATAGTTGTACCTTTCACAAATTTAGAGCGATTTCAAAAATTCTTTCGGCACACGCTTTAAGATTTTTTTCGACACCATTTTACTAGTTCCCTCCTCCCTCTCTCCTCATCCACCTTCATTCAATGGACGGTAACACTGTTCGCGTCCGTACAAAATCTACACGTACTTTTTGAGTAAAGCTAAATGAATTGTAAATGCATAGTGCTTTTTATAAGGCTGAATAAGAATTGAACCTAAAAGTTGGAAATAAAAAAATATATTTATATAAATTATATAAAAAAAGCACCCAACCGCTACATTTACTTGTAACTACTAGTCGTAGTTGAGTACAAAATTACCCAGTAACCTCATTCATGAAAATACAAAACTGTATAATTTCGTAAGTGCGCTTTGGGCATCAAAACTAAAAGTTAAAGCATGTCGTACATTATAGGTATACCTATCAATTTTGTACTCAAATACGACTAGTACTTACAAGTAAATTTAGCATTTGGGTGTTTTCTTTATTAAAAAAATTTTTTTACGGAAATTTATGGGCCCCTTGAGGACGCAGCATGAATGAAGTTTAGAGGGGGGCACTTGCAAAAAGTTAATAGGTATCTTTTGAAATAAACAAAAAAAACGAAAACGAACAGACGAACATACATACACATAATTTTTTTTTAAATCTTAGCCTATTACAGCAAAACGAAACGTCTGGAATCTTCAGCAAATTTGCTTAAAATCTTTTCTTCTACTTGTTAATTCTTTACCACCTTATTTTATGTGCAACTTACATAGTGGTATATTTTATATTTATAATTTTAAATTCCTGATCATCTGAGCCCTTAAGATGGCCCAGACCTAGTGCCGAAACGTCGGCGTCGGTTGTTGATGTAAAATTTTCACCAATAAATTTTGTTCAAAAAAGCCAAAACTTCAAACTTTTAATTAAGAGAAAGTGGACGTGATCAAAAAATTTAAAGTTTAAACTTGAGAGATTGATTGTTTTGTTTTGAAGGTAGAAAATTATTAAATTATATTCAATATTTAGGGGTGGGCAAATGCCCCTTCCGGCCCCTCGCCGCGTACGCCAATGCTAAAGAAGGTACTGTTTTCAATGATTTTTTTTTAGATCATGCCGAAAATATGTTATTTGGGTGTATTTTGCCCTCAATATCGTCGTGTCGTCTGTCCGCGCGTGTGTGTATATCTGTTCGGCCCATGATAACTCCTAAACCGCTAAATCGATTTTTATGAAATTTTCAGGTAAAATAGTGCACGATACTGTACAAAGCTGGTTAGGTTTGGGTTAAAATTTATAAATGCTAATAAAATTGAAAATATGCTAACTTTTTAAAGGAGCATTGTATTAATATGCGGTTTCCATAATATCGTAGAACAAGTTTTTCTCAATAATTTATGTTATTAGAAAAACTTCGTCGGAGCTTTTGTTTCTGAGATATATACAAAAAACATTTCAAGGCTGATATAGCATGGAGTTCAATTAGAGTGGGCTAATGGGCTAGGCAGGTATTCATTTGTTTTAATTTTTTTTATATTTTATGTCGACATAGTGAAAGAAGTTTTGAAAGAAGGATATCAAAATAGTCCATTTAGAAGAAATATATTTTGAGATAAAAAATAAGTTACAGAGTAAAAAAACTTAATACTTAACATTCTTTAGAAAAGACTGCGGTTAAGATTTAACTTAAAACTGTAACACCTGTCCGACACAAACTTGTCCGCAGGAAAACTTGGACAGCCTTCAAATTAGACCGCAAATTTTAACCCTCTGGGCCGTTTAAGTTTTTAAAGAAAACTTTAATTAACATCGTAAAATTGCACAATTTAGTGCTGACATTGACGGTAAGAGATTGTTATTATTCAGCGTGTTAAAATTAAAATTGTTACGGGTAGAGTTGCCAGATCTGTTTTAGGTCAAAACGTGACTGAAGTTAAAAAAATAAGCAATACAAAATTTTTTAAATAAAAAAAACATTCAACTGCTAAATCTAATTGTACCTAATAGGTGCAGCTGGGTAAAAAATTCAGGTATAACTAAAATGTACGACATGCTTCAACTTTTAGTTTTGATGCCCAAAGCGCACTTTTGAAATTATACAGTTTTGTGTTTCCATGAATTAGGTTATTGGGTAATTTTGTACCCAATTGCGACTAGTAGGTACAAGTAGACTTAGCAGTTGGGTGCTTTTTTTATTAATTTTTTAATTTTATTTCCAACTTTAAGTTTAATTCTTATTCAGCCTTATAGAAAGCACTATGCAGTTGCCATTTATTTAGCGTTATCCGGAAAGTATGTGTAGATATTTTACGGACGTGAATAGTGTTACCTTCCATTTTGTTTGTATTTTTTTTTGGATTACGGAAATATGTGCTTAATTTAATGTGTGGCACATACGCAATTCATTTAACTAAATCAAGTTACCTAATTATGCATTTGTGTCAAACATTGAAGTATGCCCAAAAGGTAGAAAGGTGTGTTTCTACAAACATTGAGTGAAGGTGAAGAGAGGATAGGGAAGGGGAACTAGTAAAATGGTGTTAAAAAAAATCTTAAAGCGTGTGCAGAAATAATTTTTGAAATCACCTTATAGTTGATTAAATTATGCGAATAGGGTAGAGGGTAGAGTCCCTGTATGTTGACATCTTTGTATATATCATATAATATATCCAAATACAGTCGAACCTCTCTAACTCGAACCTCTATAAGTCGAACCCCTCTATAACTCGAACCTTTTCAGCGGTCCCTGCACTTTTTACATGTATTTTAACCTATGTAACTCGAGTTTCTATAACTCGAACTCTCCATACCTCGAACTGTTTTGGTTGTCCCTTCAGGTTCGAGTTATAGAGGTTCGACTGTATGTCAAGATACAGGGACTCTAGTAGAGGGTAGGGAATGACAGGAGGGGAGATCGGTGGGAGCAGGGAGGACTGCAAAGTAATTACAGCAAATAAGAGGACATTTGCAATGGGTGATCAAAGGAATCAAAGTAAACAATTCTTGAACCACCTAAGATATGGTCATGATATCGCCTTAATAACAGACAAGAAAGAAGAACTGATGAAAATGCTGGAAGAACTGGATACAGCAGCTAAAAATATAGGCTTAAGTATGAACTACACTAAAACTAAAATCATAACAAACACAGATGAAGATGTTACGGCCAGAATAAGCCAAAATAAAATAGAACAAGTAGAGGAATATATACCTGGGACAGATTATTAAACTGAAAAAAGAAAACCAAACAGCTGAAATCAAGAGAGGAGTAAGATTGACCTGAGCAGCATTCGGTAAAACAAGCTACATATTAAGAAATAAAAAATATCCCAGTATACACTCAAAACGAAAGTGTATAACCAATGTATCCTTCCTGTACTTACCTATGGATCCCAGACCTGGACACTTACAAAATCAAACATGGATAAGGTAACAAAAGCCCAAAGATCAATGGAAAGACAAATGTTACATGTAAAGCTGACAGATAGAAAAAGGAATGAATGGATAATAAAACAAAAGTAAGGGATGTCAGAGGAGAAGTAGCAACATTAAAATGGAAATTTGCCGGTCATAATATCAGACAGAAAGACGATCGATGGAACAAATATATTGTAAACTGGAGACTTTGGGAAAATAAAAGAGGTAGGGGAAGACCCCAAATGAGATGGGTTGACGATTTGAAACACGCGGGAACTAGATGGATGAACACGGCGACAGAAAGAGAAGAGTGGAAGAAATTGGAGGAGGCCTATGTCCAAAGATGGATTAAAGAAGGCTAAATAGATAGATAGATCAAAGGAATGTCATTAAAATCGCCTAAATTTAGTTAACTTGTATACCTTAAAGCCCATATCATGTGATAAAATGGCGTCTGACGACCGCTATGTTGATTCCTGTTTAAAAAAATATAGCTCATAGCACCTTCGAGATCAGTAACAATTTAACGACACCTTTTTTGTCAAAATCGGTTCAGCCGTTTAGCCTCTAGCGCGACACAGACATACATACATATCCCAAGCTAAAAACATTACCCTGCCTTTCGCAGTGCTGCAGTTGGGTAAAATAAATGGAGAAACTAAAGCTTCTACAAAGTTTTTCGTTACACAAATTACTGAATAAAATGTAATTTACTCTATTTTAAAAACCACATATTGATGCGATGCTCCGATAAAGAATTAGCATTTTTAAAATTTATTCATTAGCATAAATGCAGTTTGACCAAAATCTAACCAGCTTGTTAGAGTGTCGAACACTATTTTATCTAATAATTTTGTGAAAATTGGTTCAGCGATTTAGGAGCTATTTTAATACCTTCTTAGGAGCCCATTTTCGATGTTCCGAACTTTCTCTAACTATAAAAATATGTCCAAGTCAAAGACTAAGTGCTATGTCGCGGTTGACTTGCCGTTTTCTGGAAATTTTAATTGGTTTTCGGTGATTTTAGCAGTAATAAAAGTTTGCCGGAAACGGTTTAATAAGCAGAAAATTTTAAAAGTTAGATTACCATTTTGTATCGATGAATCTCAGCTTTTGTTCTATTTATAGATTTAGGCAGGGTTCTTTATTAATTATTAGAGACTTATTGGAAGTGTAATAAGGTCTAGCAGTAATTACGCTATCAGTATATTGACATCTACGTCTGCGCAGTTGCGCTGGAAAATACGGCAGATTTTAATAAGAATTGTGCTACACTTTATAAGTGTACACATAAAGTAACTTGGCCTTATTTTGACGGTTTATCAAAATTTGTCAGTTGAGCTGTCACTTTTTTAACTAACCAAGCACTTATTAGGAAACCTTTAGATGAGAAATGCGCGATCTTCAGAATAAAAATTAATGAAAAAAATGTTTCTTATGAATATGTTTGTTGAATATATCATGAGGTAAGTTATTTAAAATTCAAACAAGTTTTCCAAAACAAACTATAGTCCGTGACCTACGACAGCTCTTTGTCTTTCAGGCCGGATCAACGCATATTGCATTTTTACCCAATCCGCCATTGTTGTAGTAAAAAACATAAATTGTAGTGTTACCAGGTTACCAAACACTACAACTACCAAGATTCAACAGTCGACTTAATGGATTTAACTTTACTTAACAAAAACAAATTTCAAAAAAATTGCGTAAAGGATTTTTTAAAGATGTTTTTATATAAATAATATATTTTGTTTTTCATCTACACATTTTATCCAAAAAAAAATTTTTAGTCCGGCGCCGAGTTGGCAGGGCGCCCAGTTGTCCCGGCGCCCAGTTGGCGGCGCCCAGTTGTCCCATGCCGATTGCAAGCGCGAATCTGGTCAAAAATCTAGGGGTGGGATAATGATCGATCGAAATACTACTTATAGAAATATTTTTTTTTAGAGGAATTATGTGGTTTGCCCGATATTTATTAATAACAGTCTGTTTTTTTAACGGGAGGGGTTTACTACAACGTTGCCCCCGTCAAATCTGCGCTTGCTATTGTATGCACGCCATTTGCCAAAACATGTCAACATAACGAGATAGCAAAAGTAACAGTAATAGTAACGGGCAGTTTTTTTTCTGTAGCCAAAAAGCGTATGAGCATGAAGTTAGCGAAGCACCCATCGCAGATCGAATCGTGACTAGGTGGATAATTTGCCGTTAATTAGTCGTGAATTAGTTGTGGAAAAATTAATTTTGTCGCTCTTATTTTTGACCGTTTTTGAGGGTGCTTCGCTAACTTCATATGAAGTTAGCGAAGCACCCTCGTAAAAATGGCTTTTATCAAAATCGAATATGGTGGATAATTTGCCGCTAATTAGTCGTGAATTAGTTGTGGAAAAATTAATTTTGTCGCTCTTATTTTTTACCGGTTTGGAGGGTGCTTCGCTAACTTCATATAAAGTTAGCGAAGCACCTTCGTAAAAATGGTTTTAGACATGACGTATCGAAATCGAATTTGGTGGATAATTTGCCGCTAATTAGTCGGTAATTAGTTGTTGAAAAATTAAGTTTGTCGCGTTTAGTTTTGAGTGTTTTTTGAGTGCCTCTCTAACTTTATATGAATTAAGCGAAGCACTCAAAAAACGGTCAAGAAAAAGAGCGACAAAATTAATTTTTCCCCAACTAATTCACGACTAATTAGCGGCAAATTATCCACCATATTCGATTTTGATAAAAGCCATTTTTACGAGGGTGCTTCGCTAACTTCATATGAAATTAGCGAAGCACCCTCAAAAATGGTCAAAAATAAGAGCGACAAAATTAATTTTTCCACAACTAATTCACGACTAATTAACGGCAAATTATCCACCTAGTCCCGATTCGATCTGCGATGGGTGCTTCGCTAACTTCATGCTCATAAAAAGCGTATGCTTGGTTTAGTTAGAGACACTGTATGTATGACATATTTTAAATAAATAGAGACGCGACAAACCCATCATCACCAAAATACATTTTTTGTTTATGTTATTTTCTTGTCAAGTTCATTGGCTTTTCACTAAAATAATTTAAGTTATCACCGGTGAGTGACATCAATCATCATGCAACATATCTATTTAGCCTTCTTCAATCCATCTTTGGACATAGGCCTCCCCCAATAACTTTCACTCTTCTCTATCTGTCTTCATCCATCTAGTTCTCGCGTGTTTCTTCAAATCGTCCGATCATCTCATTTGGGGTTTACAATACATTTGTTCCATCGATCGTCTTTCTGTATGATATTATGATGGGCAAGTTTCCATTTTAAACTTTCTACTTCTCCTCTGACATCCCTTACTTTTGTTTTATTTCTTATCCATTCATTCCTTTTTCTATCTGTTAGCTTAACATGTAACATATCTTTCTATTGATCTTTGGGCTTTTGTTACCTTATCCATATTTAATATTGTAAGTGTCTAAGTCTGGGATCCACAGGTAAGTACAGGATGGATACATTGGTTATATACTTTCATTTTGAGGTACTGAGGATATTTTTAATGTTGTATTGTAGCTTAATTTACTGAATGCTGCCCAGGCCAGTCTTACTCGTCTCTTGATTATAGCTGTTTGGTTTCTTTTTGAGTTTAATAATTTGCAATGCAACATATAAACACATTTGTCCATCACCCACAGTATATATTTGATCAGAAGTCGTTAATTTTCATTTTTCCACGTGTATGAATTAACAAAGACGGTAAACAATGCTAAAGTATAGATGACCGATATTTCTCTCTTTTGATTTTGACTTACCACTTTTGTCGCGTCTCTATTTCCTTAAAATATTCCACAAATACAGGGTCTCTAGGTTTAGTCAGCCCACGCTTGAAAGATATATGCGCCTGGTCATTCTGTTAGAAATCACCTTCAAGATTTTCACAGAGGAGAAAATGGGGCCTCTCTGCAAAATGCAGTTTTTTACAAAAATTCTGCTTGTTACTGATCGTTTTAAAAATAAACCAGTGTACTGTGTACCAGTGGCGGCTGCTACAGGGTGGTCAACGGGGCAGTGCCCTCCCAAAACTAGACAACAACCACTATTTTTAATTAATTTATTTTAAAAAAGTTAAAACTTTCCTTACGACATTCTAGTTTTCTTTTTAGTCTTTGGTTAACTGGGTTAACTTTTTTAGCGTAAATAATTACAAGCCGGCAGCACCGCGCGGAACAAGATTTCAATTTCACCCGTTTTTCAGCGGTGTATGGGTAGCTGTTCTCGCGCGGGGGCGGGAGGAATGGTTGTTTTTGTTGACGTCGGCCATATTCATCATGACAAACCGTTCGTTGTCCTTCCTATATGTTGCCGGTTCTATCCTTAGTAAACACGTGAGTTTGTTTGGATTTGCGGTACGTCAGGGTCAGTAGTTAAAAGCCTTGCCGGTCGGGTGTCCATTGTTTTTGTTATTGTTTGTTTTCAAAATGCAAAGAAACACCGTCGATTATATAATTAACTGTGCAAATTGGAATACGTTGACATATGAACTTTGATTACAAATAAAATCTTAAGGGCCACATAGACCGGACCTAAAAATCCTAAAAATTAATCAAAATTTTAGTGCAAGTAATAAAAAATTATACGATGCTGAAAACTGGTTGTGCGGTTGTAAAAAACGACATGTTTTTTTTTGCTTTATTTGTCTTATTATGAAAATTCCACGACGTGATCCTGCGTGGGTGGCAAAGGGAATGTGTGATATCAAGCACTTTAGTAAAAAGTTAAAGACACAAAGTAAGTGCTACTTATGTAAATAACCACATAAAAATTTCTATGCTAGGCAAGACTGATATTAGGTGCCAATTGAATAGTGCCTATAGGCAAAACATTACCGAACATAATGAAAATTTGAAAAAAAAATAGAATTAGTGGGTTAATAGACTGTTTAAAATTCGGATTTTTGAGGTTGCTCTACAGGGCCAAGATTAGTTTGAAAGTGGTGCTAATCCGAGCACTTTGCGCATGTAAAAGAAGGGCGAATAGACTTTATCTATAAACAAATATCTATAAACAACTAAAAACTACACCAATTAGCTGCTTGTTTGTAAAATGCTAAAATAAAATTGTTTAGGTAAGTTTTCTTATCTCCTTTTCCATGCAATATAAATTTCTGCCCCCCCATTTTATAACGGCACCAGCCGCCACTGCTACGGACTAAAATTATAAGCTATCTGGGTAGAAGTGGAAAATGCTATATAAATAAGCCTCCTAAAAACAACTTTAACGTAAAAACTTTTGATAAAATATCGCAACCTTCAAATAAATAGACTTCTTTTGTAATATGATGCCTGGAAAGAGGTGTTTTACGCTTGGTGAATGACTAAAAAGAAAAGTTGTACGGATTGAATAACAAATAATAACAGGACGGGATCTTTCCGGACCTTTTTGAGGATCATCGAAATGTAATAATGTATAGCTGGAGCAATCTGTGGATTGAAAAAGCCCAATTAAAAACACACATTGATAAAAAAATATGGTCACAAACACAGGATTGAAAACCTGATGTAAACGCACTTAAATGAAAGCGAATGTAAGTCGCCCGCACACACGAGAAACACAATATTTTTGTCTTGCTCGGTTTGGACGCACTTGTTTTTAGAAAACGTAATATGGGTTAAGTAACCAGTTTGCATAAAATAAAATAGTTATAATTCTGAAAACCACGCTTTATTTTATAGTGAGTTAAATTGCCATTACACACCAGGGTCCAAAAATTTAGACTGTTTTTTTAGATTACAAATGACCCAGATACATTGGCGTAGCTAGGGGGGGCCAGGGGGGGCCTGGCCCCCCCCTGAAGTCCCTCAGGCCCCCCCTAAGATATTTTAGGCCTCCCCTACCGACTACTAGTAAAAGAACGTGACGCTGAAAATACATACTTTTCTGTTATTATTCGGGAAATATTCAAATAAAATAGGTGCATTCAAATTTAAAATCATTCAGATAATGTTTACATTTCAGGAAAAAGCCCTTGTCTTGCGGAATTAGGCTTTTTCTCTTTAAATTATCGGTAACTTTTCTGCACTTATGCAATTTCCCGAAAATATTTTTTAAATTTAAACATAATTATGCATATTGAATATTTCATACATATTGGCGACATCTTGTAAAATATTATAGAAGTGTAAGTTGAATTTCGCATTTAATAAAGACAGCGACCTTTGCCCCTCTGTTTCCGAAATCGGGTTGTAGATGTCGTAAGGTTATAAAAGACCTTTTTAAACTGTTTTTCTAAAATAAATATAATAATCTTTTTAGTTTTTTTGAGGTTAGCGTTTAGTGTCTTATGAAAATTTTCCGATTTTGGTGACAATTTGATAACCATTTTCATATTAAGTTTTCCCACGTCGTTAAATGGAATAAATTCGTCGAGCAATACCGGGACATTTTTAATATTAATACTTCTGCTCTAAGAGCAGAAATGACCGTTTTAAAGAATTGTATTTTTCGGTTAAATCAAACTGTTGGTCATGATTCTATCAAACAACATATAGCAGAAAACACCTATCCAAACCTCTACCAACTTTTTAAAGTTGCGAGTATTCTTCCAATTTCAAGTGCAACTTGCGAGAGGTCTTTCTCTGCCATGAGGAGAGACACTCAGGTTTGTCATGGTTATTCATAGAAAAAGATGTTGAGGTCGACTTAGACAGTGTGGTAGACGCTTTCAGTCAGCGACGTAGAAAACTTTCTTTGTAGAATTGCTGAATTACATACTTCCTGTGTATACATATAAATAAGTTGGTAAATGTATTATTAAATTTGTTATATTAAAATATTAAAATATTTAATGCGCGTATTTTTTTTTTATTCATTGCACACTTTGCACGACTCTTTAAAACCTATGTTTGCTTTTTGTTCAAGATAGACCGGCGCCACGGCCCCCCCTGAAAAGCAAGGCTAGCTACGCCAATGCCCAGATATCGATGGGGTGCTAACCGAAAACATGACTAATTTTAGAACCACATTATTTAAAAGATAATTCAATTTTGAACAATAACTAGTTAGAGATACATTTTTTCTGAAATGAACATAACAAAACTTCGTTTTTGAAAAAATTAGAATAAAAAAAAAATATTAAAAAAAACACGAAACTGGTAAATTTACTTGTAAGTACTAGTCGCAGTGGAGTACAAAATTGATAGGTATACCTATAATGTATGAAATGCTTCAACTTTTAGTTTTGATGCCCAAAGCGCACACACACGAAATTATACAGTTTTGAATTTTCATGAATCAGGTTATTGGATAATTTTGTACCCAACTGCGACTAGTAGTTACAAGTAAATTTAGCAGCTGCGTGATTTTTTTTAAATTGTTTTATTTTTAACTTTTGAGTTTATTTCTTATTCAGCCTTATAAAAAGCACTATGCAATTCATTTAGCTTTACCCAAAAAGTACGTGTAGATTTTCTACGGACGCGAACAGTGTTACCTTCCATTGAGTGATGGTGGGGAAGGTGAGAGGGAGGAGGGAACTATTAAAATAATTTCGAAAAAATCTTAAAGCATGTGCCGAAAGAATTTTTAAAATTGCTACAAATTTGTGAAAAAACTATTACTAATAAGGAGGGTGGGGAGAAGAGAAGGAGAGGAAGGGGGAAACTAGTAAAATGATGTTGGAAAAAAGTCTTAAACGTGTGCAGAAAAAAATTTTGAAATCGCTCTATATTTGATAAAATTATGCGAATATGGTTTTTGAATAGGGTGGGGGGAATGACAGGAGGGAGATGCGTGGGAGCAGGGAGGCTTACAAAGTAACTACAATGCAATGCAATGGGTAATCAAAGGAATTTCAATAAAATTGCCGGAAATTTAGATGATTTGTAAGCCTTCAGCATACATCATGTGACAAAATGGCGTCTGACGACTGCCATGTTGATTCCTGTTTAAAAAATATAGCCTATAGCACCTTTTTTGTCAAAATCGGTTCAGCCGTTTAGCCTCTAGCGTGACACACACATACATATTGACATACATACAATCGAAAAACCCTTCCTTTCGCCGTGCTGCAGTTGGGTAAAAAGGTTTTAGCTATGATTTTGGTAAATTACGAGTGGAAACTTCTCAAATTTGCACTAATAATAATTAACAAACCGTACTTTCTAGTTCTTGATTAAAGATCAACTTTTGGGATGGGAAAAAACGTTAAAGAAGCTCATGAAAATAAAGTATAGTGCCCATGGTATACTACGGTTTATTGATTTACGCGACAAATAAAAAAGTAGAAATTCGCCTTTATACTGCCTATATGTACAGGGGTAGAAATGTTATATTTTTGTGAGCTTTCAGGCATTTCTGGGGGAGATAGATAAAACTAACTCGTACTTGCGAGGATATAAAACTGTCAAATTGAGCTTCATCTCAGTCTTCAATCGTGTGCAGAAAGAACTTTTGAAATCGCTTTATATTTGTAGCTATAACTAGTTTCATTTTCATTAGTGGTTTTTGATAGATCGGAGGTGTAAAAGTTAGTATCTAAAGGATATTTATGGCGCCACAGGCGAAATTTTTAGTAAAAAGCAAAATTTGTGACAAATTTTAAATAAGTCATGCTGCAAAACTAAAAAATAAGTTATATATATATGGAAGGGGAAAGCGGGCCCCTCTGGCCCCCCCTGGATCCTCCACTGATTGTAGAGCTCGAAAAAGAATACTTGATAATACATTATTTGAAAAATTAAACATTTTCAGGGAAATATCTACCACCACACCGGTGTCCGCCCTGGCGCGATATACCGATGATGCAGCGGACACTGGTGTCCACCTGGCGGTGAATGTGTTAATAAAAAATAAATTTGGTAGAAAAACGTTTATTAGAAAATAATTTGGTAGAAAAACAGTTAGTAGCTTAACCTTATCTGACCTTACCAAGCCTAACCTGCCCTATCCTAACCTAATCGAACCTACGTCAAAACCTGCGAGCAAAGCAAGGTCAGGTTAGGTTAAGCTGTATCATCAATCAGTGGCGCACTCATTCATATGTGATAAGGGGGTCCGAGGCCTTTGGGGGGCCCGAAGCTTCATGATGTCCTATTTTATGCTATTTTCTCTTTTTATTCATAAAATTTGTGAAAAATTTCTCTCCCTGAGTGCCACCATGCTTCAATTTAGTTTAGGTTAGAACAGATCAGGTCCATATTAGGTGAGGTTAAATAAGATTAGATAAGATAAGATTAGATCAGGTCAGGTCGGAGTAAATTATTAAATTAATTTTTTACTAAATGTTTTTCCACGAATTGTGTTTTTTACCATAAATATATTTCTACCAAATGTTTTTCCACAAATGCTTTTCGATAATTTTTTTTACCAAATGTATTTTCTCGCAAATGTGTTTCTTCCCAATGTATTTCCAACATATACATAATATTCCAATACCCACACCACAATAAGTCTATCCTTTTTGCGGTCCTTAAGATAAAATGTCCTGATTGGTTATACTTTTACGCATGAATATTATTTCATTCTTGTATTCGTTACGTCAAATCATCGGCGTACAGTTGACAAAAACTCTATCTATGTAAATTTGGTACCTGTGCATTTTTCGTACCTTTATTTCTGAATGTTTGCATCAAACGCCAACCATTGTGTAATAGGTAACAGAGAGTATTGGAATATTACGTATATAATTTCCAACCAAATTTCTATCAAGTTTTTTTCTTTATTTTCCACCAAATCTTTTTCTACCAGAATTATTCTTCTATGAAAGAAACGTTCTACCATATTTTTAGTACTTTAACTGCGTCGAGCAAACACTGTATTCTCAAAAAAATAAGTTCGGAAGGTTTAGTAAAAGACTTTGTTAATTTTAAATTATACTTACAGTTTCAGTGCAAACAGAACAAACACAAAGCTTGAAATTAAACAAACTTTACTTTGTTAATTGTTATATAGTCAAAATGTGAATAATAGATATAATAATAAATATGGTATACTCGGTTTTGCAATTTCATGAATAAGCACGTCTACTTGTGAAAATTTAACAGTATTTAATAATTAATAAAGAAGAAATTAAACCCTTTACGAATGGGTTATAATATTTTAGCTAAATTATAAAAAAGGTTTGCCAAACTAAAAACAGAGTTTGTGTTTGTGTTACCCAGTGGCGTAGCAGGGAGGCTTAGGGGCTGAATCCCTAAAATATGAATTTTCCACAAAATTCAAGATTAAAATGTATCGATTTCCGCTCAAACGCTCCCCCCCCAGGATCCATTTCGGAGTATCGATTTGCGCTAAACCCCCCCTCCCTTCAGGATTAATTTCTGCGTACGCCACTGTGTTACCATTCCCACGCTATGCCTCGATTTGCAAATACGTTTGTATTTACGTGTGTGCCAAACTCGCTTTTAGTCTAATCATAGCCACTGCACCAAACATACCAGAAAGTAGCACTTTCAAAAGTGTGACTTTTATTTCTAGTGTGGATTCAAGGTGGATTCACTTGTTCCAACAATTTTGAACGCCACTAACGAAAGTGGCGTTGCCAAATTTATTTTACTAGAAATTGCTTTGGCCGAATGACCAAATGGGGTGAATTTGATGTTTTTGACAGTCCCTGGCTGGGCTTGCGTCGCGTCGCCTATTCTTTATTATTTTTTTTTGTGTTGAAAGTTTATTATTTTGTGCTCTTTTTTAATTTGTTGTGCTAATATGTCGCAAATACATAAAGACTTTACTGGTCAAGAATTGATTTTGTTATTTAGTTTTTGTTTATTGTTGTTTTTTTAGATTTTTTATATATAACTAAAACACTATAGTGGATAATTACTATTTTATTATTACTTTATTTATAAAATAAAAAGTTAAAAAATAAACATATTTTATATTTATTCTACTCGTATATATTATATGCTCTAGGTTATAAAGTGTTCCTTTGTACAGGGTGATGTTTTATAATTTCAGATTCCCTTTCACTCGGTTATTATTGGGAGTTGAAAGTTCAAACAAAAACTGCTCGATTTGGTTAATTATGGCACTTCAAGCTCTGCAAGAGTTTTTATTGCTACCTCACTATATACAGGGGGCGGTAATGAGGTATTTTTTGAAAATTAACACCCTCTATTTTTTTAATTTAACTTTCTGTTATGGTTTTAATTTAAATCTAAATGTATATAGGACCTTTATGAAGAAAATGCATTATCCCTCAGAAAATGTTTTACATAGCATAGTCATAATATGTCATGCTATATATATATATATATATAATTTATTTTTATGAAAAGACGAATTCAAGAATGTAAAAATATATGTATAGGGTGTTCAACAAGGTGTTTAATTAAAATAAACTGAACTTAATTACGCACCCTGTATATGATGAGATAACAACACAAAAACTGTTGCAGTAGGTACTTAATATGGCTATAACTTACCACATCCACCAGTTTTGTTTGAACTTTTACCTCCCAATAATAACGGAGTTTGGTACAGGGATTGTGCAATTATAAAAAATCTTCCTCTACATACAATAAAAACGCTAAAGTGTACAGCGTCTGGTAATAATTGTATCTCTGGTACCCAGTGACGCACCCAGGAATATGTCTTGGGGGGCCAGAGACCCCATAATGCCATATATTTTGCTATTTAATTTTTTAATTCATGAAGTATGTGGAAAATATCGAGAAATATCCCTACGCTTAGGGGGGTGTGGTCCCAATGCATCCCGCGTCCTTGGGTGCGCCCATGGGTACCTATATATTTTTTGGAATGGAAACCCAAATTGTTCCAGGTCCAAAACCTCTACATTATTGGCTCAACATAAACCTCAGTTAAAAAATTGTTGTCCAAATAGTTCCTTTATGAAAAATATTCGCCCAAATTGACACAAATCACAAAAAACACATGAAAGATAAAAAAACAAAAAAAAAATTAAAAAAACAACCTAAATAACCCCATATTTGGGTTTAGTGACTGTTTTAGGGTCGGATATTCTACACTAACTAATAGACTAATAAGACTTTTAGTGGCCACTAACCCTAAACGCTGGGTGCAAGTGGCTATCAATGTCGTTCACTATTTAGTTAAATATAATTGAACGAATAAATCGTACGTGCAAAAATGCCGCCCGCCACTGAAACTAGACAATCAACTACAAAGACCGTTGGGACGCTCTGCAAGCCTGATTAGACAATCTTGAGGTCCTATCTGGTAGTTTCTTTTGTATTTGGTAGATGTCATTATTTGTGATAAAACCATACGGTATGGTAGGCATTATTTCTCATTTCTCTTACCAATAACGTAAGATGAGATTTATCTACAGTCGAACCTCTCTAACTCGAACCTCTATAACTCGAACCTCTCTATATCTCGAACCTTTGAAGCGGTCCCTGCACTTTTTACATGTATTTTAACCCATGTAACTCAAGTTTCTATAACTCGAACTCTCCATAACTCGAACTGTTTTGGTTGTCCCTTCAGGTTCGAGTTATAGAGGTTCGACTGTATATACCGTATCTTTAGCTTCACAAAAGTGTAAAATTGACTAGGTACTATTCTGAAGAGTCCCTTAAAGACAGTGGCGGATCCAGGGGGCAGAGGGGCCCGGGCATCCCCTTCTTTTCTGCCAAACTTTTTTAGTTCAAGGGAAGAAAACGCCAATGGATCAACCGCAAGTTTGAAAAAAATTTACCCGCAACATCACTTTTTTCATGTTTTTTATAAAAAATATTGAGTATTTCAAAAATTTTCACCTGCGGCGCCTTTTGCCACGAAAAACTGTTGTGTCGTTTGGTTTGCGTAAATTTACCGTCAAGATGCGCGAAAGCACAAGCCAAGCTAAACGTCAGACTCTCATGGTATTTTGTTTGGCAATTCACAAATCAGGTTTGGCCGATCGCAAATCGCAAATTGTATGTCATTCGCAAACTACAAACCAAATTTGTATTTGTGTCTTTTAAATAAATAAATCACCATTGTTAAATATAGTCCTAGATCCGTCACTGTCTGCAAACTCTCAAACTACGTCTAAGTGATCTTTAACTTCCGACAACAATTTGTATTTTAGATATTACTTTTGTAACGGAGTTAAGACATTCTATCTTTTAAATGCAATTAGGAGTAAAGAACTGACAGCATTTAGCAAAACATTTCTTTGACCCACACCAGTGGCGTATATAGGAGCGGGTCCGGGAGGAGCGCCCCCCCCCCCCCCCGAAGCTAAGATTTTGTAAGATATTTTCCACATCTTTCATGAATATAACTATAAAATAGCATAAAAGACGACCTCATGAGGTCTTGGACCCCTTCCCCAAAACTGTTTTGGCCCCCCTTAAAGTTTTTTTCTAAATACGCCACTGACCCACACAAATGTCTGTCTATTGTCTATACTCGAACGCATGGCTTTTTCCATGCAAGTCAAAGTTGGGGACCCTGTATATTTTGACATATTCCATTAACACCCTGTATGGTATACGTATTAAATCACACTACTACTATATCATAGTAGTGTGAGCTATGATGGTGATACTAATTTTTCCGAGAAAAAAAAGTTACTCCGATTTCAAAAATTTTTACATATCTTTGCGTTTCAGATGATTTTGAATTTTTTCTGACGTGCCGTCTGTCTGTCTGTCTACCTGTATGTCTGTCTGTATGTTTGTCTGTAACGACCAACGCGCATAACTCAAAAACCGCTTGCCCGATTTTTATAATGGCAAAATTGCGTCGAAATAAAAAGAAGTCATTTGCTGTTCATCGTTTGGTTGTTGCTCAGTTCGTTGTTGGTTGAAATGTTCAGGTCTGTAAGGAAACCCTTACTTTTATTGCTAAGAAAACGAATAATAGATATACCTATTAAAATAAAACAAAATTATTACTTTTCTTGACTGCAATATTCTACCTTTTTAATAGACATAACTACTGCCTTAAAAGGGAAACAAGACGCATCAACGATTACGTTAAATACATTTTGGATACTAAATATATTCTTATTAAATTGGCCAAAAAATATAAGTATTTTATCTCTTGTTATGACATAGTAAACAAACAGAAGTCAGTGACAACTCATGT
This sequence comes from Aspidapion aeneum, assembly GCA_963576565.1. Taxonomy (NCBI): domain Eukaryota; kingdom Metazoa; phylum Arthropoda; class Insecta; order Coleoptera; family Brentidae; genus Aspidapion; species Aspidapion aeneum. The sequence goes on from OY755047.1 coordinate 60,939,654, forward strand.
TGTTGACAATACAATTTTGTTACAAATTATTTTTAAGTTTTTCCCCAAACCCAATGGGTAACCAATGTATACGAGGTTTTTTAAAACGTAAAAATCTATATCGGTACCTTTAGAAGGAACTTCGTTACATTGTCAAAGGGCCAATGGCGCCTCCACCAAATATGTTAAAGGGCCAATGGCATCTCCACCAAATATGTCACGCTATTTTTGTGAGGGGGGCTAGCTCAGTAAGAGGTCACGTCAAAAAAATGGCATCTCTAAAGAACTGTCACGATGGACAGGCGCATACGCCTAAATGCATCACATCGAACGTTTGCGAGATGTTTTAGTTAAATAAAAATATGCCTGGCAGGCGAGGATGAGAAGGGCAACGTCGATGCGTGACGTCACCTGAGTTAATACGTGCCCTTTCTAGAGACGTTAATTTAGGTGGGTTTCAATCCCTTGGTAAAACGCTTTCTTCGAAAAGAGTAAAAAAATACAGAACAAAGTTTAATAAATGTATTTTTTTTATATACAAAACCCAACTATAATTATAAAACGTGAAGTGCCCAAAATAACCCTGTTTATAATCAAAAAATGGCCCTGGCCCCCAAATGAATTAATATTTCGCCCTTTGGTACCTACCAAAAAATTAGTGTGCAAAGGCCCCTAATCTCTGGTTAAAAAAAAGGTGCAACGTACGCTAAATTAACTTTAAAAAAATGACGTCTGAGATTAACGTCGATAGGGCCTTTTTAAATGTAGATTTACGTGAGCGGTGAACGATCACACAGTCAACTCCGTGGATATCTAATGGGAATATCCCTCTCTTTCGAGCTGGACTTCCCCTTCGGAAGGATCTCCTTTTTCAGGCAGAAACTCCTAGGCAAGCACCTTCTTCAGGGTCAGGCCTTAGGTATAGTGGTGGACCCCTTATTCAGGGTGAAAACCAGAAGTTGAACCGTGTAATGGTTAATTATTGTAATTTGTCGATTGATTTTTATAGGCAAATAATGCCTCGTCAGCTTAATCGATCGACATTGATTACTTGATTTTCTTTTAAAGGAAAACAGTAAATTATTTAATTACAATATTGAACAATATAGTGATCCTAGGGGATATGGCCCAGTTGCTAAGGAATAATTATTCAAAAATCCAGCTTGCACCTATTTTTTTCCAGGAGAATTCCTAAAATAACTAGGCTAAATATTAAAAATTCCATATACAGCCGATAATTATTCAGAAGACAATGTAGATTTTGATGAGAGGTTTGTGTTTAAGGCCTCGAAAAGCACTGGCTTTATTAAGCGCAAGGCCTTATTTGGAACAGAGATCTTAATTCGAAAGCTAATGATACACCATAAGTTTTTGGTCAACAGAATTAGGTCAGTCCTTTGTACAGAAGTACAACTATCCCTTGCTTTCGTGCAGGGATGTCTACAAAACTGTAAACCGGCCCGGGAAAAATCAAAGGCAAAACTACTGCAACGCTAGTCGAAAAACATTTTTATTAAAACGACTGAAATTCCTAATAAATATACTTTATGAGAAGTTTGAAATTCACCATTAACTGAAGATAAAATGCGCCGCAGGGGAAAATTCTTAAAAAATCAGTAATACTCTAGTTTCTGTTACAAACCATATTGTTTTTTGGAGTACCCAGTGTTACTAATGCATAATAGTCAACGCATTTAGATTCTTTATGCATTTTTTAAGCACAAGAAGAATCTCAAAATTATTTCTATAATGGTAGTACTTTTTTTTGGCTGAGAAAGATATCTTCATACTTTAGTTAGTCTTTCGTCAGCCGGTAGTCACTGGACCATAAGGTACCGTCCATACGACACCGGAAACCATAAGGCACCGACCCACCAGGATTTTTTTGATTTTCCCATATCGCCCATCCACCCCTACTTACGTGGACGGTGTTGGTAATAGTATAAAGTGTGAACTATCTCCATCAAGCTTTTAACTGCAATATACGTACAACATACAAAGGGTTGTCTCTTGGCTTTAACGAAAACATTAAGACATTAATATTAAACCGTGGCTTGTCGTCTTTGTTGCATTAGTGCAGCATAATAGCTGTTAATGCTCTTTCATAATTACCGAGTCTCTGCTTCACAGACATCATTAGAGAAGTTGAAAATAGGCAAACAAACTATTTCACATACTATGCTAAGCTTTTGCAGAATTAGAACATAGTTTACTCTAGAGGCACTTAATACATTTCACCAAATGTTTTACACCCGAGTTTTAAGAGGCCTTCGATATATTTTGATATTTGTTTTACACCAGGGGGGGTACGGTTGTCTTTTAAGTCTTGCATATACAGCTGTAATGAAACACAGTGGCGGCCCGTGGTAAAAAGCTTTGGTGGTGCACACCAAAAAAAATAAAAATTTCGGCGCAGGCATAAATTTTTTTTGAGTGTCACGTTAACTTTTTGGACTATCGAGTGGGTCGTCATATCATATAATTTAGAGCAAATAATTAAAAAATGAGATATTTAGTTAGTTATTAGTTACCTACCTATTATTATTGTAATTATAAATAAATAATAAATGTATCATACCTAGTTAACATATATTCTCTCTTCTAATGGCAAAGATGAAAATTTAATTGCCTTTAAATATTGCACGCTAATGCTATCAGAATTAGAAACCTCCGCCATTGTCGTAAATACCAAATCGTTGAAATCAAAACAAACTGCCAGCGCCTGACCGATAATAGGAAGTTGTCTAAGCGCGCACTACTGAAAAGTGCGCGTGCCCTGCTCTAAAATGCAACGCGAACCGTGGACGTGGGAGGCATCACGGGGGTGCGGGCGGCATCGAGGCTAGTTTTTGTATAAGCGCGGTGCCGAAGGAAGGTTCAGATTCTATGTACTGTAAAATTCTATTGGGACACGTCGTTCTCTCTTTCTATATTTCGTAATTAGCATGCGACACAACATCCACGGTGCATAGAATTTGGTTCCAGTCACTTACACACATACATACCGGGTATTAATTTCTAGATAATATTCCAGTCTTTAATGCATTCGTTTTGGGGTAATTATTAATTAAATTAAGGAATGATCAAAGTTTCATATTTTTTAAAGTATAATTTGGGAGTGCACGTGCACATGTGCACTTATGGAGAAACCGCCACTGATGAAACATTAGTAAAGTAAACATCCAGATCATCAAACCAGAACAATGGACAGAACACTACAAGGGACTGCTGCAGGAGACGAGACCCGAATATCTGGTAGCCTCTCCGATGAGAGCCATAAAAGTACATGGAGAGAAAGGAATCATCGAAAAAAAAATGATACAGAATAGTATTAAAAAGCTTGAATCCGGAAAAGCTAGCGGACCGGGAGGAATATATGCTGAAATACTCAAATATGGATCAGAGAAACTACTTGAAAATCTCACATATATTATCAATTAATGCATAAACGGACATCCAGTACCTGATGATTGGAAAATTGCATTCATATCCTCAATACATAAAAAAGGAAACAAGCTGGATTGCAACAATTACAGAGGAATTTCAGTAACCAGTACTCTAAGTAGATTGCACGGTAGGATTCTTAGAGATCTAATAGAGACTGACTTTCATGAACAAGAAGAAGAAGAGCAAAGTGGGTTTCGTGCAGACAGATCTTGTAGTGATAATGTTTTTTGTCTTAAACAAGTAATTGAGAAAAGGAGCGCCAGAAATATAGAGACTCATATTACCATACAGTTCCAGTAAATCGACTATCAAAAGAATTCCTGGTAACAAAAGGTTTAAGACAGGGATAGCTCTAAAAAACTGGAAACTTAAAGTGCAAAACATGGGAATACAACTTAGCGACCGATTTACCAGTTTGCTGACGACCAAGTAATTGTAGCTAATGATAAAGAAGATATGGAGTATATGATAAGAAAGTTAATGGAAGAATACCAAAAGTGGGGATTAACAGTAAACGGGGACAAGACACAGTACTTTTGTTTTGGAAATGAATCTAGTGAGTTAGAACTAGACAATGGACAAGTAATAACTCCATGCAATGAGTATGTATACTTGGGTGTCACATTTGATAAAACAGGAACGGACTGTAAAGAATTGGAAAAAAATAATAATAAAAGCAAAACGGCTTATTGGATGTCTTAACAGTATTTTATAGAGCAGAGAGATAAAAAAGAATGTAAAATTTAACATAATATATAAAACAATGGTGAAAAGCACATTGTTGTATGGAATAGAGACTTGTGGCGTAACTGAAAAATACAAAAAAACTGGTAAGTGTCGAAATGGATGCAATAAGAAGATTAATGAGAATATCTAGAACAGATCACATAAGAAATGAGATCATAAAAGGCAACTGATATGGTACGGCCATGTACAAAAGATAAACGACGAAAGATTACCAAAGCAGGTCCTAGAATGACAACCAATAGGGCGCAGAAAAAGAGGGCGTCCTAAACTAGAATGGCAACAGTCAATCCAAGATCAATGAGTCAAAAAAATCTAACAGAAGATGATTGTCAGGATCGAAGGAGGTAGAGAATAGGCGCCGGACAACGTAGAAAAACGTTCTAAACCGACATAATAAAAAAAAATTAAACATAAGAAACTTTTAAAGGCTTTATTGTTTCTTGAAGTATTCTCCACGGACATGAATGCACTTTTGCATACGCTCAAACCAGTTGGTAAAGCTGTAATTCCATTCGTTTTTTGGTACTGTCAAAATGGCATTCTTGAAGGCGTCGACTGCTTCCTCTGGCGACTGAAATCTTTGAACACGCAGTCCAATCTTGATTTTCGGAAAAGTATAGAAACCGTTGGGACTTAGGTCGGGACTGTATGGAGGATGGTTCAGTTAAAAATTCAATGGCTTTTTGTGCTTTGTGCGAACTTGCATTGTCTTGGTGGAGGCTGATTTGTCGTTCGGGGTTCGTTTTTCGAAGCTTAGCGTCAAAAATTAGAGTTTAAGTGAAAATATGGCGTGTGTGATATCAAACGGAAGGTAATTGAGTCTGTTTTTTTTTAAAGCGTGGGGGTAAATTTCAAAAGTTAGAGTTTAAGTCAAAACAAGGCTTGTGTGGTATCAAACGAAAGGTAATTGAGTCTGGAGTTGAATAAAATATTGTTCAGATTTAGGTTATATTGTCTCACAGGTACACTGTAACGTGTAACTATAGTACCCAGTGTGAGCTTAGGTGCCCATGGACTCGACTTCGAACGTTTAGCCTTTATGAAAAGCGTATAAAAAAGGATGAACTTATGGAAAGCAAGAAGTCAGTGAGGGACCAAAGAAGCGTTTGCCGCTGTGACTCAAAATTCATTAATAGTTTTTTATTATTAAACAGGAGCAATCAAAGTAAGATTTCCACTTTTAAAAGACGAAGAAATAGTCATTATTATTTATTTCGTTATTTTAGCTGTGATCAGGAAACTTTAAATCGAGAAAAATTCAATTTTTTAATAATTTTTTCTTCCACAATAACCTTGCTCTTTTATTAAAGTAGCGCTTAAATGCCGATCAAGTGTTCGATCTCTTGGCGGTGGCTCACGAAGTCAAGTTGCTAAAAGTCACCATACAGTATCCAGGAAATAGAATAGAATAGAAGATGTACGACAGCCCTAAACTTCTTGCCCCTCTACTGGTTTCAGTCGGCAGAAAAAAATGTTTGTCACATTTTACTACTCCTTTTAAAATTTTATTTTTGCTCCGTAAATGGAGGGGCCATTCCTCGTGAAAAAAAAACAATAAGTTGAAATGCGGTGTTATGGTAATTTCAATTATTTAAATTTTTAAAATAATTAAAAAATTATTTTACAATTATAATGATATTACGAAAATGCAATTGAATTACTAAAGTGATTGTTATTATTTGTAAAAGGCTATTTTGCTTGTATTATTTAAAGCAATCCACGTATCGTACTGAATTTAAGGGGTAAGTTCGGAATGTATTACGAAGGAAGAGGGCTCCTAAATTATTCACATTTTGTAAATTATGAAAAAGTAAAAGAAATAAATAAAAAAAAATTGTCAACTACTTTTTTTTATTTTGCAAATAGGAAATTTAGAATTAAGTTATTTTTTTGTTGCAATTAATTACTTTTCAAAGTATTGGTTTCTAACTGTGGTTGAGAATGAATCGGTACACATAAAGAGCAAGAAATTTGTTATCGATAAAGCTGAATTTGTGGAATATTTTGTTCGTGCGTGTAGTAACCTCCTTTAACATTTTTGCCATGTTAGAAAGCTCTACCTGTACACTTAACTACGGATTTGTAGAATTGATTATTAGTCATACAGTTTAAATGATATCTAAGAGATGGCGCTACAGCAATTAAAATCAAGAGGTTTTAAGGATTTTATGCATTGCCGTCTTTGGCATACTCACCCGGTAAATCGCAAAAAGAAAACCATTTTCTTGAATTGCTAACTTGAGAACAGCGCTAAACTATTTATCTCTCTTCGTGCCATTTATTTAAATAGCGATTTTACTTCAGTTCACATATTTTCAATGGCTAAACGATCGTTGACGAACACTGTATATTGGCAGAGTACTTTTTTTACCTTTTAACTTATCTGTATTAGCTACCAGCCTTTACATCTTTAACATTTTTTTGAGCTGTGGGGGCGTAATTACACTTTTTAGCCTAAAAACATATAGTTGTGATTATAATAGAATTAAGTGAAAAGAAAAAACTCAAAGTCTTCTTCAAAAAAGCCTTTATTGTTTCGGGTTTTATTTAGGACATATTTCGAGTCTAAATAGACCCATCATCAGCTTTCAAAAACCTTCAAGAGACACTCATACCCCCAGCAAGCTAATGCGAGGGTTCAAGTAGTTGCTAATACTAATTGAAAATCCAGCGAAAAAAGAGGTTTCTTGCGCAGGAGTAGCAGTCCTCAAATACAAACCACTTTTTTAAGACACCGATGTGTTTTTTTGAGGCCCCTCCCAGTGGCCCTCGACGATCGTTGACTAGCCGACGTGGCAAGTTCGGGTCTGACTTAAACTATTTAATAAAATATTATTTCAATTCAAATAATGTTTAAAACATGTCAGAACAATAAGTTTTAATAATGCAACGTAATAGTAGAAGTTACAAGTACATCAATGTAAATTAGAAAAGTTATCGATTTAAATTATAGGTCTTGCACATAGATGACATATTATATCAACATGCTTTGTAACATTAATGCTACGTATCTGTTTACTGCAGTGCACATCTCTCTACTGCGCAGACTGGGGGTACAAAATATAGCGTAACACTTTGTACACTAGAAACACACTCATGAAGAGGTTTTTAAAGACCGCGGTGGACTATAACAAGACCATAAAAAGGAGAATATCACGTACCGACAAACAGAACAGAGCCTTAATGTGGAGTATAAAAGGAGATTTCTCTATGTCCTCACGTCCTTCCACAGCAATTTGGCGAAACCGCATGGAGAAGTTTAGCACACATTTTTGTTTTGCCGTAATATAACCTTTATACTACATACGAGGTGTAACTCATAGAAATTATAGTTGTATTCAAATTGAGGTTTAAAATAGTATATTACATAACAAGACAAGAAAGTGACAAATTTTACACGAGCGTGAATCTTGTGAATGAGGCGCTAGCTGAGTGAAACAACACGCTGGTACACATACATACAACAATCGAAAAATATTACCCTTCCTTTCGCCGTGCTGCAGTTGGGTATAAACATTGAGTTCTATACCCTACGGGTAGACCCGGCATGGGCCTAAATTGCCATTATATCAAGCTTTTATCGCAATTGACCAAATACAAGTAAGAATTTAATGAGCAAAACAGGGATGAAAATAGAATTTCGGTTTGGTAAGTCCGGACACATGCAACATCGCAAAAATATTCTATTTGCTTGTCTTGGATAAAAAAGGGCAGTGGCGGCGCAAAATAAAAATTGTGAATTCCAGTAGCATTTTTTTATCAATCATTTTCTGTTTGAATAATAAATAATTCATGAATACTTACTTGTGTATACTGTGTTTACAAAATTCTCTTCAGTAAAAAAGAGTAAAAATAATTTGTTAGCATGCTAAGTGCAGTGGATGTATTAAAATTATTGTTTTTATCTTAGAACTTTACAAATGTTGTACCTTCCAGGTAAAATATTTTCTTTCTTTGAACAAGGGTCTTCTTCAACTCTTCTCTTCTTGGGTGGACTACAAGTTATGCTCGAGTCGGATGAAATTTCGGAACTAAAAATTTCAATTCGGAATGGGTCAACTGGGCGCCAGGCCAACTCGGCGCCGCCAACAGGGCGCCACGCCGGGCCTAATGGGCGCCGGGCCAACTCAGCGCCGGACTATTTTTTCTTTCGATAAAATGTGCAGATAAAAAAAATAAATATGTTATTTATACAAAAATTTCAACATCTATTAAGTTGAGTGTTGAAATTTGGTAGGTGTAGTGTTCGGGTAACCTGGTAAAAATACCATTTACGTTTTTTATTTCAAGAATGGCGGATCCTAAATGGTGGATTTCTTTATTTTTAAACCGATTTGTCTCAAATTTGAAAGTTTGCAGTGTGAGATCTCTTAATACAGTTTTATCCTCTAACTTAAAAAAATTAAAATGGCGGATCCAAAATGGCGGATCGAAATATAGAACTTGGCAGTGTTTCAACTCGCTGAATATGATTTTTGACTCAAACTCAAAATGGCGGATTTCTTTATTTTTAAACCGATTTGTCTCAAACGTGAAAGTTTGCAGTGCTTGAAAGCACTTAATTTTAAATGACTGATGGAAAATGGCGGATTTTTTTATTTATGCACCGATATGTATCAAATATCAAACTCATAAATAATTTAAAATGATTATCATTTTTGACTTAAACTCATAAAAAAATCAAAATGGCGAATCCAACATGACAGACTTTTTTATTTACTAATCGATTTGTCTTAAGCTTAAAATATTACAGTTTCAGACATTTGAGACAAATCCGTTGAAAAATAAAGAAACCCACCATTTTGGATCCGCCATTTTAATTTTTTTAAGTTTTAGTATAAAACTGTATTAAGTGATCTCAAGCACTGCAAACTTTCAAGTTTGAGACAAATCCGTTTAAAAATAAAGAAATCCGCCATTTTGGATTTGCCATTCTTGTAATCAAAAACGTAAATTTTATGTTATCAGGTTACTAGAACTCTAGACCGACCAAAATTTCAACACTCGACTTAATAGATTTAACTCTTACAAAACCAAATTTCAAGAATATTACGTAAAGGATTTTTTAAAGATGTTTTTGCATAAATAATAATATATCTATTTTGTTTTTCATCTGCACATTTTATCAAGAAAAAATATTTTAGTCCGGCGCCCAGTTGGCCCGGCGTCCAGTTGGCTCGGCGCCCAGTTGTCCTGCCCCCCAGTTGGCCCGCCGCCCAGTTGGTGGCGCCGAGTTGGCGGCACCCAGTTGTCCCAGACTGCAACACATTTCAGGACAAATTATTATTAAAAAATAATCTTATAAGTGCGGGGAAGTGACACTTTCTGAATCAAAATGTGTGAGGGTAAAATCGCACGGTCGCAGAAAAATCTATCTATCGTGACGCTACTGAACTTTCTCGTGTTTTAGTAAAAACTACCCGTCAAGACGACTTACCCATGAAATGTTGTTTTTTTATCGATTTTTTTTTCTTCTTTTGCACAAAAAACAATTTCGGACCATGTTTGAACTCAAATAGTTACTTCTAAACTTGTTTTTAAACGTTTTTAAGATTTCTTTTTGTAATATTCCCGCACAAAATTTAAAAAAAATCATTTCCGTACTTAGACAACATTGTCTATCAGTTTTCCCTGTATAAACCGACTAGCAGGTTGAATCACTCAAAATACGGCAGGTGGATTAAAAGTTACCAGCTGCTTTTCTGTCGCACTTATGCCGTCAGTGTGAAAGAGATAAAAGTACCCATATATTATCTAGGGTATTATTAGCATGCAATATTTGCCTATCTTTGTCCGTTTCACATGTTCAATAATGTCTATCTCTGTTTTTATTGTAAAAGAAATACCCGTCCCTAGAAACCAAATTGGATAGGGTCAATAAAAAATGCCATGTCTTTCCGTCTCTAACGCCTTTTCAAGGCGTTATACAACTCAATGGGTATAAACAATTGCATCTAATGAAAAAAATTACTTAAACCATCAATCAAAATCTAGACTTCAAATCTATCTCCCTCTGTTTACAGTACTTTTGTCTTACTGGGTGGTCTTCATTTTTAGCAAATTAACCATAAACAAAATTTTAATATTACAAGAAAACACGGAACTCGTCTGGTACGGTTAACGAAATCTACTTCAACCCGTTCATAATTCACGCCCTTTTATTGGGTTTCTATTGTTACCGCTGGCTCAATTAGACTCCTGCCCGTTCACAATTCACACCATTTTATTGCGCTTGTATTGTTATCGCTGACCTCAAATTGGATGACTAGGCACGTTTCATACACATTCTAAAATTTAAAAAGAAACAGTGGCGTATCATTTACACTTTTTAAATTTTTTAATAAAACTGTGTGGAGTTCCAACTTTGAGGATATAACGAATGGTTTTAGATTTTTGAAATTTTCAGAAAGTCAGTTTGTATTTTTTGAGGTTTCTAGATTCGTACGCACCTATCTAATAAAATAAGTAGGTACCTATATAGTATAATAAGTATAAAAGTGTTAAAAATATTTCTTTTTAAGAAACATAAGGTATGGAGTTTTCCAGCAAGAAAAGGCTTAGGAGAAGTAAAATATAAAATTGACACCTACCTAATAATGATTAATTAAAAAATTCTAGCACGCAACTGGCCAGAGAAAGATAGCGCTAATTAAAGCCATCTCTTTTGCGACTCATTTAATTCTGGCCGGACAATACACACACGCACACACACACACACGAGCAGACGTCACGACAATATTGCTAAGATCACACTATACAAAGCCCAGATTCGACTATGGAGTACAGCTCACAATGGAGTGCGGCACCCAAACATACCATAATGCTTTTAAACACCGTGCAAAAACGAGCTATCAATGACCGCGCACTGGCCCGTAGCTTGGATAGTCTCGAACATCGAAGAACTTTGGGCGATCTATCTCTCTTCTACATGTATTATCACGGAAAATTTTCTGAAGAGTTGGCACGTATGATCCCCCCGGGAGTAGCACCTACTAGGCGAACACGTCAAATAGACGGTAACCATCAATTTACTGTCAAAATAAAGGCACCAGAACCTCATTATATCAGAATTCATATCTGTGGAGAATAGCATCGCTGTGGAATAAACTCCCTGCGACAGTTTTCCCTGCAGGTTACAACCTGCACCGTTTCAAAACCAACATACACCAACATTTTCGCGCACTTGCCGCTTCTCGTGGTAGGGATCTCTTTGAGAGTGCGCATAACCGTAAAAAAAAAGTCAGTCAAAATACACCCAAATAACATATTTTCGGCGTTATCAAAAAAAATTTTTTTCAACGAAAACAGTAGGTACATTTTTTAGCCACTGGTGTGTGGGATAAGAAGGTGAAAATTAGAATGAATGAATTAATGAAAACTAATAATTTTTTATGCATAGGTATTATGGCAACAACATTCGATTTTAAAATTGATTTTTGAAAATATCTCTAATATTGCCGGTCCAATGGCCGGCCTAAAAAGGCACGTATCTGGTGAGCAAGTAACGTGACATAACTTCGTCTTTTCGATTGTAGGGAAGAATTTTGGAAATTCCACACTGAATATATACAGTCGTGCACACAGGAATATGTCTTGACTTGAGGGGGGTCGAGACCCAATAATACCTTATTTTGTGCTAATTTATTTTTTTAGTTATGAAATATGTGAAAAATATCTAAAAAATCGTTAGGCTTGTGGGGGTGGGAATCTCCGGGTCCCGAGCCCCCCCTTCCCCCTGGGTACGCCCAAAAAAGCTTGGTAGGTTGAGAAGTGGAAATTTGTTCTACCATTATTACCATCTTTCAATATGTAAGTAGAAAAAAATGTTAAAAGGTAAAAGTAATAAAATTTTAGTTAAAGTTCTACTTCACCACACAATAAGGCGCTGACTGTGACGTAGCACGGCACCCCGACACAAAATATGATTTCGGAACGTACCACCAACTAATCTAATCGTGTCATTGACTGAAATTATACATTATTATCCGATTATTTACCATCTCTTTCTAAACTAATGTATCAGTAAGGGCGCTTAATAATATTAAACACACATGAGTCTAATAACTAAACAGTGGTCTACTCGTTTTATTTACTAAACTCACACATTGTCATCCAGCTACTTATTCTCTCTTTTTAACTCAAAGTAGTGGGACGGGCGCACCCAATCTAAAACAGTCATGTCATTTTGACAATCAACGTCAGTCGATTTTCTGATGCACACAGTGGGCTCGCGGACCTAATTTTTGGCCAAAAAGGGTTAAATTAAAAATATACTGAAACTTCTAAACACCTTTACTAAAAAGAGTAGATAGTCCAGCAGGCCTTGAACAACTATAATTTAATTGACGTAATTTTCAGTTATTTTTTAGAAGTGTTATTTTTCGCGTTAAAGTACCATATTTGTATGGCCGTTTGATCAAGATTTTATGCCATTTTACGACAATATTTTATGTTGTATAAAATTCGCATAAAATAAATCTTGTCAAAAGAGGTAGGGGAAAGGGGGGCAAAATGGGTTACGCGGGTAAAACGGGATATCGCAGTTTTAAGTAAATTGCGCAAAAATGAAACCTCTTAATATCAGATGTTTTATCCTTATGACTGGTTCAACTCTCTGCAATATGATTGGTGCCGGTCGGCTAAGCTTAAGTTGGTTTTTGCTCAATGTGATGTTGTGCGCTGCTTATTGTAAAAATATCTTGCGCATTTTGTGACGGTATGTACATTTTTCACAGACTTCTAAAATTTTGTTTACATTGAAAAATTAGTGGGTTTATGTATTATTTATAATTAAACGCATCGCCCGTAAAATTCGCCCTTTACTATGTATGATTTTTGTTTGAATTTAACTGGTGGTTTGAGGCAAAACGGGGTTTTTTTTATTGGGGCAAAATGGGTACCTTGTTATACCTAGTAACCTACACCCCATTTTACCCAAAAAATTTATTTGATAGCATTACTGAAAGTCGTATTTATGTTGTCTTTGCAAAAAATTGAAGCAAAATTCGTGTAGGAGAGTCGACAGCGATGACTTGGTTACTAAATTTAATTATTATAAAATGTATATACATTATATTACAACTTTTTATTTTTTAAATAAGTATTTTTAACTTGTTTAGTATTTTAATAAATAAAACTGGTCTTACAAAAATATTGATTCTAAATTACTTTTCAACGCAGCTTTGTTGCACATTACACAGTGAGCTTTAACCTTGAATAACCTAAGTACCAGGTTTGACACAAATCGGTTTATAAATATAGGATAGTCTATAGGATAAAGATTTTGGGTCTGCCATGCAAGTTTTTTTTTATTTGAGTAAAAAATAATAATAAGCGGCGTTAAACACCGCAGAGTTCTAGATATAATACATATCGGTTTAAAAATGTAAAGGTTCTGCATTTCGGATCTGCCATGATATTATTTTTTTTAGGTTTGAGTCAGAAATCTTAATTTTGGCTTTACACACCCCAAAGTTCCAAGTTTGATACATATCGGTTCATAAATAGAACACTCTGCCCTTTTGGATCCGTCATATAATTTTTAAGTTTGATTTCATAATTATACTTAACGACTTTAGACACGCCAAAGTTCCAAATTTGAAACCTATTGGTAAATAAGTTTTTTTAAATTTAAGTCAAAAATCATATTTAGCGACTATTAACACTAAATTTTACACTAACGGGTTCATAAATAGGAAACTTCGCCATTTTGGATTCGCCATTTTGATTGTACATACTTCTTTCTGATTTCAAAAGAAAATATTGTTACAAAACCTATTTTTCTAATTTTGGTCAAAAATCAGATCCGGGAGCCCACTGTGCAGCGCTATGAGTTGGACAGCAATAAAAAATAAGCTGTGCTTTAAAAAGAGATGCAAATGAGTATGTTCCAAAATTACAATTTATGTCGGGGTGCTAATGTCAACCTACGTCACGAGTCAGCGCCTAATTATTATTGTGTTTTTGCCCAGCACATTTCTCCATGCATCTTTTAGTAATTTTTTACTGCGTATCCAAATTTCTCAAAAGGCCCGCCGCCGTTTGGTGTGCCTAGTTACTAGTTAAAAATTAGGCTCGCAAAAGTTTTTGGAGTATTATAGGGTGTGTTTGTATAACTAATCAAAATGAAAAGAAACTGTAATTAAACCCGGTACTCATATTATCTACCGGGTAAAAACTCGGACAAAATGTTTTTTGTTATTACTGAAACGATACTACCAATCTTTGAGTAATAAAATTACTAATGTAATCGTTAATGGAACAGACTGAACCTTGCAGAAAATTGATCTAAAATCCAAATGGATACACAATATCGTCTAAAAAGATCACATGATCTTAATGTCAAATGTTAGGACAGTCATGTGACGCGTGCGCGGAAACGCACGAGAAAGTGGTAGGTGGGAATTGGGTTTTAGTCGACTCAGTACCCGCTTCCCCCATTGTATACGCCAGATACTTTAGGGTCACTGTATCCTGGAAGACTGGCGAAGCTAATTCTTCAATTGTGTTCGTGTGAAATTTTATGTCTGTATTTCTAGCGTTCCCGTCCGTTCAAAATTCGTCGGTGAACGTTCTTGTGCTATTGTCACGAAGGTCCACCCAGCTCTAAAGTATAGACTCCAACGTCATAAGGGCTTAAAGGCATTTCAAAGTTATTCCATATAGAGAAAAACATTTTTCGTTGCTAAGTGGTCATAGAAAGATTTTGTTTCTTTGGTACTTTTCCTTGGGTAGCTCGAAATCTGTACACCCACGGGAGTCTCAGATCTAACGGACACCTATCAAGTGTTGACTGTTAACGGTTTCGTCCTTAAGGGACTCTTAAGAACACTGCATGGTCAATGTGACACTTTTGTAAAGCTACAGAGACGGTATAGGAATCTCATTCTACTTGGTAAGAGAAATGAACCCTTCAATACCGTCTGCCTTCACATAAGTGGCGAGATCTACAAATACAAAAGAAACTACCAGAGTAAAAATAGAAGCAGGCAGATGAAACGAAAAACAGTAAATTTTTGTCTTTTTATTCACTACTAAACTTCACGTTTGTTGTATTTTTGGCTCACGCTCCGCTGACTCAACATAAAAAGTTGCGAAGGCGGAAAAAAATGCAAAATGCATTGACCCGACCTGAGGGACAAATTATGTCACAGTCATGAATATTGTTTATTGTTTGACCCCGTGGGTGTACAGCTTTCGAGCTGCCCACGGAAAAATACAAAACAAACAAAATCTTACTATGCCCGCTTAGCCATGAAAATACTCTGCCAATATATGTCCCCTTAGCTCACACTAGGTACTATAATAGTTATAGTGTACGTGTGACCTAATATAATTAAAAACTGAAATATATTTTATTCAACTCCAGACTAAATTACCTTTCGTTTAATACCACACAAGCCATGTTTTAAATTAAACTCATATTTTCACGTAAACTCCAATTTTTTTAATCTACCCCCACCCTTTTATTTGGCTTGTGTTCGGTCGATTTTGTTCATTTTTAAATGGGACCATCTCAGCCCAAGACCCAGCCAGGTACCAAATTTAATTGAAATCGGGCAAGCGATTTTAGAGTTATGCGCGTTGGTCGTTACAGACAGACATACAGACAGACAGACAGACGGCGCGACAAAAAAGTTTCAAAATCATCTGAAACGCAAAGTTATATCAAAATTTTTGAAATCGGAGCAACTTTTTGCGGGTGACACTTTTGGGGCGTTAACCGTGGTTTTGGTGACAGCTAGCAACACATCCTGTAGATTCAGGTAAGTTTGGGTGTTTGTCCTTTAAAGCCAACGCACCAACCTTTGTAGTCCGAGTTACTTGATTTAATTATAAAATACAGCGTTTAGCCCCATACTGGTAGCATTTTAGATTTTGGTCATGCCATAAACGGTCGACAACCAATGCAACTTGACACTATTGACATTTGAACGTCACATGTCGTTAGCTGCTTCCGTGGTAGGCCGCAAACTTACGGACGGTTAACCAAGGCCAACAAAAAAATAGAGGCCACGACCCTGAAAAAATCAGCTGTTCTCGGGGGGCTGACTTTTACATTGGGTCTTATGGCAGATGTTTTTTTAGGATATTTTCAAAATGGCACTACAGATTTCGACGAAATTTCAGTAAAATATTCTCAGACACCATCCCGATATTCTACTAAACTTTTGTAAGGATGCAAGATGATTAAAACGTTAAAATCTTTAAGATTTAGCATTTCTTATTTTGAATTTAAATTACCCGCCATGTTCCGTATGCCGGCTCTGTAACGAAATAGCGCGTATCAAAATAGCGCGTATCAAGACAGCGCTTTTCAAAACAGCGCGTGTTCAAAATAGCGCGTATCAAAATGGCGCGTGTTCAAAATAGCGCGTATTAAAATAGCGTGTATCAAAATAGCGCGTGTTTATAATAGCGCGTGTTCAAAATAGCGCATGTTTAAAATAGCGTGTATCAAAATAGCGCGTGATCAAAATAGCGTGTATCAAAATAGCCCGTGTACAAAATAGCGCGTCCCAGGTCTGCTTAGGTATATTCACCTAAACAGTTTGAGCAAGGTAAGATAAGTTACACTTTAAACCGATGGCTTGCTATACTTAACACAACTCATATAGTTCGTCTAAGGGGTCTTTTTCTAACATATTTAAAAAAAAAACTTCCCTGGCTTCTTTTCCGGGATCCTAGAGGGTGTGTAACCAAACCGAACCGAACGGAACCGAACCGAACCCAAACATTTTTTCCAGTAACTCCCTGACCTTTTTCCACCAAAAAAAATGTCCCCAAATCACAGGTTAGAATAGAAACCTACCAAAATAAGGATCGTGAAGCTAATTTAGGGAAATAATTTTTTGAAAAAATGTTTCGGTTTGGTGCGGTTCATTTCAGTTCGGTGCGGTTTGGTTACACCCTTTAGGATCCCAGGAAAAAAGTCAGGAAAGTTTTTTTTTTGAAAAAATATGTTAGAAAGAGACCCCTTGCTCGAACTATTTTATAACAGCGACGTTTGTAATGGCGATCTTTTAAAACACGGTATTTTTAGACGCGCTATTTTAAGACGCGCTATTTTGAAAACACGCTATTTTAAACACGCGCTATTTTGATACGCGATATTTTGAATACGGGCTATTTTGATACGCGCTGTTTTGATACGCGCTATTTTGATACGCGCTATTTTGAACACGCGCCATTATGATACACACTATTTTGATCATGCGCCGTTATGATACGCGCTATTTTGAACACGCGCTATTTTGATACGCGCTATTTCGTTACAGAGAACTTTGTAAGTATATTTCAAAAATTCTTTCTGCACACGCTTTAAGACTATTTTTCCAACATCATTTTACTAGTTTCCCCCTTCCTCTCCTTCTCTTCTCCCCACCCTCATTATTAGTAATAGTTTTTTCACAAATTTAGAGCGATTTCAAAAATTCTTTCGGCACGCGCTTTAAGATTTTTTTCAACACCATTTTACTAGTTCTTTCCTCGCTCTCTCCTCCCCCACATTCACTCAATGGAAGGTAACACTGTTCGCGTCCGTAGAAAATCTACACCTACTTTTTGGGTAAAGCTAAATGATTTGTGAATGCATATTGCTTTTTATAAGGCTGAATAAATATTAAACCTAAAAGTTGTAAATAAAAACCCAACTGCAAAATTTACTTGTAACTACTAGTCGAGGTTGGATACAAAATTACCCAATAACCTGATTCATGAAGATACAAAATTGTATAATTTCGTAAGTGCGCTTTGGGCATCAAAACTAAAAGTTGAAGCATGTCGTACATTATAGGTATACCTATCAATTTTGTACTCAACTGCGACTAGTACTTATAAGTAAATTTAGGTGTTTTTTTATAACATTTTTTTTAATTGATTATTTTCTACAAATATTTTTCAATTTTCTAGTAGTTTCTTTATAGATATTTTTTTTATACTGGGATTTTCCATCCATAGCATCAATTGTCCAGAGTTTTTAGCCAAATTTTTGCCGGGATATGCCTTGTTGGGACGTTACAAAAACAACTATACGCCGAGGTGGGACTCGAACCCACAAGATACGCAGCGCGTCCAGCCTACGCGCAGTCGGTCTAGTCATATAGCAACAACTGCAGCCATATGCACGAACCAACGCGCCGGTCGGCCACGGTTCCCATTTTATTTATAGATTGCATTTTTTACATAATTCTTACAAATTGTTTTTTGGCGCCATCTTTTCTGCAAAATATAAAATTTTTCCGAAATGTTTGCTGGCGGTACAATTTTTTTTACTCTCTCTCCACCAACCCTTTTTCTTTGTCGAGTTTTTGTTGCATTAGCTAGGTAGTAAGCCTGGGGTTGGTTAAGAGTCCACACCCAAAATAGCCCGGACAGTTGCGCCCCTGTGGTTATATCTGGTCATATCAAATTTTCAAGGTGTTTTTTTTGTTTACACCTTTTCAAAATGACGGGTTTTGTGCGACTTTTTTATCGAAAATCCGGCTTTTTTGTCTCTGACGTCCTCCTTTTACGCTAAACACATATGGTCACCCTATTTTAAAGTTAAGAAGGGTGTGTTCTAGCCGTTCCAGATTTTTTGTCTTGACTAAGAAGCTTTATAAGAGTTTCACGGTCCAGCCAACGAGGAATCGAGGATTGAAAAATACACTAACCTCGTTGAGCTCAGCATAGGGGCACCAGATAGAATAGTAAATTGTTTTGACTGTTTTTAGAGGTTTTGTGCTCCACGAAATAAAGTGGAACAAACAAACTCCGTTTCGTTTCCCTATCCTCTTCATAATATGACGCTGATTGAAAAATATTCAAGATAATCAACTTAAAAAGTACGTTTTAAACTACGGTGAATATCGCCTATAACGATATCGGATATTACGACATATCGGTTATAGCGACGACATATTAAGGTCTCGACCGAGTTCTATGCTAAATGCATTGAAGATATGTTGCATATAACGACATCGCATAAGTATAACGACGTCCTTATATAGCGACCAATAATTTAACTTAAATTGGTCCAAGTAATCAGTTATAACGACGAGCGATATCGCATGTTATGACAAACTGTAGCTATTGTGTGCCGAAGTTTGGGGAATCCATTTTATTGTAGGCGGTAAATCCCCGGTTCATGCGAATCGGCATTTGGTCTATTATAAACGCCTGTTACCTTTATTGTATTAAACAGTAGCGGATCCCGAGAATTTTTTGAATATACAAAAAAATGAGTCAAAAGTAAGGTTTTTGCTAATAAAAATTCAAAAATTTTGCTTGCGGCGCATGAAAGTGTCTATTGTTATTATCATCGAAATTACAACCACTTTTATTAATAAATTATCCTGAATTTATAGCCGTTTTTTACCAACAGAGAAGCACCTCTGGATCCGCCCTTGGTATTAAAGGTATTAATATGGTGTGCTTTTGTGTTTACATAATCTAAGCTGCTGAATCTATGAATAAATATATCTTAAACGCGATGTCTAAACGAAAAGCTTTTAATATATATATATATATATATATATATATATATATAATATATAATTTCGTATACAAATGTACATTAAATATGTACCTACATTATTATTATGTCTGTTTAGAATGTTTTTCTACGTTGTCCGACGCCTATTCTCCACCTCTGAAAATCATCTTCTGTCACAATTTTTTGACTCATTGACCTTTGGATTGATTGCTGCCATTCTAGTTTAGGACGCTCTCTTTTTTTGCTCCCATTGGTTGTCATTCTAGGACCTGCTGGTAATATTTCGTCGTTTATCCGTTGTACATGGCCGTACCATATCAGTTGCCTTTTAGTGATATCATCCGTTATGCTTCCCTCGATTCCCATTCTTCCTTTTATGATCTCATTTCTTATATGATCTGTTCTTGTTATTCTCAGTGATCTCCTTATTGCATCCATTTCGACACTTTTCATTTTTATTTTGTATTTTTCTGTTACGCGACAAGTCTCTATTCCATACCACAGCGTTGTTTTCGCAATTGTTTCATATATTATGTTAAATTTTACAATCTTTTTTATCTCTCTGCTCCATTAAATACTATTAAGACATCCAATAACCTTTTTTGCTTTTACTATTATTTTTTCCAGTTCTTTACAGTCTGTTCCTGTTTTATCAAATGTGACACCCAAGTATACATACTCATTGCATGGAGATATTACTTGTCCATTGTTTAGTTCTAACTCACTGGATTCGTTTCCAATACATAAGTACTGTGTCTTGTCAGTGACGTGTCGTATAGGAGGCCAGGGGGGTGAACGCCCCCCCCCTCTGCGCTTGGCGCCTCTGGCGTCCTTTGAGAAAAAAATAGAAAAACTAAATTTAACGCAAAAACAATTGATGCCCCCCGCCCTTTTATCTACGACACGCTACTGTGTCTTGTCCAGCTTTCTAATCATATATACTCCATGTCTTCTTTATCATTAGCTACATCTGAAAATATTCCATGTTTTTAACTTTTAAAAGAAAAAAAGGCAAAGGTTTTTTGTTTGCCCGAAGTGATAGATTACATCACAACAGACAAGGCGAGATAAGATGTCTTCTTGTGTCTTGTCTTGTCATAGACAGAAAGATACGTTAGAATAAATCAGCGAAATTCCACAAAAAAAAATCGTTTTTAAATAGTTCTATTTATTTAACCATCTTTAAATACAACTAAGATCAATATGCGACTCTCTTTATAATACAAAAAAACTCACAAAAGCTCCTCGCGGGACCGGTGGTTTTTTTAGAATTGTACACTCAACTGTTATGTGGTTTTTTTTCGTAAAACAACGAACATGTTCATTTAGAGGTTTAATGGCTAGTAGCGGGTGCGATTATGGGTAAAACAAGTAAAGCTTAAAACAAAAATAAAAAAATACAATCATAACAAAAACATTTCATGTAAAAAAAGGCTATGTGCAAGAAAATGAATGGTTCTTACTAGTTTGGAAATGTTTATGTAAATTTTGCTATTACATCCAAACTTGTTTCAGTATTTTCAATTTAGCACTGGGTCTTAAGGGTCAGTATGCAACTATAATAGCCAAGTTTAACTTGTCCTTTACAAACTAGTTAGAACCTTGAATTTTGGAGTACCGGGTAGGCCCAAAAAACAGAACAGAAACAGAAACGTAAAATAATTAAAACAATTTCGTAACACAGGAACAAGCATCTTTCAAGGGTACAATTAAATTTCGTCCGCCATCTTGGATTTTGAGATGGTGGACAAAACAAAATATTTAGTCAAAACCCTAATTAATTCTTTGCCAAGTACAGTTTGTCCCATTAAAATTGATTGTATAATTCAAGAGTTATAATGAAAAAAAATTGTCCGGTTTTTTTAGCCCACCCGGTATGTATTAGAGAACTTGGCGAAACATTTATCTCAATTCTTTTTACGAAATAACATTTTCGCGTACTTGGGTTTTTTTACATAAAATTTTTTTGTTGTGGTTTCACTCTTTTATATTTTCCTAGCCGGAGCCCGCGGAGCAATGGCTAGAGAAGGTATTATCGTAACAAAAACATTTCATGTAAAAAAGCCAAGTATGCGAAATTGACATTACGTAAAAAGAATTGAGATAAAAGTAAAGCCAAGTTCTCCAATACAAATTTCAAAATGAAAGGTTCTTACTAGTTTGGAAATGTTTTTTTAA
The DNA here is from genome assembly GCA_963576565.1 of Aspidapion aeneum. NCBI lineage: Eukaryota > Metazoa > Arthropoda > Insecta > Coleoptera > Brentidae > Aspidapion > Aspidapion aeneum. Next base: position 60,961,480 of record OY755047.1, read on the forward strand.
TTGAAATTTACATTTATATTTTGACCTATCTTAGCAATATCGTCGTGCTGTCTGTCTGTGTGTGTGTTAGTATACAGGGCTCGACTTCGAACGTTTAGCCTTTTTGAAAAGCGTATAAAAAAGGATGAACTTATTGAAATCAAGAAGTCAGTTCCAGGGACCAAAGACGCGCATATTCAGGAGCGTTTGCCGCTGTGACTCAAAATTCATTAATAGTTTTTTATTACTAAACAGGAGCAATTATCATCATCAAATAGTCATAATTGTTTATTTCGTTACTTTAGCTTTAATCAGGAAACATAAAATCGAGAAAAATTCAATTTTTTAAATAATATTTTCTTACACAATAACCTTGCTCTTTTATTAAAGTCGCGCTTAAATGTCGCTCAATTGTGTTTTGTGCTACTTGCAAAACTTCTGTGGCATTCGATATCTTGGCGGCGGCTCACGAAGTCAAGTTGCTAAAAGTCACCATACACTATCTAGAAAACAGAATAGGGGACAACATTTTTGGGGGTAGGGATGTACGACAGCCCCAAACCTCTTGCCCCTATATTGGTTTCAGTCTGCAGAAAAAAATGTTTGTCACTCCTCTTGAAAAAAAAAACAATAAGTTGAAATGCGGTGTTCTGGTAATTGCAATTATTTAAGTTTTTAAAATAATTGAAAAATTATTTCAAAATGCAATGCTAAAACACACACAGTGCTTTTTTCGATTACATTTACAATTATAATGAAATTACAAAAATACAATTGAATTACTAATGTGATTGTTATTATTTGTAAAAAGCTATTTTGCTTTTATTATTTAAAGCAATCCGGTTCGTACTGAATTTAAGGGGCAAGTTCGGAATGTATTACGAAGGAAGAGGGCTCCTAAATTAAGCATTTTCACATTTTGTAAATGATGAAAAAAATAAATAAATAAAAAAGTAAATTGTCAACTATTTTTTTTTCCAAGCAGGAAACTTATAATTGAGTTATTTTTTTGTTGTAATTAATTACACAGTTTTCTAAGTACATTCCTGTAATAGTTACTTTTTAAAGTATTGGTTTCTAACTCTGGTTGAGAATAAATCGGTACACATAAAGACCAAGAAATTTGTTAGCCATAAAGTTGAATTTGTGGAATATTTTGTTTGTGCGTGTAGGAACCTCCTTTAACATTTGTGCCATGTTAGAAAGCTATACCTGTACACTTAATTACGGATTCGCTGTACTGAATATTAGTCATACAGTTCAAATGATATCTAAGAGATGGCGCTACAGCAATTAAAATCAACGGGTTTTAAGGATTTTATTAGTCGCCGTCTTTGGCCTACTCAGCCGGTAAGAGTAACGTCATTAGATCGCGAAAAGAAAACCATTTTCTTGAATTGCTAACTTGACAACAGCGCTAAACTATTTTCTCTCTTAGTGCCATTTATTTAAATAGCGATCTTACTTCACTTCACAAATTTTTCAATGGCCAAACGATCGTTGACGAACCCTGTATACTATTTTTGTCCGTAACACAATAGCTCCTCCAAGCTGCTGAACCGATTTTCATAGAACTTTAAGGTAGAATAGTGCCCGACATGGGCTGATTAGATTTTGGTCAAAATCCATTAATGCTAATGTTTTTTGACTTGACAACTAAATAATTTAAAAAATGCTAACTTTTTACCGGAGCATCGTATCAATATGCGGTTTTCGGAATATAGTAGACTACATTTTGCTTGATAATTTCTGCATAAGGGCTTTCGTTTCTGAGATATTTACAAATAACTATATATCATGGCTTCACTTGAATTGTGCTAGCTAGGAAGGTATCAGATCCCTCATGGATCCATTTATTTTTAAAGAATTTGGATAATTTTTGAGTTTTAGAGTAGTAAAATATGCGGAAGATTGTTCAAACCTGCGATATCTATTCCCGATCGCTTGTACATATTTTAGTTTTTCTTTTGAAACGAATAAATTTCAATTTGTGCATACGTACATTTCTTGCATTCCAATTCTAGCCGTGTTGAGTATGTAAATTGTTTTAATTTTTAGCTTGTTACATGAAGTGTTAGTATTTTTAGTATGATTATATCAATTTTTATTCTATCGAATTGGATGAAATTTTGTGTAGTATAGTTGCCTCGATCGTTAAGGCTAATCCGTCCACTAACGAAAAACTGTCGACTGAGGCATGGCATTGTTGTTGAGATAATTTCGTTTGAAAATTGTAAAAAATTATAGCCGTCGAAAATGTTCTCGGTTTAATTCCATTTTTCGACCGATTTGTTATAGTTGATGTGTTAGTAACGACATTCGATCAGTGTCGCCCTCTATGTTCCTATATGCAAAATATAAAAGACAGCCCTTGTAATTTCCGCACTAGTTCTCGGGTTACATTTAAAATAGTTGATGTCAGGTGCATTATTGTAAAGGTCGAGTTCTCGATGAAAAATCGCTAAGGTAGTTATTGCACGGAGGAGTAGCTGTATAATAAAACTGGTTAAAATTAAAAAATATCTGTCAAGCTGTCCCTATAAAGCTTCCCGCTCAACTTGCTGTCGTGCGGTCAGTTGAAACTGAATGAATTTTTGGAATCACAGGAGTTAGTTAGTGTTGTTATTGTGTTTTCGTGTGGCTCATATTAGAAAAAATAACTATTGAAAATGGAAATAGAAGGCATGCACAATTTTAGTCCTTTGTTGGTTATATTGTACGTTTACGAAATATTTTAAAATGCCCTATTTGTGTATTTATATTTGCCTAATTCTTTCCTTATCAAAGCGTTTTAGTTGCCTGCCGGGCCTTGCCGAGCTATATTTCTTTAATAGACATGAAGCTTAGGTTCATGAATTAAGTAATCGAACAACCACTTCGAGTTTATGCTTTATAATAAATGTATATTTTATTGATGCGAGTACAATAATAGACTTAAGAATACTAAAGGTAAAAAACGTTTACAACAAATAAAATGAAATGCAACTCCTCATCTCCGGTAGGTTTAGAGGTAGTCGGGTTTCTCTAGATGATTCCAGGTAAGGTCGACGTCGGTCGTATAACTCCTCCACCCCAAAATTAGACTTTACAGGGGCAGGTGGATGCTGGCCGGATCAATTTTCTGCTCACATTGTTTTAATTGTGAAGGAATTACGTTAATGCTGTCTTGTGGAGTTTGCATTTGAATTACAACTGGATTTGTGTTTTTTGATTGTTTGCATTTCCGTACTCGCTTATAGATTAAGTAGAAACATATAAGTGTAAGTATTACATATACAAGTAATGTCCATATACTGGGTACATGATAAATGCTTGATGTTTCGAAGTGCGGATAGTTTTCTCGAATTTCTCTGTTTAGGTTGTTTAAGCTATCTAAGTCAATATCTTTTATACTGTTTGATAGGTCCAACGGATGTATAACAGTTGGTGCATCTTGTATGTCAGGAAAGATATACGGCTGAACTATTGCTGCTGTTGTTTTGTTGTTGTTCGTAAAAATTTGTCGGTTGATCTGAATTAGACAGTCGTTTGGCAGTCTGATAAGGTATGTTCCCAAAAGTGTATGTACTTCTTCTTGATGTTGACAGGAAGTTTTAGCGTTTTCTTCATTTGGAAGAACAAATATCCATTGGTTTGATTTCTCTAGTTGGTGAATGATTGGTGTGGCTAATTTAATTTGTGTTTTCTGGCAAGTGGTTGGCTGATTTAGGAGCATGCTGGAGTCAATTAATGAAATTTCGCAAGGACTATCGGGTTCGCTGTTTTTGAAGTCTTCTTTTTTGCAAATATATTCATTTCTGGTTATTTCTGCGCATGGTTCTTGATAATATGCATGTTGCAATTTGTTTTTTATCAAAAAAATTTTCCGCGGGAAAACAACTTTAAACCAACTGCTCTCAAATTGTATTGGCACGGGATATAAATGAAAGTAGTCAAAAATGTCTTTAGATGTGATTGGAATGTGTAGGAGATAAGTAATTTTATTATTTAGAATAAAACAGTCTAAAGTGATAAATTTTTCATAAAAAAATACATTTTGAAGAGTAACAGTTAATAACATTTGTTGTTCTCCTACTTTTTCTTGCACAGACAATAATTCTTTGTGAAGATCAGATAACTTTATTATACTTGGATGCATGACCTTTAGTTTAGAAAATGTAATTGAATTTTCAACATCTTGCAAGATTGATTGAATAATTTCATAGGAGTTTATAAGTTGAAGCAAAATATCTTTGATAAAAAGGGAATTTTCTCTGTAGCCAGAATTTTTAACAATTGAAGCAATCTGATTGATTTTGGACTCTAAAAATTTTTCATTTTGAATTATTTGTTGAACCGTTTGATTAAATTTAGAAATAACACTAATCGATAAGGAATTCTGTTTTAAAATTGTCGTCGACAATGTTTTTTGATTATTTTGTAACTCATGAATCATTTTTTCATAGTACTTGCCATCCGATGCGTCCAAATTGCCTGTAACAGCCTTAAATACAGACCCTAACATGTTAATCATCCCACGTCTTAATCGTTTGGGATGAGGCAAAATTTCTGATATTTTGGTATCGATCCTGGTTTGTAATATTTTTAAAAGTTTTAGGTAGTTCTGTGTATCGTTGGAATATCCAGTATGGCTATCTATTAAAGTCGTGATATTATTTACTTTTAAGTTTAATTTATTGGTTTCCCACAGTATGGGGTCTAAATCAAAGTAATGAATTAAAGTGTAGGTATATTCTATTGTTTTTGCAGTTCCTAATTTTATTGGCATTATTCCAAGCTTATTATCCAGTTTTTTTATAATCATTTCATCCTCAAGACCCGAAGCAAGGCCGAACCTGAAATACAAAACCCAAAGATAAAAGTTACCCAAAGTCATATTTATTTTTAATTAGCGGTCTTTTTAAATTAGACATATGAATTTTTCCATGGGAGTTTGTTGATATTGTTTTACTTGCTGGGTTTACTGACACCGTTGTAGTGGGTTCTAAGAATTTGTTTCCTAGTTTTTTCCGTTCATGTTTACGTATATATACCTCTTGATTGGGTTGAAATAAAATAGGATCATCGCGTTTTTTGTTTAATTTATTGATTAAAGTCGTTTTGAATTGGGCTAGTTTTTCGTTAATTTTTGAGTACAGTAATTTAGATTTTTTTTTATGATCATTAACATAGTTACTCATGAGAATATGGTCTAAATTTTGGTCGAAAGGGTCGTCTGACGAGATATGACCGTTTACAATGTCCATAGGCTTCATTTTTGTTACTGAATGTATAGTATGGTTATAGGCCAGGATCGCGTAGGAAATTTTATTTGTAATAGGTTCTTTCGAAAATCCTTGATTATTTAAAAGACAAATATGTTCTGCCAGTGTTGAGTGAAACCGTTCAATACTCCCATTTGAATCAGGGTGATTTGGAGAAATAAAGTGAACTTTTAATTTGTGTAAAAGTAAAAGTTCAGTAATTACGCTATTTTTAAACTCTGAACCATTGTCAAAATTAACTAAAAGGTTTGGTACACCGTGATGTGAGAAAAATGTCAATAATTTGTCGGCGATATCAGAGGCAGTCAGTGTTTTGAGATAGTATGCCTGAGCGTATTTAGAAAAGCTATCTATTACTGTTAAAAATTTATTATGTTCCGCGGTATAAGTGTCGATGTATAGGATTTCAAAAGGTTTAGTTGGGGTGGGGGTAATATTCATTTTTACTTTAACCGGGTGTCGTTCGTACTTGCTAATCTGGCAAATTTCACATTGATTTATGTATGTTTGAACGGAACTTTTAAGATTTGGCCAGTAATATTTTATTTTTATTTTATATTCTGTTTCGTCAATGCCCCGGTGATTGCTTTTTCCTTCATGATAGTTTTTTATAATTTCTGGAATGTCATTTTTTTCGGTAACGTCTAGTAACTTGATTGTACATTTCTTAAAGCGTAATGAAGGATATTTAAAATTCTTTCTGACGACTTCGCAAAACGGTTCATAGAGGTCAGGTTCCTGGAAATATAAATAATAAAGTTTGTTCGGCAAAACATTTTCTTTTATGAAATTGATAATGTCATTTTCAAAATTATTCTGTGATATTTGAACTAAATACCTTCTTTTTGTCGAAAAAAGTATTTGTAATTTTGGTTTTACAGGAGAGTGCAATACTTTAGAAAAAATTATTTGGTTGGCCCCATAGTTTACGGCTGTTTCTATTATTGGAATCCCCACGATAGGGTCTTCGTCGTTATTAGTATGTATAGTGATATCATCGTCGTTATTTGGGTTTGGTCTATTTGCTGTTTTTTTCTGTGTGATGGTCTTATCTACTTGTTGCTGAAATCCTGTCGAACGGGTTGACATGGCGTCTACCTGTGCGATGTGTGATATTTGGTCCAGATTGTCGGTCTCTGATACATGTAATTCTATTCTTGAAAGTGCGTCCGCGTTAGAATTTAATTTTCCAGATCTGTGGATCAAAGAATAACTATATTCTTCTAACTTTAAACGCCATCTGAGCAATTTGGAAGAAGGGTCTTTTATGGAATGAAGCCACTGGAGGGGCTTGTGGTCCGTGATAATGAAAAAGGGACGACCAAAGAGGTATGGCCGAAAATATTTGGTTGCCCAAACGATAGCTAATAATTCACGTTCAATTGTGCTCAGTTTGGTCTCACTGTCATTAAGGGTACGCGAAGCGTATGCAACGGGAAGGTCTTGGCCAATGGGCCCTTGCGAAAGTACTGCACCTAGTGCGAAACTTGAAGAATCGGTGGCCAGGTTGAATGGTTTGCTAAAGTCTGGATATTGTAATATAGGATCGTTTGTAAGAAGTTTTTTGCATGTGTCAAAACAAGTTAAAAATTCTTCATTATGGACAATTTTTGCGCCTTTTTTTAAGCATCTAGTGAAAGGGTTTGTGATTCGGGCAAAGTCCCGTATAAATCGCCTATAATATCCGAGAAGGCCGAGAAATTCGCGTATCTGTTTCTGGGTAGAGGGAAGTGGCCAATCAAGAATGGAACGGATTTTATCCTCATTAGGTTTTACTCCATCTGGGGTCACCACATGGCCTAAATAGGCGACTTCTTTCTTTAGAAATTCTGATTTTTTTAACTGTATTTTAAAGTTTGATTCACGCAGCCGTTGAAAAACAGCTCTTAGGCGGTCAATGTGTTCTTGTAGTGACGTACTAAAAATAATTATATCATCTTGATATACCAAGCACATTTCATTCTGGATGCCTCTTAAAACATTATCCATCACTCTTTGAAAAGTGGCGGGGGCGTTTTTTAAGCCAAACGGCATTCTCTGAAATTCAAAATGGCCGTTTTCTGTACTAAAGGCGGTTTTTTCGATATCTTTTTCTGACATCTCAATTTGGTGAAACCCACTTGCCAAATCTAAGGTTGAAAAATATTGACATTTTCCAAGTTTATCAAGGAGATAAGTGACGTTAGGAAGGGGATAACGGTCATCTACAGTTTTAGAGTTCAATGACCTGAAGTCTAGAACAGCTCTATACTGTTGTTCCCCTGAAGCGTCCATCTTTTTTGGGACCACCCATAATGGAGAGTTCCAAGGAGAAGTGCTGGGTCTAATAATTTTTTGATCAAGTAACTGTTTCATTTGTTTTTCTACTTCTTTTTTGTGAGCAAAAGGTAATGGATACGATTTTTTGTAGACTGGTATTTCATCGGTGGTCCGTATATTATGTTTTATTTTGTTAGTAAAAGTAAGTGGCGTATTTTCTTGATAAAACACATCTGAAAAGTTATTTATTAGTGTCAAAAGTTGATTTTTTTCCTCCGAATTTAAATGGTTTAAACGAAATTTTGAAAAGTCCAATTTTGTTTCATGCGTTTCAACAATATTATTAAAATTGATTTCTTCAATTTCTTTGCGGTTCCATTTTTCTACTTCAAATGGTAAAGAAAAATCCATAGTTACGCTTTCACATGTATTATTTAGGATTGTAGTCAAGGCAAAACCATTTTTAGCTGAGGTTAAACATTCTGGGATTTCGCAATTGTGTATTTTTTGATATGGGAGAATTATCTCACCATTTTTTACGTTTACAGGTACTCTTATTACCTGATGAACACGAGGTGGTATTGTAATACAATTATTTATTTGTGACTTGGTTTTATAAAATTGTAACTTGACCTTTGCATATGGTGTAGCGAGAATTCCAGAGTTAAAATCAAGATTAGCTTGCAAAATTTTCAGATTGTCAATCCCAATAAGGCCATTAAAAAAATCGTGAAATTTAAACAAAAAAAATTTTAGATTTTGGGCTTTTGGCAAATTAAATAATTTTGAGCAGGGCAGATGCGCACTAAACTGATGAGCGGACTTTTGAAATACTGTTGAGACTACAAAAGGATCTTTTTTTATGTGGTTCGGGTACAATTTTTTTGTTATATTTGGATCTAAAAATGACTTTGTCGAGCCGCTGTCGATTAGTATTTTTAGGTTGTGTTCCGGAAATATAATGTATGGTAGCTCACTGGAGCTATTCATATTAAAGGGTATTTCTTGCGGTGTTATAGTTTGGTGTCCCGACTGAGGACTTCTGTAAAATTTACGGCATCTAAATCGGTTTGCTCGTTTGCGTTGTATAGTAAAAAATCATTATCACTGGACTCGGATGTAAAGATTTGGCAATTATCCAAACGTTCCGAGAGGCAAAATTGATTATCCTCGGGGTAGTAACCGTTTTGTTGGTAATATTCATTGTAATACTGATCTGTAAAAGTTTGATCATATTGAGAAAGTTGGTTGGCTTCGGTATTATACATTTCTTCCACTTCCATTTTTTGCATTTGTGAAGTGCTAGGTTGGTAGTTATTATGTTTATAATAGCTGCTATTTGGCGTTATTTTTGAACTATTGCGCGTAGATATTGACATAGGTGTGGGCGGCGGTAAGGCTTTTTGGGGAATTTGTTGGGAGCGAACTATGTTTTCTGGCCTAAAAACTTGACTATTTGTAGCAAATCTTTGTTGTGGTCTGTACGCCGGTCGAGGATAAAAAGACTGAGGCCTAAATGTTATCGGCGGTTGTCTAAAAAAACGACTTGGTGCATAAGCATTAGATTGTATGGAACTTGGTCTAGGAGAGAAAAATCTTTGGGGCGTTTGAATGTGATTAAACGGAGGTTGAGGCAATGACACGTTTTGTTTCAGATAGGAACTATTCATTTCATCGGTGACATATTGCAAGGCTGTTGTTAGATCGTGAGGCTTCATGGATCGGATGGCTCGTGCCAAATCTGTGTCAATTAAACCTGACAAAAATGTCTTAAGTGCAAGGTTTTTACAAAAATCAATTCGTGACTTTCTATTTTCTTCAGTGCCTATGTGGGTGTTTATGTACGAGGAGAGCAAATTAAGAGTGTGTAAAACTCTGTTATAAAATTGTGTGTAACTTTCATTTGAATCTTGTTTTAATGAGCATAGATCTTTTGTAAGAGCAACGTCGTCTCTTTGGTCAGCAAAATTTCGAATAAGGGTGTTTTTAATATCGGCCCAAGAAGTCGATGAATCAATATTTACGACAGTACTTGCTTCGCCGTCGAGTTTTCCTATTAACGAGTTCAACAAATAAATATTTTGAAAACATCCCGGGTCGGTTGTATTTAAAAATGTTTCTACAATTTTGTCACAAATACTGATATACCTATATAAATCATTCGGATTGCCATCAAATTTGGGTACGCAATTGAGATATTCTGGTTTAAAACTCATTTTAGAATTTTCACTTTTTATCAAATTTGTTAGAAAGGTCTGGCTTTCTTTAGAAGCTGACAAAAAATCGAATTGCGGAGATTCGCGCGCCTGCAATGTTTGAGAAGGATTACTGAATGAAGAACTTTGTGCGTTTAAGTTTTGAGGGAGGTTGGTTTCAAGTCTTAAATTTTTGAGCCACTCAATTATATCTACTTGATCGTCGGAATCAGACATAAATTGCAACTTACATAAGCAGGTAAACAGCGAAGGTGGTCATTCCTCTATAAGAACAAGGTTCTGCTAGGCGATTTTGTCCTCACAAAAGTCCTTATCCTTGCGAAACTAGACGATGCTGTTCTAGTTCCCGATGATTGTGTTTCACAGGTCTTCGATAGACTGGGATTTTCAATTTTGTAAAATCCACACTGCCAATCGCCAATCACCAAAAGTTATTGAAGCCGAATAAGCCGATCGCGATACGTTTGAAACTTCGAACTCCGTTGACTGCGCCAATTAAGTAATCGAACAACCACTTCGAGTTTATGCTTTATAATAAATGTATATTTTATTGATGCGAGTACAATAATAGACTTAAGAATACTAAAGGTAAAAAACGTTTACAACAAATAAAATGAAATGCAACTCCTCATCTCCGGTAGGTTTAGAGGTAGTCGGGTTTCTCTAGATGATTCCAGGTAAGGTCGACGTCGGTCGTATAACTCATGTCAGCAATGGCTCACCAAAAAAATGTCTGCCTACGTCCGCCATCTTGACTTATGTGCATTTAAAGCAGTGATATGCGTGTAAAAAAAGATGTGAAATAGGATTTTTTTACCTATAAAAAGTTCTTTCTTTTTTTTATTTATTTATTTTTCTATTTGGTACAAAAATATACAAAACCAAATAAAAACGTAAGTAAAAGCATTAAGAATCAAAAAATATGTACAGAGTGTCCCAAATTCGATGTTCTTGGGGGTTTTAGGTATCTCTAAAAAGGAGACAAAGAGAGAAAAACTACTTCCACTTGCAAGCCTCACTTTTCAAAAGATGATTAAAGTTGAAAACCGCATCTTGATATTGCAATCTGTTGTGAAGCTACGGGGGCTTTTGAGAAGTCTGCATTTGGGATGGGGGCTATAGGTTTTTTATTTATGAAAATTTTATATTGGTGTTCAGTGATTTTTTTCAGTTTTTTAAACAAAGAATCCAACTGGAAAAATAATTTTTATCTGTCACTTTTAGTTTTTAAGATATTATATAAAGTTTATATTTTTCTTATGAAAAAAATAGGGTCACTATTTTTATTCGATTTTTAAAACCAGCTTAAAAAAAATCTTGTTGTTGATACTTTAAATTTATTTGATGAAACTGTGGAATAACCAAAACCTATTTTAATAATAATAATAATATTTTTTTTACTGCACATTTATAAATGTTGTAGCTTTCCAATAAAAATTATTTCTTAAAATTATTTAACCATGTTTTGGTTTTGCAAAAAAATTAGTGTACGCCTATAAAATAAAATTGTATAAAACGGTAACCAATACTTTTAAAAAGTAATATATCATATCAAAAATTAACAACATGAACAGGGGCGGATCTAGTACTTTCATTTGGGGAGGGAAAATATCCATGGCTAGTCTTCAAAAAAATTATTCAGTTCAGTGTGTCAAAACTGAATATGTATTTATAATTTTGGATTTGAGAGAGGAAACTTCCCCTTTCCCCCCTCCTAGTAGATCCGCGCCTAACATAAGACACAATAAATAACTTGTAAGTTATTAAAAACCGGATTACAATATACTTATATCGTTTCACCTCACTTCGTTTGATCCATGACATGGGGCACCCTGTATAGATATATTTTTTATTATAAACAGTTTATTATCATCAAACTTTGTCTTTCATTCAAAGAAATTACAAAAAAACACAACAATTAATTTTGTCCCGTTGTATGATACGGATATTCCTATGTGCATTGTTTCAATTCAGATAGCCATACACTTCCATCTTTGACACTGTTATTCAATTATCTATATTTTATTTTATGACTCTTCCACTGTTTTTTTCAAATTTAATAATATGCAAAGTTTTTGATCTTTGTTTTTTTAACAAAGCTAGCCACTTTTTACACTACTCCTGCTGAGGGTTTATTTAACAAGTAAGAAAAACACAAAATTTGAATAGAAAACAAGAAAGTTTTCCGGTGTAGCGTAGTCAAGACCGTTAACTCCAAAGTGGTGTAAAGAAGCACAGGAAAACTAGCTTCCACTAGTTTGTTTTTCTGTGAAAGTAGCGTAATTTTTTATTGTCAAGGTTATCAGTTGATGCGATACATAAAGCATCTATCTATCTATTCCACTCTTCTCTGTCTCTCGCCGTGTTCATCCATCTAGTTCCCACGTGTTTCTTCAAATCGTCCGCCCATCTCATTTGGGGTCTTTTTCTAATTCTTTTATTTTTTCAAGGTCTCCAGTTTACAATACACTTGTTCCATAGATCGTCTTTCTATCTGATATTATTACCGGCAAATTTTCATTTTGATTTTGCTACTTCTTCTCTGACATCCCCTACTTTTGTTTTATTTCTTATCGATTCATTATTTTTTCTTTCTGTTAGCTTTACATGTAACATTTTTCGTGGATCTCTGGGCGTTTGTTACCTTATCCATGTTTGATTTTGTAGATACGACAAACAACATTTACCAATTTAAAAATTCATTAATGCTATAAAAACATTATCTAGTAAGTATTTTTTAAGTTGGCATTTAAACGAATCTAGAGATTTGGTATTTTTAATTTCAGGAGGTAAAAAAAGGCGCTATAGAGTTCTACATTTTGCAAATTAGTTTAAAGCACTCTTTTTTATAAAGCTGGTAGCTTTGGATACGTTTTAGCTTGTTGGGAAGTTTATTAAAAACTTGATAGCAGCGTCTTGTGGACTTTTTTCAGTAATAGTTAATTTATGATTTGGGTATGTATACATATTATCTTTTATTTCTGGTATCAACTTTCTTGTGCATTCATATTTGCTAAAAATTTGTGAGTTTTTTCTTCAGTACAGCAGGCACTCCAAGACATATACAGCTAGGTTTTTATCCCTAAAATGACCTCTAAACGGTGCACAAGGTTTAATTCCTATCAATAACCGAATAACCCATTTTTGTATAAAAAAATACATCATTTACATGACTGCTACTAGGAAAGTTCCGACAAGGTAATGGTTGTAGAGTAGATCGAGGACTTCGACTCTGTGTCTACGAAGTTGTGTCCAAGAAAGCAATACTAGGATCAACCTTACAAAACATAACAAAACATCAGTAGTTACAAAGAAAGTTAAGGAATCTATGGCGATTCAGATATGCTCAATGCATCGGTTTAGTTTTTGGAAACATTTTTTAACTATGCCCAAAACTGTGAAATGGATGATTAAATTCCATTCTTTAATGACTAAGGGATACAGCCAGAATCGTTAAATGCCCCTCCTAAAGAAAATGTGTCTATTGTGAATATTGGCCACGTAAAATATTGGCCATCTAAAACATTGGCAATTGCTCCAACATGTCGCACGTACCCTTCGAAACCGCCGCAACTGAAAATTTTTCATTTTTGTTATTATTACACATTCAGATAGGTTTCTACTTATTTTACCTATCAACAAAACCCTGTGTTTAAGTGTAAAATTAAAAAAATATATTTTGAATAGCTCATAATATATTTTTTATACGACTGTCTTGTAAAAGGGGGTTTTGCGCACGGAGAACACGATCTGAAAATGGCATTTTGCGCACGCTGTGTGCAAAACGTTTTGCACACGCTTATGTCATTTTTGCGCACGCCTATGTCATTTGTGCATACGGGTCTCCCGTCATTGTGATTTTTGTTGTTGTCACCCATCAATATAAGTTGGCTTAGTTCCGTAGCAACCGTCACTGCTCGTATGCTTTGACGACAACTTTTCTCAGGTGAGTAATCCTAACCTCACTTTGAAAACAATGCAGTTAGAATGTGATTTAAAAATAGCTAAACAGCAAGCTGAATCAGCCAATCGTCTTGTTAAAGAACTAGAAAGGACAGTGGACAATCAAGAGCTGATTATAAAATTGTTACAAGATTAAAATAGTAACCAAATCGCCCAGAACAAGAAGATAGAGGAGACCAACGTTGCCAGGTCTTCTAAACAATATCAGAACCCAGGAAATATTACAACACCAAAACCTGCGCAAAAGCCAAACGAAGTTTCTAAACAGATATTTACAAATGAAAAACAGACAAAAAAGGACCTAAATAAAATTGTGGGTGAATCCGAGGCTGACAGCGACAGTTTTGCTGCTGCAGCAAGAAGAGCATGGTTACATGTAGGAAAAGTAAAACTGGATACTAAAGCCGAAGAGATACAAGGCTACTTGGAGAAGAAATTTGCGGGTCTAAGTTTTGTTGTACAGCCGCTCAACTTCCACCAAGATGCTCAAAGCATCTCATTTAAAGTTGGGGCTGACCTCACCTTGTTAGATGAATTAAATAAACCTAGCACATGGCCAAAAGGAGTTTCTGTCAAAAAATTCACGTTTTTTCGACCCGGTCGAGGACGCAGGCCAGCCTTCAACTAAAACCCTTAAAATTTGTCAAGTAAATATACAAAATATCTCGAATAAAATACTGGCTCTCGAAGTATTTAACTATCAACACAATCCAGATATACTATGCATCACGGAACACTGGCTTCACCAGTACACCGCTGAATGTCTTGTGCTTCCCGGATATAAGATCATGACACATTTTTCAAGAGAACTACACGTCCATGGCGGATCCTTAATATTTCTTAAAGAGAGCCTTATCAAAAATGCAAGTGTTATTGATTGTACCGGTATTGCAGAAGAATTGCACTTTGAGGCATGTGCATGCCTCGTTGAGGTAGGAAATGTTAAATATGGTATTTTATGCGTATACCGCTCCCAGAAAGGAAATATAGAGATCTTTCTGGAAAAAGCAACAGAACTGTTGGATAAATGCTTCAAAAAAGTGGATTATTTATTTTTTTTGTGGAGATTTTAATATACATTATGAGATAGAAAATAGAAACAAAAAACTTCCTTTGGATTTATTTGACACTTTTCAGCTAGAAGAACTGTCGACAGACCCAACTAGGGACTTTACAGATATACACGGTAATAGGTCTATATCAAAATTAGACTACCTAGCAACAAACGATATAAATGCTGTGCTAAAAAACGAAGTTATACAAGGTAATCTGGGCGACCACCTTGCCATGTTACAGACGTTTCAAGTTATTCCATATGACACGGAAGAAAAATCTACGGAAATAAGAACCTACAGAGCATTTACAGACTTTAATTTAGACATGCTACGACAAACTTTTAGCAGAATTTCTTTCTCACATCTCTATGGAAATTCACTCGACGTGAATCATTTTTATCAAGAACTGTTTTCATCCAAAATATGGGCGATCGAAGCGACCTGTCCGATAAAAAGCAAAAAAAAAACAGCCAACTGATAAAAATGATTGGCTTACACCTGATATTGTAAACAAAAGCAAACATCTAAAAAACTTATTTTGGCTATCTAAAAACACCAATGATCTGGCCACAAAAAATTTGTATAAATGTAGGAAACGAGAATATAATAAAGAAATAAAAACCGCAAAAAAACAGTATACAGACTCACATAATAAACACTAGCACAAATAAACAAAGGACGGTATGGAAAATGGTAAATTCATCTATGGGTAAAACCAGAAAGGACCAGGACATAGTTCTGCTCGAAAATGACGTATTGGTGGAGGATCCGAGAGGGGTAGCTCAGACATTTTGTGACTACTTTTCATCGATAACGGAAAAATCACTACGGCAAAAATTTGGAGACAATCGATCAGCTTTATGTACCATTCCACAGGAAAAATACATGTGTAATAGTTTTGTGCTTTTTGAGGTTACATCTGAGGAAATCTCACAAATAATTAACAAACTTAAAAATAAGAAAAGTACTGGGTCGGATAATATTACCGTGAAAGTGGTTAAGTGTTTGAGAGACTCAATTTTGGTGCCTCTGGCTTATCTAGCCAATCTAATGTTCTTAACACAATCTTTTCCAACTGAATTAAAACAGGGTTTAGTTACCCCTATTTACAAAAAATTTGAGAAGTGCTGTAAAAGCAACTACAGACCGGTGACTGTATGGAATGTCATTTCTAAGGTCCTAGAAAGGTTATTATATAATAGAATTGTGGAATATTTGGATATTTTTAAAATTCTGACAAACTGTCAACATGGATTTAGGGCCGGGAGATCGACGGAGGGAGCCGCGGCTGATCTTATGGAGTTTGTCTACCAAAGAATGGATCAAGGGGACTATGTCGCGGGTCTCTTCTTTGATCTTTCGCGGGCTTTTGATAGTCTGGATCATGGTTTTTTATTGAGGAAACTGTCCTGTTATGGCTTTAGGGGTGAATTTTTAAACCTAGTCAACTCTTTTCTTGAGTTTAGAAAATTTTGTGTAAAATACAAAAATGAGATTTCTGACGAAACAGAGCTTTCAGTAGGTGTTCCACAGGGCTCAGTGCTGGGTCCGCCTTTTTACATTATATTTGTAAATGAAATGCCTGAGCATATGACCTGTGACTTATTGGCAATTTTCGCTGATAATACGGGGGGCGTAGTCGTAGCGCGGAGTCCTTTGGAACTTGTCAGCAAAGTAAAAACCTGCATAAGGGATTTTGAAACCTGGTGTTCAAAAAATAACCTTATTCTTAATGTTGAAAAAACAGTTATAGTTAATTTTCGTGCTTCAGTATCTAGGCCACGTATAGAAATTGAAAATCAAGGCATATCAGAACAAACAAAATTTTTAGGACTAATTTTAGATGAATTTATCAGTTGGGATGAACATGTAGATTATGTATGCAAAAAACTTAGCAAGAGTTGCTTTGCGCTATCAGAACTTCGAGATACATTAAATGAACAAAGCTTAATTTCAGTGTACTATTCAATAGTTTACTGTCATTTATCTTATAATATAATATTATGGGGCTGCAGCAGCTACTTTCATAGGGCTTTTATTATGCAAAAAAGGGCATTAAGAATAATGTTTCAAATAAAGAGTAGAGATAGTTGCAGGCCAACTTTTGTCAGCCAAAAAATTATGACACTGCCTTCAATATATATTTTTAGAACATTACTTTATATTAAAAATTCCATAGAACAGCATAAAAAAAACTCCGATTTTCATTCATACAATTCGCGAAATGCAAATCTACTTGTTATTGATAAACACAAAACAAAAAAATTTGAGCAAGCCCCCGGATACATAGGTAAAAAAATGTATAACAAAATACCGGATAGCATAAAAGTTTTAAATTATAAAAAATTTAAGCATGAAATCAAGGATATATTGCTAGTAAAGGGGTACTATTCTGTCAATGATTTTTTAGCAGATTCACTTTAAACTCTAGAAACTATATTAAAAAAAAAGATGTTTGTTATAACTTAAGTCCGTTGGTATTTACATACTTTGTATTTTTTATTTTTTTATTTTTTTAAATACAGTATGTTTCACTTTAGTTTGTAGGTACTTTCTTTTAGTGTTAAGTTGATTTGACTTGTACATCCATTGTATTGTGGCTAACGTATGAAATATAATAATCTAATCTAATCTAATCTAATCTATGTTTTGTTGATTAGATACGTCAAAAAATTGTTGAATTTTTAAAGTTTTGTTGTAAAAATGTCGGAAATAAAAACAAGTTAAATTAAAATTTGATTTTTCTTTCTTTATTAGCAGTCGTATAAAAAATATTGTAAAAAACTGGTTTGAAAACCTCTTTGCACACTCCCTCGACTTGTAGACCTCGCCTTCGGCTCGGTCTCCCAAACTGTCTCGATCGTGTGCAAAGAGTCGTTTTCAAACCTTGTTGTTTAAATAACTATTGCATAAAGAACTACGGATTACAAAATTTTGTTTTGCTTCTGTAAAATTATAACATTTTGACTTGACAACGTGTCAACATAATATGTGGAAATATTGGCATATGAAATATCCATCCATAACAAATAGAATGTTCCAAACAATTTGCAATAGGTTCTTTTGTGGTCGTAAAAGATGAAAATCAACCTCCGCTAAAGTGTGTAAATAGCAAAGTCGCAAAAATGTACGTTAGTCCTGACAAAATATCGCGCGTGGTTCAGATAATAACCTCTAAAGGTTTTTTGGACCGACCTCTTGTTAAAATTTGTCCTCTACCCCTGAATTCACGTTTCCAACCGATTTTCTTGTGTTTGTGTGAATGTATATAATTTTTTTGTTTTCCTTTATAGAAATCCCAAATAGTGTGGTCTCGCAAAGACATTGCGGTAAGTCAATGTGACGCCGTTTTTTTTTTTAAATTTTATTACATAACCTAAATTCGAAAAAAAAATACTGTGCTGTTGTATGTTGAAATTTTGTACGTTTCTATTTTTTTTTAGTTTTCATTTCGTGGAAAAATTAGATATTAATTATGTTAGTAGCTACTTAGTGTTTAATATAGGCATACAGAATAGAAAACTTAATATAATACAGTCGAACCTCTATAACTCGAACCTGAAGGGACAACCAAAACAGTTCGAGTTATGAAGAGTTCGAGTTATCGAAAGTCGAGTTACATAGGTTAAAATACATGTAAAAAGTGCAGGGACCACTTAAAAGGTTCGAGTTATAGAGGGGTTCGAGTTATAGAGGTTCGAGTTAGAGAGGTTCGACTGTATATAAAAAAAGGATATTTTCTGAAAGTATTTAAACACCTTGTATCTCACAAGTTAGGATGTTTAGGAGATGCCTACATATGTCTAAATGAAGTTTTTTTTTTCAAAATGCAAATTACATCCTTTAAAATTAGCATGTTATTTAATAACAAAACCTCCATAATATCAAAAACAAAAATAACACAATATGGCTTCGTTTTCTTTGCCGTAAAATTTTTGTGCTGAAGCGAGGGCCGAATAAAAAAAACTAGCCAGAGCCGGTTTGTTTGAGCCCATCCCACCCTGGGTGGTTATCACATCATCTACCTTTTTCAGTCCATCCCTTATTGGAAAAGAACAAAGAATAAGGCTTGTAATAATGGGGCTGGGGTCTTGTAATCTATTCATATATTCATTTATTCGCCTGAAATAGTATTTTTGAGAAATATGAATTCTGTTCCGCCACCAAGGTTGCATGCAGAAAATGCATATAAGTTTCACATAGAGGGAATATTTTGCAAGTGTTAAAGTGAAGTAAAAAGTGCTAATTTTTTTTATTTAAAGAGCTAAAAATGCACATTTTACTTATTTCGGGAATAAAAGTGCTTTATTTTATTCCTTGGTAATGTTGCTATTTACAGTGAAACCTCCTATAAGCGGACACTCCCGTTTTGGTCGATTTTGTCCGCTTATTGGAAGTGTCCGCGTATGAGAGGGAACTGCGAAATTTTAATATACATATATTTAATAACAATTTCCCCTGCTTCAGTTTTTCCGATATTAAATTTTTAAGCGATCTTTCTCCGAAATTGTGACAACTTCCATTTTTTCACGTAAACTAAGAAGTTTTTTACTAGGCGCAATTTCAAAGAGATCTACCCAACTGAACAATAAAAATAAAACACAGTAGTCCTGCCAAATAAAATATTTTATAAATACGACAAAAGTATTTAGTCTCTGCATTAAAACGGAAAAAGGTAATTCCCCGGCTCCAGAGTGCGTTGTTGCCAACATACTACATAATATTAATGTCCATGTCGTGCAGAGCTCCGTCCCGTGGAGGTTTCCGTCTGGTTAAGGGAGGTTTCAGAATTTTTTATCAAAAAAAAATTGTCCGCGTCCGGTTATAAGAGTGTCCGGTTATAGGAGTGAATTTTTCATGTAAAGAAATAGGAAAAAGCTTGGTTCTAACAAATTTGTCCGGTTAAAGGGAGTGTCCGCTTACCTCATTGGCGGAGTCAGTATAGTAGTGATATTAGCTCACTGTATGTCTGTATGTCTGTATGTCTGTATGTCTGTATGTCTGTATGTCTGTATGTCTGTATGTCTGTATGTCTGTATGTCTGTATGTCTGTATGTCTGTATGTCTGTATGTCTGTATGTCTGTATGTCTGTATGTCTGTATGTCTGTATGTCTGTATGTCTGTATGTCTGTATGTCTGTATGTCTGTATGTCTGTATGTCTGTATGTCTGTATGTCTGTATGTCTGTATGTCTGTATGTCTGTATGTCTGTATGTCTGTATGTCTGTATGTCTGTATGTCTGTATGTCTGTATGTCTGTATGTCTGTATGTCTGTATGTCTGTATGTCTGTATGTCTGTATGTCTGTATGTCTGTATGTCTGTATGTCTGTATGTCTGTATGTCTGTATGTCTGTATGTCTGTATGTCTGTATGTCTGTATGTCTGTATGTCTGTATGTCTGTATGTCTGTATGTCTGTATGTCTGTATGTCTGTATGTCTGTATGTCTGTATGTCTGTATGTCTGTATGTCTGTATGTCTGTATGTCTGTATGTCTGTATGTCTGTATGTCAGTATGTCTGTATGTCTGTATGTCTGTATGTCTGTATGTCTGTATGTCTGTATGTCTGTATGTCTGTATGTCTGTATGTCTGTATGTCTGTATGTCTGTATGTCTGTATGTCTGTATGTCTGTATGTCTGTATGTCTGTATGTCTGTATGTCTGTATGTCTGTATGTCTGTATGTCTGTATGTCTGTATGTCTGTATGTCTGTATGTCTGTATGTCTGTATGTCTGTATGTCTGTATGTCTGTATGTCTGTATGTCTGTATGTCTGTATGTCTGTATGTCTGTATGTCTGTATGTCTGTATGTCTGTATGTCTGTATGTCTGTATGTCTGTATGTCTGTATGTCTGTATGTCTGTATGTCTGTATGTCTGTATGTCTGTATGTCTGTATGTCTGTATGTCTGTATGTCTGTATGTCTGTATGTCTGTATGTCTGTATGTCTGTATGTCTGTATGTCTGTATGTCTGTATGTCTGTATGTCTGTATGTCTGTATGTCTGTATGTCTGTATGTCTGTATGTCTGTATGTCTGTATGTCTGTATGTCTGTATGTCTGTATGTCTGTATGTCTGTATGTCTGTATGTCTGTATGTCTGTATGTCTGTATGTCTGTATGTCTGTATGTCTGTATGTCTGTATGTCTGTATGTCTGTATGTCTGTATGTCTGTATGTCTGTATGTCTGTATGTCTGTATGTCTGTATGTCTGTATGTCTGTATGTCTGTATGTCTGTATGTCTGTATGTCTGTATGTCTGTATGTCTGTATGTCTGTATGTCTGTATGTCTGTATGTCTGTATGTCTGTATGTCTGTATGTCTGTATGTCTGTATGTCTGTATGTCTGTATGTCTGTATGTCTGTATGTCTGTATGTCTGTATGTCTGTATGTCTGTATGTCTGTATGTCTGTATGTCTGTATGTCTGTATGTCTGTATGTCTGTATGTCTGTATGTCTGTATGTCTGTATGTCTGTATGTCTGTATGTCTGTATGTCTGTATGTCTGTATGTCTGTATGTCTGTATGTCTGTATGTCTGTATGTCTGTATGTCTGTATGTCTGTATGTCTGTATGTCTGTATGTCTGTATGTCTGTATGTCTGTATGTCTGTATGTCTGTATGTCTGTATGTCTGTATGTCTGTATGTCTGTATGTCTGTATGTCTGTATGTCTGTATGTCTGTATGTCTGTATGTCTGTATGTCTGTATGTCTGTATGTCTGTATGTCTGTATGTCTGTACGTCTGTATGTCTGTATGTCTGTATGTCTGTATGTCTGTATGTCTGTATGTCTGTATGTCTGTATGTCTGTATGTCTGTATGTCTGTATGTCTGTATGTCTGTATGTCTGTATGTCTGTATGTCTGTATGTCTGTATGTCTGTATGTCTGTATGTCTGTATGTCTGTCTGTAACGACCAACGCGCATAACTCAAAAACCGCTTGCCTGATTTCAATGAAATTTGGTACCTAGGCTGTGTCTTTTGTCGCGTTGGTCCCATTTAAAAATGAACAAAATCCACCGGACACAAGCCAAATAAAAGGGTGGGGGTTGGCTTCAAAAATTAGAGTTTATGTGATAATATAGCGTGTGTGATATCAAACGAAAGGTAATTGAGTCTGGAGGTAAACCAAATACATTTTAGTTTCAAAAAAAGGGTGGGGGTAGATTTCAAAAATTAGAGTTTACGTAAAAATATGGCGTGTGTGATATCAAACGAAAGGTAATTGAGTTCGGAGTTAAACAAAAATATTTCAAAAATTTGGGTTTAAGTCAAAATATGGCTTGCGTGGTATCAAACGAAAGGTAATTTAGTCTGGAGTTGATTAAAATATATTTCAGTTTTTAGTTATATTAGCTCACACGTACACTATAACTATAGTACCTAGTGTGAGCTTAGGGGCCCATATATTGGCAGAGTATTTTATTTTATTTATATGTATGTATCAGTAGTATAGCCAAGTTTAGAAAAACATTTCCAAACTAGTAAGAACTTTTTGAAGTGTAAACTTCTTTAGGCGTGTTTAGCAGTTTTTGTGGGTAGTGAATTGAACTAAGCCGTCAGGCTCGGCTATGTAACGCTCATTCGGGTGAAATCGGCTCGAGTCGACTAACTGTGAGAAACATTCAGCGAGCGATATGATGATGCAGATGAAGGTCAGTACACAGAAGAGTTCGGTTCGGTCCGCTTTGTAGAATATATTATGGGCCAATATTATTAATTTCGCCTTGTTGAAGTTTACACTTCTGCCGTGTGGTCTTAAACACACACAATATTTTTTTATTTTGAAATTTGTATTAGAGAACTTGGTTTGACTTTTATCTCAATTCTTTTTACGGAATACCATTTTCGCGTACTTGACTTTTTTTACATGAAATGTTTTTGTTATTATTTCTCTGCTTTTTTAAAGATTTGGATAACATTTAAGTTTTGAAGTAGTAAAATATGCGGAATATTGTTAAAAACTTTTGCAATGCCTTATTTAAAATTTTGAGGGTTTTTAATTTTTTCCTATGGTTTTATCATAGTTCCTCTCAGCCTTTCGAAGCTCAGCTTTCTAGCGTTCCTGGAAGTGGACAATGTTACTTTTACATAACTTTACATTTATGGTGGAGGGCAGTAAATTATAATGCTGGTGTTTTTTCTATAATTTTATCATAGTTCCTATCAGTCTTTCAAAGCTCAGTATTCAATCGATCGCAGTTCCGTACGGTTATATTGCATCGTACCTGCATGATAGTGCTAACGAGGTCAAAGTCGGAGTTTGTTTTGTTTACAAAAAACATCGCGCGCGAGATACCTGTGTTGAGAATCTATATACAATGTGTATTATAAATAATATATCATGTTTAAAAGCAAAAAAAGTGTGAAACTTGTTTTAAAAATTAGCGAAAAGCCCAAACAAAATCAAGAAAAAATGGATAATGCCGAATTATTTCAGGATAGCCATGCTAGAACACAAAATGAAGAAGTTTTATATAGCGAATGGAAAAAATCCCAAAACGAAAAAAATTCACTTAGTGTACAAGTGGATTATCTCCGAAGTCAACTGGAAAGTATGCAAAGAAAATTTGCAGATTTAGAGACAAAAGTCACTAAAAAAGAAGAGTCTGACATGGACTACATTACTGATGAGGACGATCTGGCAAGAGAAACTGAGTGGATCAGACAAAAAGGAAAAGGTTGGAAAAAACGTCGAATGGATACTTCACTCTCACCACCACAACAAAGCTCGGGCACTGGAGAGCCCTCCAATAAAACACAAAATGAAGAACCCCCAACTAAGGTTAAAAAAGCTCCATTACCTCCACCGATTATGGTAAATGGCGTAAATAATTTTAATGATATTTATGAAAAGTTAAATATCATACAAGGAGTTAAAATAAAAGTTTTAAATAACGAAAATATTAAAATAAATGTACAAGACGCAGACAGCTATCGGCTGGTTACTAAAATGCTTAATGAAATAAAGCATCAATGGCACTCATACGAAAACAAACAAATAAGGCCAATTAGAGTAATAGCGAATAGGCTACACTTCTCATGTGACCCACAAAAAATTGTAGCTGATCTACAAAAAAAAGGTTTTAAGGCACTGGAGGCCAGCAACAAACTTAAATGGAGAACAAGACAACCTCTTAACATGTTTATGCTCACATTCAGCCACGATGAAGATATCAACAAAATTTTTGAAATTTCCAGTATCCTTGGGATTGAAGTGGAAATAAAAGCACTAAAAACCTCAAAGTTAGTCCCTCAATGCAAAAGATGCCAATCTTATGGACACACGCAAAAATATTGCGCTAAAGAACCACGTTGCGTAAAATGCACGGGGAAACATCTTACTGTAGAATGCCCCAAACCAAAAGAATCTGAGCCAAAATGCATCCACTGTGGAGGCAAGCATCCTGCTAACTACAGAGGATGCCTTGTTGCTAAGGAAATACAAAAATTGAAAAATAAACCTAAGAAACCGAATCTCATACCAAACGTGAGTACAAATAGACAAAACCAACAGACAAGAAACACAGTCACACAAAACTCTGTGACAAGGACATACAGCCAAGTAGCAGCAACAGCTACTATACCTGATATTAATATCAGTAGTCAAAATACTATGGAACAAACACTACAATTAATTTTGGAGAAATTGAACAAACTTGATGAGCGATTAACTAAACTAGAAAGTAGCAATAACGGAGCTACCAATATGCCTCAAAATGGTCAGTAATCTTAGAATCCTAGCTTGGAATGCCAATGGTCTCTTGCAACATCAGCAAGACTTGCAAGTTATTCTAGACATAGAAAAAATTGACGTCTGTCTTGTGTCAGAAACGCATTTCACTAACCAGTCTCACATTAAATTTAAAGGTTATAAAGTGTATCATACAACTCACCCTAGCAATACTGCACATGGGGGAAGTGCTGTAATAATTAAAGAAAATATATCACACTATGAGGAGATGGGATATAAAACCATAGAGATTCAAGCTACATTAGTAAGTGTAAAAACCAAAACATATACATTAGTCATAAGTGCTGTCTATATACCACCAAGGCACTTACTAAAGAAAAATCAATATCTTAATTTTCTCAGAAAATTAGGAAACCGTTTTATAATTGGAGGTGACTTTAATGCAAAAAATACCTACTGGGGATCTAGACTGACGAACTCTAAAGGAAAAGAACTTTTGCAAGCTATTAGTGAATATCAATGTGAGCCGATATCAACTGGTAAGCCCACATACTATCCAACAGATCCAGGAAAAATTCCAGATCTAATTGATTTTTTTATAGTAAAAAATATATCTTTAAGTTTTGTAGATATAGAAGAAAGTTTTGATTTACACTCAGATCATTCACCTATTATTCTAACTCTTAGTAAAAACATAATAAAGAAAGAAGCAAATATCTCACTAGTTAATAAACTGACTGACTGGATTAGTTTTAAACAAAGTCTGTCAGAAAAAATAAACCTATCAGTACCATTGCAAACGCCAGAACAAATCGATAAAGAAGTTGATTATTTTGTTACAAATATTCAACAAGCAGCTTGGGAAAACAGTCCAAAACCAAAGAGAATTTTTAAGGGAAAAAACTATCCAAAGGAAATTAGAGACCTTATATTGGAAAAAAGGAAACTAAGAAGAAAGTGGCAACAAAGCCGTGATCCTCGGGACAAAACAAATCTCAACAACATGACGCAGCGTATTAGGCGAGAAATTCTAGTAATAAAAAATGAATCTATTAACCATTTTCTTAATGAGCTTACAGATGATAAAAATACCGACTATTCCCTTTGGAAAGCAACCAAAGATTTTAAAAGACCAATTATCCAAATTCCACCCATACGAAAACCTAACAACCAGTGGGCAAGGAGTAACGAAGAAAAAGCAGATATTTTTGCAAGTCATTTAGAAAAAACATTTCAGCCCCACGAAGCACCAGATGAACACTTTCATTTAAATGAACCCCATCAAATCGAGGACCATATTAAGCTTACATCACCAAAAGAAATATTAACAGAAATCAAAAATATTAATTCGAAAAAAGCCCCAGGGTATGATCTTATTAACGGGGTAGTCATAAAACAACTCCCCAGAAAAGCTATCGTAAAACTATGCAACCTAATTAATGCGTCTTTTAGGCTTAGGTACGTACCTAAACTGTGGAAAGTTGCAGAAGTTATCATGATTCCAAAACCGGGAAAACCACTCCATGACGTGTCATCTTACAGGCCAATATCTTTGCTGCCAATTATATCCAAGCTCTATGAAAAATTATTGCTTAAAAGAATAAAACCCATCATAGAAAGACAAGAAATTATTCCATCTCATCAATTTGGTTTTCGAGACAAGCATTCCACGATAGATCAAGTACACAGAATTACTAATATAATAGAAAAAGCACTAGAAGAGGGAAACGTTTGTTCTGCAGTTTTTCTAGATGTAGCACAAGCATTTGACAAAGTGTGGCATGAAGGCCTTAATTTTAAACTAAAAAGGTTTCTGCCAAAACAGTATTCGGATATTTTGGAATCATACATATCTGATAGACATTTTAGAGTAAAACAGGAAGACTCATACTCAAATTTAAGAGAAATTCAAGCAGGCGTGCCCCAGGGTAGCGTACTAGGCCCTTATCTATACTTATTATTCACTTGTGATATCCCAAAGCCAGAAAATTGTCACTTAGCAACATTTGCCGATGATACTGGTTTATTGACGGTAGAAAAATCTATTGAAAAATGCATAGAGAAACTTCAGGATGCAGTGACCCAAATTCACAGTTGGACCACAAAGTGGCGAATAAAATTAAATGAAACCAAATCAATTCATGTTGATTTTACAAACAAAAATATAAATCACATACAAATAACAATTAACAACATTCCAGTACCATATTCGAATCAGGCAAAATATCTAGGTATGACACTTGATACCAAATTGCGCTGGAAAGCACATGTTAAGAAAAAAAAAGAAGAACTTGAGATAAGGTATAGAAAAATGAACTGGCTAATTGGAAGGAAGTCCAATTTAACAATTCATAATAAGTTACTGCTTTATAGACAAATACTGAAACCAGTATGGACATATGGTATTCAACTATGGGGTTGTGCTAAAGAGAGTAACATTCTAGTTGTACAGAGATTTCAAAATAAAGTATTAAGAAACATTGTGAATGCACCTTGGTACGTTCGAAATAGTGACCTTCATCGAGATCTAAAAATCGAAACTGTAGCAGAGACTATAAAAAAGTACGCAAAAAGCCATGAAGATAGACTCCATCGGCATGTGAATGTGGAAGCAATTCAGCTTCTAGACAATACTATGCTAGTTCGACGACTAAAAAGAGTGAAGCCGTTTGAGCTAGTAAACTAAGTGAATTACACATAAAACAAAATAATGCTATAAACACAACACAATTGTGAGTTACAGACTAAACAAAGCGGGGAGAACTGTTGAGTGAACCCTAAGTTTAAATCTGACTTTTCTAGTAAATTAGGTTAAAACAAAATTGCTAATTAGTCTTACTGACTAGATTGTAATAAAAAAAAAAACACAGTGTGTTTGACAAATAAAAAAAAAAAAAAAAGTCTTTCAAAGCTCAGCTCTCTAGCGTTTCTGGAAGTGGGCAATGTTACTTTTACATAACTTTACATTTATAGGGGAGGGAAGTTAATTAAAATTTTAGGATTTTATAATTTTAGCTCACACATATACTATACTATAGTAGTGTGAGCTATGGTGGCTAATTTTTTCGAGAAAAAAAAAGTTGCTCCGATTTCAAAAATTTTTATATATCTTTGCGTTTCAGATGATTTTGAAACTTTTTTGTTGCGCCGTCTGTCTGTCTGTCTGTCTGTCTGTCTGTATGTCTGTGTGTCTGTATGTCTGTCTGTAACGACCAACGCGCATAACTCAAAAATCGCTTGGCCGATTTTAATTAAATTTGGTACCTGGGCTGGATCTTGGGTCCAGATGGTCCCATTTAAAAATGAACAAAATCCACCAAACACAAACCAAATAAAAGGGTGGGGATAAATTTCAAAAATTAGAGTTTATGTGAAAATATGGCGTGTGTGATATCAAACGAAAGGTAATTGAGTCTGGAGTTCGGTTCGGTTCGGTTCGGTTCAAACAAAATACATTTTAATTTATTTAAAAAAAAAGGGTGGGGGTATATTTCAAAAATTAGAGTTTAAGTGAAAATATGGCGTGTGTGATATCAAACGAAAGGTAATTAAGTCCGGAGTTCAACAAAATACATTTTAGTTTTTGTTTTTTTTAAGGGTGGGGGTGGATTTCAAAAATTTGAGTTTAAGTCAAAACATGGCTTGTGTGGTATCAAACAAAAGGTAATTTAGTGTGGAGTTGAATAAAATATATTTCAGTTTTTAGTTATATTAGCTCACATAACTATAGTACCTAGTGTGAGCTTAGGGGCCCATATATGGGCAGAGTATTTTTCTATAGCTTTATCATAGTTTCTATCGGCCTTCCAAGACTCAGCGCTCTAGCGTTTCTGGAAGTGAGCAATGTTACTTTCACATAACTTTACATTTATAGAGGACGGAAATTAATTAAAATTTTGTGGTTTTTTAATTTTTTT
Source organism: Aspidapion aeneum (assembly GCA_963576565.1). Taxonomy (NCBI): domain Eukaryota; kingdom Metazoa; phylum Arthropoda; class Insecta; order Coleoptera; family Brentidae; genus Aspidapion; species Aspidapion aeneum. The sequence goes on from OY755047.1 coordinate 60,989,838, forward strand.
TCTATAATTTTATCATAGTTCCTATCGGCCCTCCAAGACCCAGCTCTCTAGCGTTTCTGATAGTGGGCAATGTTACTTTCACGTAACTTTACATTTATAGGGGAGGAAAGCAAGCAAATTAAAATTTTAGGGTTTTTAATTTTTTTCTATAGTTTTCATATAGTAACGTCCGGATATAGTGAACTCGAAGATTGCACGGAAACTGGTTCGCTATATCCCAGGTTTGCTATAAGAAGACATATAGACTATTGTATACTTAAGTAAAAAAATTTTTGGGTATTTTGAACGGCGTTTGCTATAAGCGAGTGTTAATTATTAACGGGTTCGCTATATGCGATTTTCACTGTATTTCCTATCAGTCTGCCAAAGCTCAGCTCTCTAGGGGAGGGAAGTAAATTAGAATTTTTTTGATTTTTTTGGTTATAATTTCTATCAGTCTACCAAATTTCAGCTTTGTAGCATGTCTGAAAGTACAGTAGAATTTTGATGATCTATACATTAGTGAGTAGATGAGTGAGTGAGTGAGTGGCAATTTAGACATTTTTTGAAATTTCATAACTACTTTACTAGTTTACGGAAGTCCATAAAACTTGAAGGGGTTGTTAACTCTATGAAGGTCTACGATTGTGCAAAGTTGCTTGAGTTTCGTAGCTCATTCCGAAGTATAGTTTTAGATAGGTCAAATATGGGCTGAAATGTTTCAAGAAAAGATGGCACAGCAGTTTACGCCGCGAACTTGGCCAGGCACTGCTGTGCCCTCAGAACGTAGAAGTTGAAAAATAAAAATTAATAAAAAAACACTAAATATTTGCTCATATTTTTCCTTAATTAAAAAAAAAATGCTAGTGTAATACATCACTCTAATAGAAATTTTAACAGCTTTTAACAAATGTAGGCGGTATACACAGGATGGTTTCGGTTGTGAAGAAATTTAATAAATAAGAAACCTATGTTTGTACGAATCTCGTATATCAGTATATCGCCTCTGCACCACAGCAAAGTTAACAAAAAACTTAACAAAGCAGGTTCTTGGAACCATCGAAGGGTACTCTATATATGTACAAAATTTGGTAAAGATGTATAATTTTTTGGAATTCCTTAATTTTTGTCTGGTGTAGAGCACACCTTGTTTGAAGTTAAAAAGTGCTAATTTCGCTGGTTTCGTATGCCGTTATAGGAAATTCGGAAAACCTATTTTTCGCACGCAAGTAGCATAATAAATTTCATAAACGCTAGAAACCGAACTTTCGTAGCAATAAACAGTTAGTTGAAGGCAGCTTATTAAGCATATGACAACTCAGCTACTTTGTAGCTACGTAATGGAAACCAAACAACGCTGGCACAGCTTTAGTCGACTATAAATACATAAGGGAGAGCTATTTGTAGTCGGCATCTGCTAATGTCGCATTGCCATCAGATTAAATTTTAGTAGACAGAGAAACTTAAACTGTTTTGCCTAGCCGGAAATCGAACCTAGAACCTTCAGTAAATGAGCTGATGCTCCAACACGTGAGTCGGCACTAAAACTACCCCTAAAAAGGTGTTGCAAATTGAGTTTTCATTGACAAATGCTCAACCATGGTATTCCTATGTATTTTTCGACACTGGATTCGAATCCGAGGTCAAACAAATTTCTAGACACCTGGAATTCTTTCCCGGACTCAAAAACTACCCCTAAAAAGGCTTGAACAATTGAGTTTTTAATGATAGATGCCCAACCATTACATTCCTATGTATTTTTCGTTGCTCATTCCAAATTCGACGTCAGAAAATTTTTTTGTTCCCTGAAGTTCAATCCCGGGCCCAAAAACTAGCCCTAAAAAGGCGTCACAGATTGAGGTTTAGATGATAGATGCTCAACTATGATATTCCTATGTATTTTTAAAGGCTAATTCAGAGTTTAATCCCGGACCTAAAAAAGGAGGGACATTTGAATTTAAAATTATAGATGCTGAACAATGATATTTCTATGTATTTTTTAATGCTGAATCCGAATTCGAGGGCACTCAATCAAATTTCATTCCGTGGTCAAAAATTAACCCTAGAAAGGGCTGGAAAATCGAGTTTTATTTGACAGATGCTTAACTATGGGAATCTCATGTATTTTTCAACGCTAAATCCAAATCTAAGGTCAGAAAAATTTCTAGATAACGGGACTTTCACCATTATTATAGGGTGAAAAATTGAGCCGTCAAACAAATTTCAAGATCCCTGGAACGTACTTCAAAAGGGGGTGGATATTTGAGGAACAACTTATCAAAACGTATAATGTCCACTTTGGGACAAAATTTAGTTAGATATGAATTTGGATTCACTGTAACTATATGTTCTTATGAATACACACTCAACACTCCAAAGCGCCTGTTGTCCCACTGTAATTCAATAGCACAACCGAACGGCCATATGTAAGGAGTTATAGCAGAAAAAGTTTTTTGCCTTTCCTGAAAAAGTATTCTTGAGGGACATAACGCGTTTTGATAAGTTGCTTCTCATTTGAGTTTTAAATTATAGATACTCAACAATGATATTCCTATATATTTTTTGATACTGAATCCGAATCCGAGGTCAAACAAATTTCTAGATAGAATTTAGTCCGTTCCCAAAATTAACCATAGAAAGGCGTGGAAAATCGAGTTTATATCATAAATGCTCAACTATGTGATTCCCATGTATTTTTCAACGATAAATCCTAAATCTTCAAAACGGGTGGAAAAATAAGATTTAAATGTATTCCTATGTATTTTTTGATGCTGAATCCGAAGTTAGGGATAAACAAATTTCTAGTCCCCTGGAATTTATCTACGGGCCCAAAAAAAAGATGAGAAATCGAGTTTTAGATTATAGATCTTCAACCATAAGAATCCTATGAATTTTTTGATGCTGAATCCGAATCCGAGATCAAATGAATTTCAAGACCCCTGGAAATTCCCCCGGGCCTAAATAATATGCCTGAAAATGGTGTTTTTAATGATAGGTGCTTAACTATTATAAGCCTATGCATTTTCTAGAATACCATGGCTGATAAAAATGGGTACTCTTCGCCGCCGCCCATCTTTCGCAGCCGACTCACCGGGAGAACTCGCCACAGCGTCGTTTTGGTTGAAAGCGAAACACTGTGTATAAGGCTTTGGGGCTTCAGTTTCGCAACGCAGCATTCATATGAAAACATGTTCTCTTTCTAAAAAGAACATACATTTTTCGTTCTTTCTTACTTTCATCAAAAGTGACATCTTTCCGCTGTTTTAACCTAGAGCTAATGACTAACTAGTGCTACCTACGTTCAACTTGCGAATAGTGATACTTTGAACTAGAAATAAGCTGTTGTAGATTTCTTTAAACTAACCTATGTATAATTTTGCAATTATAAAGTAGAGACCCTGTGAGAACTCCCCGCAGAAGGGAGATATTGATATTCACAAATAGGCATATGTTAGAGAGGCGGAAATTAATTTTATTCATATACGAAATGATAATATTTGTTGGCAAATCACCCTATGATACCAAATCCGGGAAATATGCGTAGTTACAGGAGAAAATCGCACACGAAATAATGCGCATATAGGAAAAACGCAAAGAACAATCAAATTTGTTTATAATATTACCATGCAAATCAATTTTACTAAAATATTTTAAGATTACATTTTGCAACATAATTTGGAATTAATTGAAACATATAATTAAAACAAATGTATCCATGACGGATCTGATACCTTCCTAACCCATTAGCACACTCCAAGTAAACTCCATGCTACAGTTCAAATCATTTTTTTTGAGACAACTTTTTACAATTTTTTTTTGTTGGCCTATGCTATTTGTTATGGTAAACAGCTGATAACAGCTGGTAATATTTCCGAAACGAAAGCTCCTACCAAGTTTTTGGTAATAACACAAATTTTTGAAAAAAAAATGTGCGCTACAATTTTCCAAAAACCGCATATTGATGCGACGCTCCGTTAAAAAGTTAGCATTTTTTAAACTTTTTAACTGTCAAAAAACTGTAATTAGCATTGATGAATTTCGACCAAAATCTAATCAGCTCGTTATAGTATCGAATACTATGAAAATCGGTTGCGGTTTAGGAGCTATCGTGTCTCGGACAGAGTTACACACACAGACAGACATCACGACGATAGTGCTAGGGTAGGTCAAAATACACCCAAATAACACATTTTCGGCGTTATCTAAAAAAAAAATGTTTTTTGTCAAAAACAATACCGTCTCTAGTCATTGCTGTGTGGGCTAGGAAGGTAAAAATATTTTAATATCAACATTTAAATGAAAACTACTACCACTATGTCGGTTTAGAAGGTTTTTCTACGTTGTCCGACGCCTATTCTCCACCTCCTTCGAACCTGACAATCATCTTCTGCCAGGTTTTTTTGACTCATTGATCCTTGGATTGACTGTTGCCATTCCAGTTTAGGACGCCCTCTTTTTCTGCGCCTTATATTATATTATTCTAGAACCTTCTTTGGTAATCTTGCTTCGTTCATCCGTTGTATATGGCCGTACCATATCAGTTGTCTTTTAGTGATCTCCTTTCTTATATGATCTGTTCTAGATATTCTCAGTGATCTTCTTATTGCAGCCATTTCCACACCTTCCATTTTTGTTTTGTATTTTTCTTTTTTGCGACAAGTTTCTGTTCCATACAACAGCGTGCTTTGCACCATTGTTTTATATATGTTAAATTTTACATTATTTTTTATCTCTCTGCTCCATAAAATACTGTTAAGGCATCCAATATATTTGCTTTTACTATTATTTTTTCAAGTTCTTTACAGTCTGTATTGCATGAAGCTATTGTTTGTCCATTGTCTAGTTCTAACTCAATTGATACGTTTCCAACACATATGTACTGTGTCGACGGTCACTGTTAACATCCACTTTTGGTATTATTGCGTTAACTTTTTCATCATATACTCCATGTCTTCTTTATCATTAGCTACAATTACTTGGTCGTCAGCAAACTGTACTGCGTATATGGTAAATCGGTCGTTAAGTTGTATTTCCATATCGTGTACTTTACTTTTCCAGTTTTTAAGAGCTACTGCGATATATATTTTAAAAATAGTTGGAGAGATGAAACATTCCTGTCTTAAGCCTTTCGTTACCAGGAACTCTTTTGAAAGTCGATTTCTAATTTTAATTTTAGATTTCGGCCCTTTGTATAGTTCTTTTATTGCTTTTATGTATGTATGATTGATATTAGTTTGCTCTAACACTGTCTATCATTTTCCTACTGGAACGGTATCATATACTCTATATTTCTGGAACTCCTTTTCTCAATTACTTGTTTAAGACAAAGACATTATCAGTACAAGATCTGCCTGCACGAAAACCACTCTGCTCTTCTTCTTCTTCCTGTTTATGAAAATCATTCTCTAGTAGATTTCTAAGAATCCTACCAACAATCTACTTAGAGTACTGGTTACTAAAATTCCTCTGTAATAAGAAATTTAAAAAAAACAGATTTTAACTTTTTCCACATATTTGCCTAGTTTTTTTTAAAAATAAATCAATGCAAGGCACAGGCATACATGGCACACGACATGCAAACAATCCATGCGATGCCTCCTTGCAATTTTGCTTTTATTCTTAAAGCGCCAGCAGTCTGCAGAATACAACGTTTCTCCAGAATAGAAAAAGGCGCAGCCTTTAAGTTCTCATTAACGATAATAGAAATAAAATATGCTCCCTTTACAGAAGTCATATGCAGCACCTATTAGGAAAATATTAGATGAGAAATGCGCGATTATGCAGTATATGCAATTAATCAAAATACGTCTTATGTAATCTTTAGAATAAAAAATAATGAGAAAATGCTTATTATGAATATTTTCCAACAAATTCTAACAATGAAGTGTTTTTTCCTTAGATTTGGGTACAAAATATTAAATAAATCAAGATTTTGCTACGCAAAAGGCATTTGGGATTTTTTGCTAGCTACCGCCTTTTTCCAAATTTGGGCAGAATTATTCCAATTTCGTAATTACCCATAATTAGTTTGGTAGTTTTTTAAGGCTTGATGTTTTTGTTTGGCTGATTATGATAAAGAGTTATTCCGGAAGTTTTTTTGGAATCTTTTGTAGTTGTATCAGTTGTATCTAAGTAACGGATTAGTAAAAGTGAAAAATGTGTGCGACGTTTAAAAACTATTTCATTTTTCTTTAAAACATTTGAAGTAAAAGCGTCGAATTGAACTAATAAAAAATAAGTATTATTTCGAAGTTAATAATGCGTTTTTGTGTCTTTTATTATTGCAAGTCTTAAGTTTTATTAAAATAATAAACATTTTGATGCAAGTTTAGAGATTTTTTGTGTTGCAGTTAATTACCTATCCTATTAGCTTGGTAGATAGCTGAAGGCTTCTGAGTTTTTGGGGATGTAATTTTTTATCAAAAAAAGTCAAGATATTTCTTGATATTGTATGTATCATTCATTGTATCAACTATGAAAACAAAATTGTCCTATATATTACCGTTTTTGAGTAATTTGACATATAGGTACAATAGGTTACTGTCAATCTTTAGCTTTAAGGCGTCGCGACGCTTCCTATAATGCGACGCCGAGAAAAGCACTATTTTTTTCTAACTTCGTATGGAATTGTTAAACAGCGTGCCAAGTTATATCAAAATCACCCAAAAATTGAATATTTCAAAATTGCCGGACCAATAGTACTAGTTGTAATTCTAAAAAAAGCACATGTATTGCTAACTGTTATTAGTAATATACTAAATAAATAAATTTGCAAACTAAAACCACAGCTTTGATGGTTAGGATGCTGCAGGGGTTTGTTCCGTGGGTCGTCAGCGGCAGGTAGGCCGCGGCGAGTTTGCTGTGGCGAAATGTCCTAGGATCATGATGTGGATAATGCTTTAATAAATGTGTAAGTGTGAAAACAGTCATTCATTTTCATTCGCAAAGTAAATGGGTCTGTACGCAGCTGAATATAATTTAAATTCATATGCTTAGTTTAGCTGAGATTACGGGGTAAAGTGGTAAATTGGACTTAACCGCATCCAGTGTTTGCTTTAATGGATTTAATTTACTTAATGTCCGCGCAGAAGGACATTTAATTTGTTTTAAATAAATAATAAGACTTGCTAAAGAACTCGCGATTCATACTATACGTACCGACACCGTCACGTCACCGTACCGTCATTGCACCCGCAACGACGTCATATATTAGGGTAAAAAAGCAGCACGATACTTTTGCACACTGCAGCAGGTGAGAGAGCAAGAGATTCCTGGTTCCGGAGTCCCGGCCGAAGACAGAAAACTTTTTTCTTATTTTTCTTTCTTTAATTTCACTTGTTGTTTATAGTTTTAGGTCCTTGCATTATTTGCAATTTGATATTTAAGAGTTTTAAAAGTGTTGGAAATTTCGCAAATCTGTTAATAAATTAAATTATTTTTTTCAACACAAATTTAATACAGATGTTTTCGTGTGGCGAAAATTATCCGTATGTTATTTTAGACGAAAATCATCCGTATATTATTTTAGATTTGTTCAACACAAATCTAGATTTTCAGGGAAATATGGGGCTATTCTGGGCAGATCGTCATATTAGTGGTAATTACTTATCCCAGTACCTATAATAAACATAAGAGGTAATTAAGAATTCTAATTAGAATGATTGGAACAATTATTGTTATATCAGGCGGCTGTGTTATTGGATTTTGAATATAATTAGATACCTACCTGTAATTAAATGATCTTGAACCCATAGTTCCGAATGAACATTTAATTGGTGTACATGGTGTTATCGATCTATTCTATAAGGGTTTTTCTTAAAGGAAATTGGAAAATTCACTAACATTTCCATGGTGATTTGTTGTGGCAAATTTAATTGGGTTTTTAAGATTTTTGTTTACAAAAACAGGATGATGAAAAATTTTTAACTGCTTTTAGTTACTCTAATTTTTTGGTATTGAAATTTTTAAACGTATAGTGTTCTTTAAATACATCTTGATCTTCAAGGTCTGCTAAGATCTGACGACTTTAAAAATATGTACTTATATTTTTTAAAATTCTTGTACACCAGAAAACTTCTATAGCAATATCAGCTGATGCAAAAATGTATAACTTAAAAAACTATAGCAGTTTTCCACATCTTCACCCTCTTCCTGCACTCGAGGTTGCCAGCCTGGGCTTGGCAGAACTTGCTGCAGGTCAAATAGACTACACGGTAAAAAATTTTGTCTACAATGAAAACATGTTGTTTTCTTGAATAAATTGTGTTACCTTAAAACAATTTGTTTTGAATTAAAATATTTCGCAGCGTTTAATCTTGAAATTAGACTTTATTTTTCTTCTTTAATTGTTCTGTTTTAGTATACTACATTTTGCAACAAAGCAAATTGTCTTTATATAAGTAATATTTTGCTTCCAGAGAAAACGGTAGCTTAGAATAATTCAGTTCCAATTTATAATAAAACAATTTCTGTTTCACATAAGAATAAAGAGGCAAGACGTTTCTTGTGCAATATCAAGAAAATATTCTCAAAAGCACAAATTATTTTACTTCAAAACAATTTGCTTTGATCTAAGACAATTTTTTTTACCGTGTAGTTTGGTCTATTGTATAAAATTTCACAGAACAACATCAAATCAAGATAAAAATATTCGGGTCAAAACAAAAACTGCTTTCCTATACATATACCATAGCAATATCTGCTTTAACAAAAACCATCTCTCTTTATAAGACTGTATTGTTTCATTCCAACATAGTCATAATGGCTTATTTCTGGAAATTACTATACTGAGTTCAGTTAAAAGAAGAAAGTTTTTTGCGGGATTGCTGTCTAGTTTTAAGATGTCAGATGGCATATGTCAGTTAGGGTAAATCAAATTTCCCTAGCAATTTCTGAAATATATGAAGAAAATTAACTGATTTATTTGTTTTTCAAAAAAAAAATCGTTCTGGTTTGCACACACTTTTTATTATTTTTAAGTCAAATTAGGTTCTGTCCTTAAATTACGTAACGCGAAAATGCCTAAATTTTCACACACCCCTGCCCCCTGTAATGCACCTATAACGAAACCACTGACCCCCCTTACAAAATTACGTAACGGTCGCTACCCCCCTACTTTATATATTTATATTTTTTAAAGACATAAAATAATTTTTTTATGTTTATTCAATAAATGTGTTTTACGTAAACTATGTAAATATGCAGGGAGGCAAAAAAATTGGTATTTTTTAAAAGCGTTCATTATTTTTAATTTTAGCGAAATGTCAATTTTTGAATATGCTTTCTAATAAACTAAAAGTTAGCGGTTTTTACTGAACCAACCTGTAGAAAAGGCTCTGTAACGAAATAGCCCGTACAAAATAGCGCCATTTTGATATACCAGTGGTCTTACAGAGGAAGCCAAGGGGGCTCGGAAAGTTTTTTATTTAACGTCACCAAATTTTACAGAAGGTATAAAAAATCAAATTTTGTAAACGTCCAAAAGACGTTTCTTAAACGTTTTAGAAACGTTCTTAGGGTCGTTTTACAAACCTAAAAAGGACCTACAAAAACGCTTCAGGGACCTTTTTCGGACGTTCAGTCTCTAAACGTACTTTTTTAAAACGTCCGCTATAGGTACAAAATCGACGTTTAAAACGTACCCGAAACATTTTTAAAACATCCTCGGAACGTTTTTTGGTACGACGATTTTAAAATGTCCCCGGAACGTTTTTCAAATGCCCCCGTACATTTTTTGAACGTCTCTGACAGGGAAGAGCGTCCTAAAATGACATACTCTGATAAAATGACAGGCGGCATTTACTTTTTGAACGCATCCTTATGGACTATTTGACACCATCTATGAAAATACTCTGCCAATATATGGGCCCCTAAGCTCACACTAGGTACTATAGTTATATAGATATAGTGTACGTGCGAGCTAATAAAACTAAAATTTGAAATATATCTTATTCAACTCCAGACTAAATTACCTTTTGTTTGATACCACACAAGCCATGTTTTGACTTAAACTCAAATTTTTGAAATCTACCCCCACCCTTAAAAAACAAAAACTAAAATGTATTTTGTTTAACTCCGGACTCAATTACCTTTCGTTTGATATTACACACGCCATATTTTCACGTAAACTCTAATTTTTGAAATCTACCCCCACTCTTTTTGAAGAAAAAAAAAACTAAAATGTATTTTGTTTAACTCCATACTCAATTACCTTTCGTTTGATATCACACACGCCATATTTTCACAAAAACTCTAATTTTTGAAATCTTCCCCCACCCTTTTATGTGGCTTGTGTTCAATGGATTTTGTTCATTTTTAAATGGGACCATCTCGACCCAAGACCCAGCCTACACAGACAGACAGACAGACAGACAGACAGACAGACAGACAGACAGACAGACAGACAGACAGACAGACAGACAGACAGACAGACAGACAGACAGACAGACAGACAGACAGACAGACAGACAGACAGACAGACAGACAGACAGACAGACAGACAGACAGACAGACAGACAGACAGACAGACAGACAGACAGACAGACAGACAGACAGACAGACAGACAGACAGACAGACAGACAGACAGACAGACAGACAGACAGACAGACAGACAGACAGACAGACAGACAGACAGACAGACAGACAGACAGACAGACAGACAGACAGACAGACAGACAGACAGACAGGCAGACAGACAGACAGACAGACAGACAGACAGACAGACAGACAGACAGACAGACAGACAGACAGACAGACAGACAGACAGACAGACAGACAGACAGACAGACAGACAGACAGACAGACAGACAGACAGACAGACAGACAGACAGACAGACAGACAGACAGACAGACAGACAGACAGACAGACAGACAGACAGACAGACAGACAGACAGACAGACAGACAGACAGACAGACAGACAGACAGACAGACAGACAGACAGACAGACAGACAGACAGACAGACAGACAGACAGACAGACAGACAGACAGACAGACAGACAGACAGACAGACAGACAGACAGACAGACAGACAGACAGACAGACAGACAGACAGACAGACAGACAGACAGACAGACAGACAGACAGACAGACAGACAGACAGACAGACAGACAGACAGACAGACAGACAGACAGACAGACAGACAGACAGACAGACAGACAGACAGACAGACAGACAGACAGACAGACAGACAGACAGACAGACAGACAGACAGACAGACAGACAGACAGACAGACAGACAGACAGACAGACAGACAGACAGACAGACAGACAGACAGACAGACAGACAGACAGACAGACAGACAGACAGACAGACAGACAGACAGACAGACAGACAGACAGACAGACAGACAGACAGACAGACAGACAGACAGACAAACAGACAGACGGCGCGACAAAAAAGTTTCAAAATCATCTAAAACGCACAGATATATAAAAAATTTTGAAATCGGAGCAACTTTTTTTTTTCTCGAAAAAATTAGGATTACCATAGCTCACACTACTATAGTATAGTATATGTGTGAGCTAATTAAGTAACTTGTAGCTCACTATCTTAATGTCTAGGACCAATCTGCGCAATCAAGACTGATATGCATGTTTTTGCGTTTCTGTTCTTTCTGATTTTTTAGAGACCTAATATGCATCTATTCTAAAAGGACATAGGTATATTCTTATGTGATATATGTCAAAGTAAAAATATGTATGTTATGCTAAAGGGCTCATATTTTGTCTGGAAAAGTTTTCACTTATATTATTGAGATGCTTTTTGGAAAATATTTATAAGTTTTATGTTATGAGTATGCCATTTTATCGAACCTTTTTTGTATTTGCTGAAGAGCGACCTTTTTTGTAAAAAAATGTTTTTTCTAGATAGGTATTTTTTAGAGAATAAAATCTACTATATCATATAAGACATTCCATTACAATAGATGCTGTAATTATGTGTATCTATTTAATTTTTTTCTCAGAATATCTGATTAAAACAAAAATTGTCCTTTTAGTCTCCGATCCGTTTTGGCAAACGTCTGAACAACGTTCTTAAAGCGTCTTAAAAAATTTCTGTTAGGACGTTTTAGAAATGTAAAAGAGACCCACAAAAACGATCTAGAGATGTTCGAGGCACTTTTTCGGACATTGAGGTTCCGAACGTTTTTAAAATGTCCCCTAGGTCGAAAATAAACGTTTTAAAAACGTTTTGGAAACGTACCTGTTTCATTATTAATTTTATAACCGCGCGCTGCTTCTATAGAGAGCAATTAAGTTTGTTTATATTGAGAAAATCCATGTTGTATATTACAGACGAAACCTTTTTACCAAAGAAATTTATTAATTTCAGTGGTACGTAAAGGACGTTACGTAACGCGGCACAGAACTCACCCACCCCCTTTAACGTTGGACCCCGCTCCCTCTTCATGCGTTACGTAATTTAAGGACAGGCCCTTATTCAAAACAAAAAATTAAAATTGAAGTATTGGCAAACGTAGAAGATTTTTAAATAAGCTAAATAAGAACTTTGAAGTCTGCAAAATCACGTTTAATTTTTTGCGGTTACATCACTCTATCATAGTTTAAAACAAAAAATAATGGCATGGCGTCGTCAGTTTCTTTTAATATCTAAAAGTTAAAAAAAAATACTTTGTGGCAGTGATTATGCTTTCCCGAAGTGTGTTAGTAAATAAAAAGCGACAAAGAAATTAGAGACTTATTGGAATAAAACCTGACTTTATTCTAGACTCGACTTTATTTTGACACATTTGCACAGAAAACTAACAGCTGACTTCTCAAAATTGACATATCAAAGCCAAATTTAATAATACAGACGCTAACTTCCATTTAATAAATACCGACACTAATAAATCCGGTTTTTAAATACACAAAGGCCGAATTTTGAAGCAGAGCAGCTGCTTTTTATATGCAAATCTGTCACCATGGGGTCGATGTTTAAATAAGGTCAGGATTTATTCCAATAAGTCCCTGTTAAAACTTTGCTTTAAAATAACAACAAAAAATAAAACAAACATTTTACATTGAATAAGTACATAACTTAATCACACCTGCGATCAGTGCACTAGGTCGCATAGAAACTTGGGAAAATCCAACTTCTTGTTAACAGATAATTTTAGACGACAAGGAGCTTTAAATAAATCGAATGTGACGCCGCCATTAAAAAAATTAAACATCAAAAGCATTTTTGACAGACTTGTACAGTGTACGCAGTGGCGGCTGGTGACGATATAAATTGGTGGGGGGGGGGGGGTCAGAAATTTATATTGCATGGAAAAGGAGATAAAATAAACTCACCTAAATGATTTTATTTTAGCATTTTACAAACAAGCTGCTACTTGGTGTAGTTTTTAGTTTATTTGTTTATAGATTAAGTCTATTCGCCCTTCTTTTACAGTTTCAGACTCATCATGGCCTTGTCGAGCAACCTCAAAAATCCCACAAAACTTTAAACAATCTATTAATCTACTAAGTGTATGTCTAGTTTTGGCCACATTTTCATTATGTTCCGTAATATTTTGCCTATAGGCACTATTCTAGTGTCTTTAGTAAGACAAATAAAGCAAAAAAAAAACATATCGTTTTTCACAACGCACAACCAGTTTTCAGCATCGTATAATTTTTTAGTACTTGCACTAAAATATTGGTTAATTTTTAGGATTTTTAGGTCCGGTCTATGTGGCCCTAAAGATTTTATTTGTAATCGAATGTCATATATCAACGTATTTAAATTTACACAGTTAATTATGTAATCGACGGTTTTTATTTTCATTTTATAAACCAACGATAACAAAAATAAACAAAAACACGCGGCCGGCAATGCTTTTTACTACTGACATACCTTAAATCAAAACAAACTCATACGTCTTCACTAAGGACAGAATCGGCAACGTGTAGAAGGAAAACAGACGTTTCCGCATGATGATGATGGCCGAGTTCAACTAAAATAAACACTCTTCCCGCCCCCCCTCGAGAACATCCACCCATACCCCGCTGAAAATTGAAACCTTGCTCCGCGCGGCGCTGCCGGCTTGTAATTATTTACGCTAAAAAAGTTCACCCAGTTAATCGCTTGTTGTTAACCACAGATAATAAAAAAGTAAGGGAAGATTTAACTTTTTTTAAATAAATCAGTTAAAAATTCTGTTTGTTGTCTAGTTTTGGGAGGGCACTGCCCCGTTGCCCTCCCTGTAACAGCCGCCACTGAATGTACATATCAAATTCGGAACTTCCAGTTGTTTAAGGACGCTGAGTGTAATCCAGTACCCGTGGTTTTGATTTAAAAATAATGCTACCTCGACACCCAGGCGCACTAGGTCTCATGCTTAGATTATTAAGGGTACCGCAAAATTTTTATGCGCATACGGTTTATTGGTTTTTAAGTTATCATGTCCCAGACAGACCGATATACAGACAGGGAGATAGATATTATCAAAAAAATTAGTAGTAGGCCTATTTTGACCCGAATAACTTATTTTAAGTGAAATACTATTCCAATAATCAGTAGCGTGTCGTGGATAAAAGGGCGGGGAGGGGCCAAAACCTTAAGGGGCGCAAATATAGGTATGGGGGTCAAATAAATTACAAACCTTTTTAAAAAATAATAACACTATTAATTCTATTTTTTTCTCAAAGGACGCCAGGGGCGCCAAGCGCAAAGAGGCAGGGGGGGGCGTTCGCCCCCCCTGGCTCCCTATACGACACGCCACTGCCAATAATAGCCACCCTTACCTACAGTATGGACATTGTGCGGAGCCGATTTTCATTAAAAATTTTAGGTAAAATAGTGTTCAAAACTGTGAAGAGCTGATCAGATTTTGGTCAAAATAAATTCATTCATGCCAATGACGATTTTTTTAAATAATTGACTATAGTAGAACATTCGTCGCCTTTTTCACGAAGGCACCTAACTAGCATTTTTTGGTAAATTTGTCAGGAGAGCTTTAAACGAAAAAGGTGTAGGTAGGTTTCTGCAGTTAGACCAAAAGTGATTTTATTAACCAAAGCTGAACTATTTTTAATAAAGATATGCCACTTTATGAGACCAAAGAGTTGCATGAGAACGGTTAAACCGCAAAATATTTTGGTAATTTCGTTAGGTCCCTTCGTGAGAAAGGCGACGAAATGTTTCTCAATAATTTTTATTATAACCAGAAACTTCGTAGAGGCTTTCGTTTCTAAGATATTTACAAAAAAAAATCTTTTCAAGGCTGATATAGCGTGGAGTTGTCTTGGAGTGTGCTAATGGGTTAGGACAGGTGTCAGATCCATCATGGATCCATTTATTTAGTCAGGGGCGTACTCAAAAATGAATCCTGGGGGGGGGGGGCTTAAGCGCAGATCGATGCGCAGAGATGGATCCTGTGAGGGCGTGAGTAAAATCAGTTTTTTGAGATTGTCTCGAAAAATAATAGCTATTTTAAAAAATGTCAAAAGTGACAAAATACGCAAAATCATTCAGTCTATACTATAAAATTAAGAAAAAAACCTAACCAAACATTTTAAAATATATAGTTTAAAAAAATTATGTCTTTTATTTAATTTTTTCCCACTCTGTAGGCAACTTGTTTTTAAATGTTAATTCTTTATAATATTAAGCTTGATCCCCACTTGTATCAAACACCGTTTACTAAAATGTATTTTTTCTTATACGAAGTTAAACAACTTTAAGTAAAGGTTACGAACAAAGTTAATAGATAGTTATTGGAATAGAACCTGACTTCATTTTAAAATCGGCAGTATTGTGACAGATTTACACATAAAAAGCAGCTGCTTTCTTTCAAAATTCGGCCTTTGTGTATTTAAGAACCGGATTTCCCAGTGTCTATTTTTATTAGATGAAAGCGACTTTATTTTTAAATTTGGCTTTGGTATGTCAATGTTAAGAGGTCAGCTGTCAGTTTTCTTTGTAAATCTGTCAGTATAAACCGACTCTAAAATAAAGTCAGGTTTTATTCCAATAAGTCCCTATTACCAGCCGGACCACCAATGGGATTTTGAAAATTAAATTTTTATAGAATCACGAACTGTCCCATTAAAGTTTAGTGAAACACTATTTTTGCTATAAATAGCAGTTTGGTTGGAAATTCAAATATAATTAAAGTGTGCACATTTGCGCATATTTTAAAGCCTTTTCTACCCAGAAGTTAAACTTAATTGTATAAAAATATTTTAGCTCACACATATAGTAGTGTAAGCTATGGTGATCCTAATGTTTTCGAAAAAAAAAAAGTTGCTCCGATTTCAAAATTTTTTATATATCTTTGCGTTTCAGATGATTTTGAAACTTTTTTGTTGCGCCGTCTGTCTGTCTGTCTGTCTGTCTGTATGTCTGTCTGTCTGTCTGTATGTCTGTAACGACCAACGCGCATAACTCAAAAACCGCTTGGCCGATTTTAATGAAATTTGGTACCTAGGCTGGGTCTTGGGTCGAGATGGTCCCATTTAAAAATGAACAAAATCCACCGAACAGAAACCAAATAAAAGGGTGGGGGTAGATTTCAAAAATTAGAGTTTATGTGATAATATGGCGTGTGTGATATCAAACGAAAGGTAATTGAGTCTGCAGTTAAACAAAATACATTTTAATTTATTAAAAAAAAGGGTGGGGGTATATTTTACAAATTAGAGTTTAAGTGAAAATATGGCGTGTGTGATATCAAACGAAAGGTAATTGAGTCCGGAGTTTAACAAAATACATTTTAGTTTTTGTTTTTTTTAAGGGTGGGGGTAAAAATTTGAGTTTAAGTCAAAACATGGCTTGTGTGGTATCAAACAAAAGGTAATTTAGTCTGGAGTTAAATAAAATATATTTCAGTTTTTAGTGATATTAGCTCACACGTACACTATAACTATAGTACCTAGTGTGAGCTTAGGGGCCCATATATTGGCAGAGTATTTTCCTTGTCCCATTGGCGGTCCGGATATTATTGAACATTGGCTTAAGCTTTACTTAAAGTTGTTTAACTTTTAAGAAACAAAAACTTTATTTAAGTCCAGGGTGTTTTGTACAAGTTGTGATCAAATATAATGTTACAAAGTATTAACATTTTAAAACAAGTTAACTACAGGGTAGGAAAAAAATATAACTAAAAAAAAACATTTTTTTTTAAATATATTTTTTAAAAAGTTAGGTTAGGTTTGTTTTAACTTTACATTATAGACAGAATAATTTTCTGTATTTTGTCTCTCCTCACTTTTTTTCAAAATGTTATTCTTTTACTTCTATTTGACTATTCGTGGGTTGGAGGACAGGACCAAAAAAAGAAACTATCAAGTTTTTGGCAACGTTTCGGAATATATTTTTGCTTTTTCAAGCCTCAAACTATTGTTTCCAAAGTCCGTTCAAAATGGATTGAGGCACAACTCATCATAGCTTGGACTTTCGAAACAATAGTTTGAGGCTTGAAAAAGGAAAAATGTATTCCGAAACGTTGCCAAAAACTTGATAGATTCTTTTTTTGGTCATGTTCTCTTACACACGAATAGTCAAATACATTTTACAAGGACACGAAATGTTTACAGTTATTCTTTTTCGATTAAATCGCAAAATACTGGTATTGGGGCCTTAAATCTAGAGAAGCTCAAGGGTGATTTTGGCGGAGAATACATGGGGAATGAGATGCTAAGGAATAATTGTACAAAAATCCAGCTTGCACCTATTTTTTTCCAAGTTTCAGAATTTTTCGGGGAAAGTCATGTTTTAGGAGTTAATATTCAAAGGCTCTTGGGGGAATCTTCAGCCTCCAAGACCCCTCCCTCTCTGAGTACAGCACTGATTTAATAATGAATATTACTTTATAGATTGCAACTTTTCAGTCCTTGCACCAGAACTTAATATTCTTGCATATAATCGTATTTAAGTGTCTAATTAGGAAATATAGGCTGACTGAAAGTCGCACTTTCGTTACTATAAATTTCTACGCTCGAAAACTTTTCTAATTAGTCAATGCCAAAACCGTAGACGGGCCTTTTGAAAAATTTTACTTTATTTTACATAAGTAATGACAATTGTAAAAATTATAGCTATTATATGAGTGTCATGAAATCCAACAAATTAATCGACACCACAAAATTGTGTGGTGAGTTGAATTCAGTCTATCTTGGTGTCCACCGATCACTAAGCAGACAGTCATTAAAGTAAAAACAAAAAATGAAAGTTGGACATTTATATATTATATATATTTATTTAATTTAATTTTATCTATTTATTTAATTTAATTTTATTTATTTATTTAATTTATTTCTATTTACTACACGGCAGTGCCCCGCCAAGTTCGCCCGGAAATTGCTTACCATATTTTCCTGAAACATTTCAGCCCATGTTTGACCTATCTAAAACTCTACTTCGGAATGAGCTACCAAACTCAAACTTTGCACAGTCGTAGATCTTTATAGAGTTAAGTTTCATGGACTTCCATAAAGTAGTAAAGTAGTTACGAAATTTAAAAAAACGTCGAAATTGCTACTCACTCACTCACTCATGTAAAGATCATTAAAATTCTACGGTACTTCCAGACATGCTACAAAGCTGAAATTTGTTTGTTGTTTGAAATCCTTGGAAAACATGAAAAAACCTGTAAATTCTAATTTACTCCCCTCTCTTATACATGTAAATTTATGTAAAAGTAACATTGCCCGCTTCCAGAAGCACTAGAGAACTGAGCTTTGACAGACTGACAGGAAATATCATAAAACTATAGGAAACAATTTAAAAACCCCAAATTCTTACTTGCATCCCTCCCCTATAAATGTAAAGTTATATAAAATTAACATTGCACACTTCCACAAACGATAGAGAGCTAAGCTTTGGAAGGCCGATAGAAACTATGATAAAACTATAGAAGAAAATTAAAACCCCAAATTTTAATTAACTTCCCTTCCCTCAAAATATAAAGTTGTGTAAAATAACATTGTCCACTTCCAGAAACTTTGAAAGACTGATAGAAACTATGATAAAACTATAAGAAAAAATTTAAATACACAAAAATTTTAATTTACCTTCCTCCCCTATAAACGTAATTGTAAAGTTATGTAAAAGTAACATCGCCCACTTCCACGAACGCTAGAGAGCTGCGTTTTAGAAGGCTGATGGAACTATGATAAAACCATAGGAAAAAATAAAAAAACCTCCAATTAAGGCATTGCCAAAGTTTTGAACAATATTCCGCATATTTTACTACTTTAAAACTTAAATATTATCCAAATCCTTTAAAAAAGAAGTGAAATCATAACAAAAACATACAGCATCATAGTGAACTTTTTAAACCGGAGATATTATGGTAGTATGATAATAACGCTACTCTTGTTGCTGTAGTTAAAAACTAAATTGTTTTTAGCAAATGTAAGACATGACTGAAAACTTGACATTTCCTTCTTGACGTGCTTTGCTGAAAAGGTTAGCCCAATCATTTTAGAAAAATCTAAAAGCGTATGTAGATAGAATTATTAAAATCGCTCGATATTTGATAAAATTATGCAAATATGGTTTTTGAATAGAGTGGGGGGAATGACAGGAGGGGAGATGGGAGGGAGCAGGGAGGACCACAAAGTAACTACAGCAAATTAGGGGATATTTGCAATGGGTAATCAAAGGAATTTCAATAAAATCGCCTGATATTTAGAGAATTTTTATGGCTTAAAGCCTACATCATGTGACAAAATGGCGTCTGAAGACCGCCATGTTGATTCCTGTTTAAAGAAATATAGCCTATAGCACCTTCGGGATCAGTAGCAATTTAACGATACCCTTTTTTGTCAAAATCGGTTTAGCCGTTTAGCCTCTAGCGTGACACAAACATATATATTTACTTACATACAACAATCGAAAAACATTACCCTTCCTTTCGCCGTACTGCAGTTGGGTAAAAAAGGGTAATTTTTTTTGCTTTTTGCTTTTCCTATAATAAATCTAAATTAAAATCATTGGGCTAACGTGAAACTTGCTTTGCTGTCAGTAATTTTTAAACACTCGTATATTTCAAAAGCGCAAAAGTATGATGAATGTTTAATGAATTATGATGTAATAGGGTATCGTAATTTCAGGTGAAGGCCTCGACGAGACAAGTTAAAACATAGCATTGGACCATTCTTAGTCTTAGTTTTAAATGTAAGGCCTTCGTAAAACTCTTTACCCAACTGCAGCACGGCGAAAGGAAGGGTAATGTATGTATGTATGTTAATATGTATGTTTGTGACGCGCTAGAGGCTAAACGGCTGAACCGATTTTGAGGAAAAAGGTGTCGTTGAATTGCTACTGATCCCGAAGGTGCTATAGGCTATATTTTTTTTAAACAGGAGCCATTATGACGGTCTTCAGACACCATTTTGTCCCATGATGTCGGCTTTAAGGCATAGATGTTACCTAAATTTCAGGCGATTTTATTGAAATTCCTTTAATAACCCATTGCAAACGTCCTCTAATTCGGTGTAATTACTTTGTAGCCCTCCCTGCTCCCACCTATCTTCTATCCTGTCATTCCCCTTCACAGTGACGGGTCCAGGATTTCCGGGGGGGAGGGGCCAAAGTGCCAGCAAACATACAAATATTTTTTATTAGCGGTTTTTGATAGATCTGAGGTGTGAAATTTAGCATCCAAAGGAGATTTATGACGCGAAATTTTTAAAAAAATTAAGTAGAATTTGGGACAAATTTTAAATAAGTGATGCTCCTAAACTAAAAAATAAATTTTATGTCTGGGAGGAGGGGGAGGGCCCTGGCCCCTCTGCCCCCCCTCCTCTAGATCCGCCACTGCCTCTTCACCCTCTTAAAAAACCATAATGGCATATCAAATATAGGACGATTTCAACAATTCTTTCTGCACACGCTTTAAGACTTTTTTGCCAACACAAATTTATTATTTTCAAATACCAAATTCCAATTAATGCAAGGACCTAAAACCATAAACAACAAGTAAAATTAAAGAAAGAAAAATTATAAAAAGTTTGTCTGAAAATATTTAAATATACAGAAGTTCCCCCTAAGTTGGAGTCATATGGAAAACTTTTTTATTATTAATTTTAGGAAAAAAAGTTATTCTTCATAAAAAGTTCTGCATTATCTAAAACCTTTTCAGTGGTATACGAGGTTTGTCAAAAAATATGAGTTTTGCTCAATAGTACCTTCAAATTTGACAAACTAAAAAAAGTTGATCAGAATTAAAAAGTACGTTTAAATAAGTAAGTAAATTTAAACTTTTACAGACTATTTTATTTTTTACGAATATTTCTATTTTGAATGAACATGACACATGATAAAAAAGGTTATAAGTTTTTTGATGTTTTCTAATAATTTTGCAATTAAAACGCCTAATAAGTGCATATTCATTTAGTTTGCAAATTTAAAGGTACTTTTTTACTCTTGAGTAAAACTCATATTTTTTGACAAACCTCGTATACCACTTAAAAAATTTGAAATTCAAATCTAGGTTTTAGATAATGCAGAAGTTTTTATGGAGATTAACTTTTTTTCCTAAATTTAATAATAAAAAAGTTTTCCATATGACTCCAACTTAGGGGGACATACTGTATATATAATTTTCAAATACCAAAATTGCCAATAATGCTAGGTCCTTACCAAACCATAAACAACAAGTAACATTAAAGAAAGAAAAACTATAAAAAGTTTGTCTTCGGCTGGTACTCGAACCCGGAATCTCTTGCTCTGTACGCAAACGCTCTCTCATTAAGCCACCAAAGACCATACACAAATTTTCGGAAAACTTTTATCTATGTATGTGCGTTTTGTGTCAATACAAGAACGAGAAATTTTCAGGGTATTACATCGATCAAGCCATTCAACTGACCTCTATAATTCTTCTTTTTCACTGTCAAAGGTATGAAAACTCAAACTAGATGTAAAGTATCAACGTCTATAGGCCGAAGACAAACTTTTTATAATTTTTCTTTCTTTAATAATTTTACTTGTTGTTTACAATTTTACTAGTTAGGTTTTTTTGGAACGAAAAATATGCATTTTACAATGAGAAATGGATTACTCTCGGTCAATACAAGATTCCATTAATAGAATTATCTTATTTTGAAGCGGATATTATTTGTTATTAGCGACTCATACACACAAATTCATTAAGCATGGGCGCACCCAGGGGGGGGGGCCGGGGCCCGGCCCCCCCCATGCCTTAGATTTTTTTACATATTTTCGACATATTTCAGAAAAAACACAAAACATAGCTTAAAATTCGACATCATGAGGCTTCGGGCCCCCACCAAAAGGCCTCGGCCCCCCCCCAAGACATATGCCTGGGTGCGCCACTGCATTAAGGCAGTATATCGTGTCATCTCTATAAATAAGTGGAAATTCATGTGTGTGACTATTACAGCAAACCAAAAGTAAACGGGAAGGGATTTGGTACTTACCTTTCTCTGGAGTGTGACGTCACGATAAATGTCACAGTTATTAAATAATTAATATTTATGATCTAATTTATGTACTTTCTTTAATAGCGGTTTGTATTGTTTTAAACTATATTTTATTAAAAGCAATTTTTTTGTTTACTACTTTCTATATTGAAAGAGCAACAAAAAAACTCTGAAAAATGGCATGTCTTTGAGTTGTTTTATTTGTGCGTTTTTTTGTCAACCTACAGTCAGCATCTTTTTATTCAGAGACAATGAATACCTTTGATCAAGGCCAACACAAAAATAGAGGCCACGACCCTGAAAAAATCAGCTGTTCTCCGGGGGCTAATTTTACATTGGGTCTTATGGGAGGTCAAATGTTTTTTTATCATATTTTCAAAATGGCACTACAGATTTCCGCGAAATTTCAGTGAACTATTCCTAGAAACCATCCCGATATTCCACCAAAATTTTGTGAGGAAGCAACATGATTAAAAGGTTAAAATCTTCAAGATCTGGCATTCCTTATTTTGAATTCAAATTACCCGCCATGTACCACATGCCAACTGTTATATTTGACATGTATTTGACTTTGTTATCTGTGTTTGTCACATTCGCTTCTGCTTTAAACTTAATTTTTGAGTGAGCTAATGAAGGGGCCCTGAAAAATTAAGGATTACTATGGATTTAAAAAAAATTGTTCTGAAAGAATATAGTAAAAATGATCTCAAAACCGGCTTTATTTAAAAAATAAATCAAATATTCTTGAACCGTCATTCCAACTTCAATATTTTAAAGACAATCAGGTGTCGTAACGTGACCATCAAAAAAAAATCAGCCCCGGATGTGACGTCAACAAAGTGGAGAATCGTGGCCCGTCCGTTTTGATAGCCCTGCTTTAATTTTTTACCAACATTCACGGAACTGTAACATAAACTGGAATGCTAATGACGTAGAAAGGAAATGACCGCTACATGTACTTGATAGTTTGGATGTTAAATGGGTTGGTATTGACCAAAATATCCCCATATCGGCACCAATCTTTAGAGAGTCCCCAAAAACTCTGTGGCTTAAAATTACAAAAAGCTATGAAGGAAATATGGGACTGTTCAAAAACTATGTAAGAAACATAGTCAGATAGAGGTTGGTAAATGTGAATACATTCATACAAATGTGCCCCTTACTGAATAACAAAATCGCAAACGTGGGAGGTTTTATCGTGTTGGCTGGTTCTTAGCACTTTTGAAGCTAACTTTAGTAAGTAGTATCCACTGTTCATTTTTCGGTTGAACTGGATAACACACTTTTGATTGGCTCACTTTTTTTACAGGGACTGTGTACCGATTGTGAGATAGTTTTAGGAGTAACATTCACAATATTGAATTATATTTTATCGAATATCAAAATCTCGAACTCTTTATAATGAAAATTAAAATTTAAAGTTATTAAAATGTTGAATATCTAAAATATAGATAATTAAAATGTCAAAAATCAAAATCTTAAACAATAAAAATGTTATTATTGAAAATTGAAATGTCGAATAATTAAAATCAAAATTACAAAATATTTGAATAAATAGAAAATCGAAATGTTGAAACTACCACAACTACCTAACCAACCTAAATAAATAACAGAACCAACCAACCTAAACAGCCAACTTAACCAAATTAACTAATTAACCTAACCTAACCAATTTTTAATATTTCAGCTTTTGATTTTGCGATATTTTATAGTTTCGAGATTTTGATTATTTGAGATTTTTATTATTCAAGATTTTAATTTTCGATAAAATGAATTTTGATATTTTAGATGTTACCATCGAACATATTCAGATATATCTTCGATGATGTTATCCAATTTTGAGAAATGTGTACACTGATGAAGAGTATAATACTTACTGGCCATTCTCAAATTATGTAATATTTCGGGGGATCGGGGTGTAGCGTTGCATTACACGTTTTTAATATCTTTTTTTCCCGGAAACTGTGTTACGAAGGGAAATAATCTGGTTGCGAATCATCTATTTTTGCCTTAAGTGGGAAATTAATTGTATAAGAATTAGCTCACACTACTACTATACTATAGTAGTGTGAGCTATAGTGATTTTTTCGAGAAAAAAAAAGTTGCTCCGATTTCAAAATTTTTTATATATCTTTGCGTTTCAGATGATTTTGAAACTTTTTTGTTGCGCCGTCTGTCTGTCTGTCTGTCTGTATGTCTGTCTGTAACGACCAACGCGCATAACTCAAAAACCGCTTGCCCGATTTTAATGAAATTTGGTACCTAGGCTGGGTCTTGGGTCGAGATGGTCCCATTTAAAAATGAACAAAATCCACCGAACACAAACCAAATAAAATGGTGGGGGTAGATTTCAAAAATTAGAGTTTATGTGAAAATATGGCGTGTGTGATATCAAACGAAAGGTAATTGAGTCTGCAGTTAAACAAAATACATTTTAATTTATTTAAAAAAAAGGGTGGGGGTATATTTTAAAAATTAGAGTTTAAGTGAAAATATGGCGTGTGTGATATCAAACGAAAGGTAATTGAGTCCGGAGTTTAACAAAATACATTTTAAATTTTTATTTTTTTAAGGGTGGGGGTAGATTTCAAAAATTTGAGTTTAAGTCAAAACATGGCTTGTGTGGTATCAAACAAAAGGTAATTTAGTCTGGAGTTGAATAAAATATATTTCAGTTTTTAGTTATATTAGCTCACACGTACACTATAACTATAGTACCTAGTGTGAGCTTAGGGGCCCATATATTGGCAGAGTATTTTGTTTACTGATTTTGTTAGTCAGGGTGCTCCATATTGTTAATCCCAGTGATTCTGAAAAAACCAAGATGGCGGCCCTTTCAAAGTGAAAAAATTAAAGAAAAAAATATCTAAATCAAGGATAGGTCTGTGGTACACTATTTCAGTCGGCCTTTGGTCGCCAGAATTGAAATTCGACACTATTTTTTCTGGGGGGGGTACCCCAACGGAGGGAGAATGATTTTATGAAAAAAATCGACCTGTTAACACAGATTCTGGGGTTTTTGGGTCCCCTGAATTCAGTTAAAACAGAAACAGCGGGAATTTATGGTATTACGGTAAAACTGTTTATGTGGAGACTTAGCAAACAAACTTTAGTTAAGTTTTTTTCAGATTTTGACAGCTTTGCTTAACCTTATTACAAAGCTTACCAGTGACTTTTGGGCATCAGCCACCATTTTGAAATATTCAAGATGGTGGCCGTGAAAAAAATACAAAAGAAAAGCATACGCATGCGATACATCAATTATAGGGTTTTTAGATTCGCTAAATCCAAATCTGTTGTTAAAAAAGATTTTGGGGTATTCCGGAGGAGTGGGCGTATTTATGGCGAAGTCTTACCGAAAATACCTTAATAATAAATTTTTTTACAGATTTTGACAGCTCTGCTCAACCCCATTATAAAAGTAGCTAATAACTTTTGGGATTATCCATCATTTTGAAATTTTCAAAATGGCGACCGTGGGAAAAAAATTTAATAAGAAGCATAATGCAGATTACTCCAAAATCTTTTTTTAACAATATATTTGGATTTAGCGAACCCAAAAACTCGCATGTGTATGCTTTCCTTTTGTTTTTTTTTCACAGTCATCATCTTGAATATTTCAAAATGATGGCTGATGACCAAAAGTCTTTGGTTAGTTTTATAATACGGTTGAGCAGAGCGGTCAAAATCTTTTTTAAATTACCCCAAATTTTTTTTTACTGCAGATTTGGATTCAGCGGACCTCTTTCTCTATATTAAACCTGATAAATATCACTATATATATGTATATCCCAGTAGCAGTCCAAGAGTCAAGGCTAGAGGGCCACCCCTCTTTTTCCAAAGAAATTCAAATAATATAAGCACATTCTGGTGTATTACACACTTGAAAAAAAAATTCTAACCACATATGTTTTAAAAATCTAAACTGCCCTAATTTTTGAATGTCTGGGACCAGTCTTATATATCCCCTGATAAAAATCCTGACTGACAGAGAGAGATTTATTAAAATTTAATTAAAAAAACACACAATTTGTGAAATGAACCGAAAGCCTGATTTACCCTGCAACTTATTACTGATTTACCCAGCAACATAAAGCACAATGGATACATTTGGTGCTTAGTGCATCTTACCATACTAAGCAGGAAGCAAAAAGACAGTGATTATGCAAGAATTAGGTTTGTCCATTGTGCAATATGTTGGGTACAATAGCACCTAATGCACTAAGCACAGGGATTCTGCATAAATAACGCAACTTACCGGTGAAAGGAAAACAACGGCAAATCGTTGCGACTGTAGTAACCCACAACAAAACAGATAATCATGTGTAAAAAGCACTTGTATTTGCTTTAAAAAAAATAACGCACTATTTAACAAATTAAACGAACTCGACCCGGTAGAACTTCGCAAAAATAATCTGGGAATTTTTGTGTCTGGTATCATTTCTGTCAATCTGTGTGCTGCTAATAAAAAACCAAGTAAGAAATTTTACGTATTTACATGCTGATTTTAAACCAATTTCAAAAGTTTAGAACTTAAATTTTTTTACATAAAATAGCAAATATTACAAAATGTTATACTATGGTAAACATGAAAGTAATAAATAAGATGGAAAACATATAAATTTCGGGTTATACAAGCAATACTTTAGATTTTAAAAAAAGTTAAGTTGATTTGATTGACGTGACTATGTTCTTTGAACATCCAAACTGTCACCTACATCTAGCGGTTATATTTGTAAGATTTTCCGGGGCCAATTAGCATTCCAGTTTATGTTACAGTTCCGTGCCAACATTACATATTTACTTTTTAATATATTTCTGGTTAGGAAATATGTTTATCATAACAAAAACATTTCATGTAAAAAAAAGTCAAGTACGCGAAAAAGGCATTCCGTAAAAAGAATTTAGAAAAAAGTAACGCCAATTTCTCCAATACAAATTTCAAAATGAAAGGTTCTTACTAGTTTGGAAATGTTTTTTTAAACTTTGCTATTACAGCCAAACTTTTTTATGTTCAATTTAGCACTGTGCCTAAGAGTCATTTACAGCCGTAATAGCCAAGTTTAGAAACAT
Organism: Aspidapion aeneum; assembly: GCA_963576565.1. NCBI lineage: Eukaryota > Metazoa > Arthropoda > Insecta > Coleoptera > Brentidae > Aspidapion > Aspidapion aeneum. Next base: position 61,017,272 of record OY755047.1, read on the forward strand.
ATTTCCAAACTAGTAAGAACCTTTCATTTTGAAATTTGTATTGGAGAACTTGGCTTTACTTTTATCTCAATTCTTTTTACGGAATGCCATTTTCGAGTACTTGGCTTTTTTTACATGAAATGTTTTTGTTATGATTTCACTTCTTTTTTAAAGGAATTGGATAATATTTAATTTTTAAAGTAGTAAAATATGCGGAATATTGCTCAAAACTTTTGCAATGCCTTACTTAAATTTTTGAGGTTTTTAAATTTTTTTCCATGGTTTTATCGTAGTTCCTATCAGTCTTCCAAAGCTCAGCTCTCCAGCGTTTCTGAAAGAGCACAATGTTACTTTTACATAACTTTACATTTATAGGGGAAGGAAGTAAATTAGAATTTTGGGGTGTTTTAATTTTTTCTATAACTTTTCATTAATTTCATTTTTCATAGTTACTATCGGACTTCCAAAGCTCAGCTCTCTAGCATGTCTGGAAGTAGGCAATGTGACTTTTACTTAACTTTATATTTATAGGGGAGGGAAGTAAATTAGAATTTTGGGGTGTTTTAATTTTTACAAGATTGTATTTAGCTTCAGATGTTCTGTCTAACTATCTAACTATCTAACTATCTAACTATCTAACTATCTAACTATCTAACTATCTAACTAATTATCTAACTATCTATCAAATCTTGTGAAGCGTTTTTGACACACTTCTCATTATCCGATTTGGATGAAATTTGGTACACACATAGTGGTCTCACGACAATACAACATTAAGAAAAAAATATCCTCCCACTCCTTCTATAGAAAAATGTGTTTTTGACACACTTCCCGTTATCCGATTTGGATAAAATTTGGTATCCACATAGTGGTCCGATGACAATACAACATTAAAAAAAAATATCCTCCCACCCCTACCCCCACCCCCTTCCATAGAAAATGCCTTTTTGACACCCTTCCCATTATCCGATTTAGATGAAATTTGGTATACATATAGTGGTCCGATGACAATACAACAATAATGAAAAAATGTCCTCCCACCCCTACCCCCCACCCCCTTCCATAAAAAATGCGTTTTTGACACACATCACTTCAAATGACTTTTATAAAATTTGGTATATGCATAAAGGTCCGATGGCAATACAGCCCAAACAAAAAATATATTTCTACCTCTACCCCCACCCTCTCCTTCCCCCAATAGAAAAATGAGTTTCCAAACTACTCACGATCAGCGATTTCATTATAATCTAGAATAAACTCTTCTGTTCTGTTAATAAGCTGAGACTAAAAAGTAGAAAATAAATTGGTAAAATTTTTTTTTAAGTTACAAGCTTTTATAAACTGCACTAAAAATTAAAAAATTATTTTCTGACATTCTAATATTATCATAATAATAAAAGCGATGGCCGCAAATCAAAGCATAAGTTAATCTAAATTTGTGATCTAAACATTTAAAAAATATTCAACATAGCAGGTCATCAAAGATATGTTTGATGTGCCGCAATGTTATGCCATTGCCATACCTATGTCAGAGAAATGCTGGGGTATCTTGGGTCGGGTTGGGTGGGTTTGGTACCTTTGCATTTTTCTGCTAGATTGATTCTTGCAAATAGTGATATTTAATTGATACGGATATCTTATCGTGCTAACATCGTCAAAATTTCCATCAGTCGGCCACCGCTTTTTTTATTATGATAATATTAGAATGTCAGAAAATTATTTTTTAATTTTTAGTGCATTTTATAAAAGCTTGAAACTTAAAAAAAAAATTACCAATTTATTTCCTATAGTTTTATCATAGTTCCTATCAGTCTGCCAAAGCTCAACTTTCTAGCATTTCTGGAAGTGGGCAATGCTACTTTTACATAATTTTAAATGTATAGGGGAGGGGAGTAAATTAAAATTTTGGGGTTTTTTGATTTTTTCCTATAGTTTTATCATAGTTCCTATCAGTCTGCCAAAGCTCAACTCTCTAGCATTTCTGGAAGTGGGCGATGCTACTTTTACATAACTTAAAATGTATAGGGGAGGGGAGTAAATTAAAATTTTGGGGTTTTTTGATTTTTTCCAGGGGTTTGGTCATAATTTCTATCAGTCTGCCAAATTTCAGCTTTGTAGCATGTCTGGAAGTACAGTAGAATATTGATGATCTATACATGAGTGAGTCAGTGAGTGAGTGGCAATTTCGACGTTTTTTGAAATTTCGTAACTACTTTACTATTTTATGGAATTCCATGAACTTGGAGGGGTTGTTAACTCCATGGAGATCTACGACTGTGGAAAGTTTGAGATTTGTAGCTCATTCCGAAGTAGCGTTTTAGGTAGGTCAAATATCGGCTGAAATGTTTCAAGAAAAGATGGTTACGGCGCGCTAACTTGGCGAGGCACTGCCGTGCCCTCAGATTTCATGTCAAAGTCACAAAAGTGTAACTGCGTATGGCGAGGACTATAATACTTATTGCCTTAACGAAAAGGCGTTTTTTCCCGTAAGAAAAAAAATATTGACTCCCCTGAAGTATAAAAGCAGTAAACAAGCGCTACGATTTTTTAATTTTCTTTCGCCATAGTGAAAATTGGATTACCGGACTTTCCGGGACGCAGTTTTGCTTTGAAATATTTTTATATAAAAATGAAAAATAAACTAGAGCGACCACAGAATTGAAACATTATTTCAGAAAGCTTGGACACTCCACCAAGTAGAAGAAGTTTGAAGAAGCTACAAATTCTTTTTTGTTAAACAGAGAAGCAAATTAAATTTTTTTAAAGAGTTAACCATATTAAGAGTGAACCGAATATCTTTAATAATATAAAGGGGAGGCTTGGATTACCATCTAAAAAACAAATGGGTCCATAATGGATCTGATACCTTCCTAGCCCATTCGCACACTCCAATTAAACTCCATGTTATATTAACCTTGAGAACAGTTTTTTGTAAATATCTCCGAAACGAAAGCTCCTAGAACGTTTTTGTAACACAAATTTTTGGGAAAAATCTACTATATTCCGAAAACGGCATATTAATGACGACGCTTCGTTAAAAAGTTCGCCTTTTTTAATTTTTTAACTCTCAAGGAACTTTCGACCAAAATCTAATAAGCTCGATGCAGTATCGAACAGACATACACACACAGACACACACACAGCTCCTCTCAAAATTGCTCTCTGATAGTATTTTCCTAATTATTTTCAAACTTTTAATTTGGCGGAAAACAACTAAGTATTAATTATTATTAGGGCAAACAAAAAGTCCTTTTTGACGATGTGTAACAGGCCCCCTAATATCAGTGGCACACGTTTTATGACATAGAAATAAATGGAAGGTGTGGGAATTTTTTGTTTATCTTACTGAGAATTTTATAGTCTCAAATGTCTTCATTTATCAGCCGTGGCCTGTCTGGCAGACGAGGTGAAGGGGTATATTAAAAATACCACTATAAAAGTTATTCTCTTAAAAGAGCTGCTGCGTCCTAGAACTCCTAGAGCATATTGAAAGATCAGCAAAAAATTTTATTTGTAATGTCGTTTTTCTGTTTCAACGGACGTACCATGCTCTAAGAGTCCTAGGACACAACGAGTTTTAAAGAGAATAACGTTTGTACCGGTGTTTATACTGTAGTCCTTCACCTCATCTGCGGCGCGAGTCGCCGTTGTATTTTTATTCCCACCTATCAATTTGAAGCAATCAAAAAGACGGCTTTCAACGTCAAAAATTGTTTTCAAGTGGATAAATTGCTAGCTCCTGTCAGAAGTTTATCCGATAAAATGTTTGGTCCTGTCAAAATAAAAAATTGTTGAAATTTTGTCAAGTTATCGGTGAATGACTTTGGAAAAACAATGGCTTAGTAACCTAACAACGCTTTCATTTTGAGGTAATTTTTTCAAAAAGTGTTTCTGTGCAGCAAGATAAGGCATTTTGGGCATGTTCAGGACGAAGAAATCAGCGAAGAAGTAGAAAAAGCATCCCCAGCAACACAGTCAAGACACATAGCAGCATTTGGAAGCAGTTCATAAAATTTTGTTCAGAGAAAAAGTATGTAATTGATAGAAATACCACAGTAGTAGTTTTGAATTTAATTCTTAAGGACTGGACATGAACAAAAGCATTGCGTAAAAATAATGTGGAACATCGTGGCCAAAAAGCTACAAAAAACCTTTTTTGTCAACTACAATATTGTTTTTGATCGGTTTAAAAATATTGAAATTAAGATCTCTCGTGACGCTAGAAGTGCGAAGAACTCTTCAGAAGCAGGAAGATAAAAGGTAAACAAGTTCCACTTCAACTAACGCTCGATGAGTACTACAAAATAGTGTCTTCGTGGGATGAAAATATATAAAATATAAAAAGTTTTTAGCAGCAGTGGAGCTGGTGTGGAGAGCTGGCGAAGCCTCAAATTTTTCTGTGCACTATTTATACTTTAAAATTCTTTTTTGATACCTATATTTTTTCTTTTTATAAAAAATGCTGGAAAAAGTTTCAATTTGACAAATGATAGTAATGAGATGTATCTTCTCTTGTTGCAGGAAGAATAGAATACAAACCAGTGTTCAGCAAAACCGCTCAAGGAGGTGTCAAAAAATGTGCGACAGCAAATGGTTGGTTCCGAACACTAAACGCCCTCAACTTTGCCCGGTACGCCTGTATTATGTCATGTCTAAACGTTTAAAAAATATCAAGACCGATAGACTGTTTTTGACACCTAATCCAGCATGGAACACTCCTCAGAGCATGGTTTGAAAATGTACCTGTGGGAAGAAAGGAGCTGTCGAAATGGACAAAAGAAGGGGCATATCAAACTGGCTTAAACACAACAAATGAGAACATTAGAAACCACTCACTGAGAGCCACATCTGTCAGCAATTTAGCAAAAGCGGGGATCCAGGAACAACAGCTGATAAAAATAACTGCACACAATCGAGCTGGCTCCATAAAACCCTATTTACAAATGGACAGTAACCAGCATTCAGGAATTATTGATTGCGTTAAGAAATGAAAACAATAAGGTGCCTCAAGCATCTTCTTCGCAGGGGCATCATAACTAAAAGGCCACTGCAACTGTAACTGGCGCAATCTGTTCCGAAAATGATGTAACAAACATTATAAAAAATCACAACAATATATCAAACAACACTCCCGTGTTGTCCAACAATTGCAACTTTTACGTAAATTGTAACCTAAATAATAGTACCCAATAAGTTACATTGTTGGTATATTTATTTAAATAAATTGTCATATTTTTGTTAAATGAGGTTTTTTGTTCAGTCAGGAAGTAATCTTACCAAATAGCATTCGTGCATCTAATTTATCCTTTGAAAAAATTAAAAACACTCGTTTTTAAGTAATTTGTTTAAAACAAAAGGCAAGCGTTATTAAAAAGCCGAGTCGCAGACGAGGCTTTTTATACGCGTCAACTCGTTTGTCCAAATCTTGTCGAATAAATTAGATGCACTTGATGATATGATATTACCTCCGAAAAAATTATTTGCTTTCCAACGATATATCTATCGATGTCCCCTCAAAGCATTGACGTACCAACAATTGTATATATCTCCAGGAATTTTCATAAAAAATATTTAAGGGGGAACCGCTTTTCAACGAACGATAGGGGCTTGTTCCCCCTCTTAACAAATTTAGGGGAGTCTAATAGATATCCGTACAAAATGTGTTGCTTCTTTTAGCAAACGCAGTATCTGTAGTCATAGTGGTATTTTTGGTACTGCATTGAGGGGTAAATAATAAATATTGCTAAAAATTGCTCTATAATTGTCACATATATCTTTCCGTCCTTTTTTGTGTATTGTTGATATATATGACGTTTTCCACTCAGTTGGCACTATAGTTCCATTTAAATATTTTTGGAAAAGATTCCGTAATCTTTAAAACAGTTCTTCAGTGCCATATTTAATAAGTTCAGCTGGGATATTTCCGGGTCCGGCAGATTTACCGCTTTTTAAGGTTGTGCACACGTTTTTGACCTCAGAGATTGTGATTGGTACTGGAGATTCCATCGTTCTAATTATATTGTCTCTTTCTTCTTCCTTGAATTTTGCTCTATATTCAGTTTAAAGTTTTTTTAAATGTTCATCCCATTCTTTGTCTGGTATTGGTGAAATGATATCTCTGCATGTTTCTTTTTTAATCGATCTTATAGTTTTTCAGCTTTCGTTACTTCTCCTACCTCCTAAGTAAGAATCTATTTTCTGGCACTTTTGCGTCCACGAAAGATTTTTTTTATCAATGATCATTCTTCTCACCTTTGATTGTGCGATTTTGTATTATTTTCTGCTTCTATTTGTCTTTTGGGATAAGTAGGTGTGATATAATTTCCTTTTTTCCTCTATTTCGCTTTCAATCTCAGCATCCCAGTATGGTTTACTTCTTTTAGAAGTTTCTTCCACTAATCCTAGTGCTTCTTTTGCAGCTTGATGGATGCTTAATGTAATACATTCGTATTCCTCATCTGGGGTTTCACCTGAACTTGTATTAAGTTTTTCGTTCAGTCTCTTTTTGTATAAGTTTTTTACGCTGTCATGTTCTAGGCTTAGTAGATTATATTTACAGTGATCAATTTATTCAATCACTATATCATCAAGATGTTGTTGATGCAGGCTTCGGCCTTGATATGGAAAGAGAATTTTGGACTCCAGAAAATAGTGATCACTTCCGCATGTTGATCCACGCTTTGTTCTGACATCTTGAATTTTTAGTTTTGTCTTTTGTTTAGTGATAAGATAATCAATTACGGATTTCAGGTTTTGTGAGGTTTTGGTCCAGGTATATTTGTGTATTTCCTTATGTTGAAAAAAGCCGTTTTGGATTTTTGGGTCTAATTGCTCACATACTGTAATTAGCCGGTTTCCATTGTCATTAACCATATTTTCTCCACACCTTTGATTTGTTAAATGCCTATAAAACATGAGTCACTGACGTAAAGGGCAGTGTTACACATAATTAGAGAGGACTTTTTGCCAGCCTTAAAAATTATTACTTAGGTGTTTTCCACCCAGTTAAAAGTTTATAAATAATTCGGAAAATACAGCCAGAGATAACTTTTGAGGGGGGTAAGGGAGGGATAGCCCCCACCCCCACTTTATATAAGGTTATTTGAAAAATTGAGTTTTAAGTTAATATTAACCAACTTTAATTTTTATCTCATCTTAATTTATTATATAACTGAGTTAAAAGAATTAATATTTAATTTTTGATTGATTTGACGATTCCTAGAACCACATTTAATCTTATTTCAAGGCGGATATTTTAGAAAGATATCTAACTTACAAAATATGTAACTGTATACAGAGGATTTTTCACTAAACATACCTTTTTGAACAGATTTCGAGTTAATAGCAAAAACTGTCAAAAAACAGGTTCGGTTCGGTTAAGGGTGGGACAACCATCACGCCAGCCAGGAGGGGAGAGGTAATTCCTCTTTATAAAATGGTTTCGGGGAGTCTCATGTTTATCCTTGCTTCGTCCCGGCGTTTAGTTTTAAGATATAAAATTTAGAGACATTTATCTAAATTAGAATGCTTTTTATTTACTTTTTTTTGCTAGAGTTATGCTAAAACTTTATACTTAAAGTTACTTTTATTTCTTGGTTTAAACTAATTTAGTTACTAAGATATGCCTTGCCTACAAAAAGGGTAAAAATTTGAATTTGCGCGGTGAATTATATGCTCAAGAATGCATTGACTTTACTTTATTATTCCTTGAGTATATCCATTTTCCATCCTTTTTTAATTTAAGTTTTCCCTAATTTTATACATACCTTTTTACTGCTGTATTGCTCATATATAGCAGTGCTCCAACGTCCGTCTTGCTATACGGAGCTTCATGCGAATATTTGGGGTACTCTCCATACCAGTGATATATATTGATCGCCAAGTGAAATCACATGCGTGCTTTTTTAAGACAGCGGTCGTGTATAAACATTTATGGATTGCTTTGAAGTGCTACTGCTACAACTTTGATTGGAATTATTTGGATTCGACTGTGCAGTTGTCCATGTACCAAGTTCCTTTCATCCAAGGGTAAGTCAAAGTGTTTTTGAGCTGCGTTTCTTTACATTTTTTACTTATTCCCTATGCTACTATTCCTAACTAAAAACACAAAAGTGTAACCTAAGAGTGGGAACTATTGGACTGGAGATCCCTATTGCTACAGTTCGGTTGGTTTGTTGACTTTTTCATGCGAAAGACGTCTCGACCGACCATTTTTTGGTCCTTCGAACCGGATTTCCCGTTCTGCGTAATAGGTGCTCTCAGAGTTGCATAATTGTGTTTGAAGTTAGGACTTTACTTTGCGTCTTTTTGAGACAAGGCATATCTTAGGTTTTACATTTTATCTACGGTGTGTCTATTGTACGTTGCACGTACCAACTTGCATTGCATTTTTTTATTTGTGCAATATACAAATTGCATACAAATTTTGAAAAATTTATTTTTTTTCAAAATTAAAATTTATTGCGCTGTCGATGTATGTAAGGCTTGCGTTTCCTTGCGTACCTACACAAATTCAGAAACTCTTATCAGTTGCTAAATTTTTTGTGCATATTTATTAGCATTTATACTTTTTGCTAAAAACTTGCTGTTCTTTACTCAATATTTGCTAAAAGCCGCTGGCCTTTTAATATTGCTTTGAATCTTGGTTTACGAGGGAATTTAAAAAGTAGTACGATATATTTTTTAAATTTGCTTCCCTTATTAACTATTGCTTTATTTTACACTTTAACCTTTTAAAATGGTAAACGATACCGAAAAAAAGGTAAGCTCGGCTAAGGCCTTGCGTCAGACTGCAATCAATCAGTTGAGTGTGCTTGAACACTATGCCAATCAGGCGAAAACAAATCCAGCTGCTCACACAAGGTTTAAAGTTAACTTTAAAAAACTTTCTTCTTGTTGTAAGAGCTTTGAAAAGCATCATAATGCTTTACTGATCTTGATTTCAGACGATTCTGAAGCTCTGGAAGCTCAGAATAAAATACAAAAAGATTTTTTGGATAGATGCGTAGAGGTTGAGGCTTTGCACTATGATTTATTTGAGGTGGAGGCTGAAGAAATAAATCGAAGCCACAATGAGGTAAATAATCAAACAATTATTTTTCCGGAACCAGAATTTTCTCTTCCTAAGTTAAATGTCCCTCTTTTTTCGGGCGATGTTGAGGAGTTTCCAAGCTTTATTGAGATTTACAATGCGGTTGTACATACGCGTAAGAGCTCGGACATTGAGAAGTTTAAATATTTACGTACGATTTTAAGAGGCCCTGCTTTAAATTTAATTAAAAATATACCTCTTGAAGGAAATAATTATTTACTTTGCTACGATACGCTGATTTCCAGATATGACAATAAGCGCTTGCGTGCGGTTTCTTACTGGAAATCTATCGAAAACTCACCTCGGCTATCCAATGATGACGTTTTAGAATTGCGCAAAATGCTAGATACGATCAAGGAAAACCTTGATTGCTTAAAAAATATGGGATATGCGACCCATAGTTGGTGCTTTATTACTGCGAACATGCTTTTGGATCGATTAGATCCGGGAACGCGTAAGTTATTTGAACAAAATCACGCTTCTAATTTAATGCCAAAATACGAAGATATTTACAAATTTTTAGAGCAACATTGCACGGCTCTTGAATCTTTATCTTTGTCCATGAAACAAGATATTGTTCAAAACTCACGACCAGGGAACTTCTCGAGATCCCCCCGTAATCCACGAAATAAAACAGTTTTACTTGCAAACAGACAGTCACAAAAAACTCCAAATTCCAAACAAAACACGTGTTTCTACTGCAAAGCAAAAAATACACATCTGATTTTTAGCTGTGAATCTTTTTTAGTGAAACCAATTCAAGAACGCATTGATTTTATTAGAAATAATAAGGGATGCACCAACTGCATGGCTAGTTTTCATCAAGTAAACTCGTGCACTTCACAAAAAAGATGTAGATTTTGTTTTTTAAATCACCACAGTCTTTTATGCCTAAAAAATAACTCCCCAGCTTCGGTGATTGCTTCTTCTTCTGTGACGTCTAGTGGATCACAAACTAACCCCGTAGAAAATCAGATTACTGAAAATAAATCTATTCACGCGGGTACTGTGCTTGGCGACTATGACACGTTGCTTTGCACTGCTTTGCTGCACATCCGTGATGCATACGGAAATTGGCACGAAATACGCGCCATCTTGGATAATGGCGCCATGTGCTCCTTTATAACGAAAAAATGTGCGAATGCACTCGGACTTCCTAAATCCAACATTTCGCTTAATGTAAACGGTTTAGGAGATATGTCTACTACTGCGCGCCATGCGGTGCACTGTAAAATTGCTGCTATCGATAATAAATCGAAAATTTTTAGTCTAGAACCTGTATTAATAGACCAAGTTTGCGATAAAATGCCAAGTGTATCTTTTAACCAAAATTCTTTGCACTACTTAACTGGTCTAAAATTAGCTGATCCCAGTTGGTATAATCAAGCTGGAATTCAACTTCTTATTGGCGCGGACCTTTATGGATCACTTTTAGAAGAAGGTAGACTTTATTTTGGTCCAAACACCCCCTCTTGTATTAATACAGTCTTCGGATGGACTTTGCTCGGAAAAATGCCTCTGCAAAATGCTGCTTTTGCATCAAAAAATATTTCTACTTTTATGGCAACTATTTCCACTCCTGATTTAAATAATACCTTGCAAAAATTCTGGGAGTTGGAAGAGGTTCCTACGGTGGAGAAAAATTCACCTTCAGATATTTTTTGCGAAAAATATTTTGAAAAAACTACTATACGCGATGTGGACGGTAGATACACCGTTTCGTTGCCTTTTAAAATCAATCCCGTTGATTTCGGCGATACCCGAACCCTTGCTTTGCGTCGGTTGTACTCGCTTGAAAAACGTTTGCTAAATGATAAAAAATTATTTACTTCTTATTCACAAGTAATGCAAGAATACTTGGATATGGGTCACATGCGTGCAGTTTCACCCCCTAATAACTCAGAAATTCATGAATATTTTTATATTGCTCACCATGCGGTCATAAAAGAAAGCTCGAGTAGCACGCCTGTTCGTCCTGTCTTTGACGCATCGAGTCATTCTTTAAATAAGCCTAGCCTAAATCAAGCCCTTCACACGGGTCCTAAACTACAAGGAGATTTAGTTAAAATTTTGCTTAATTTTCGGCTACATAAATATTGTTTTGTTAGCGATATTTCTAAAATGTACAGAATGATAAATGTGGAGGAAAATCAACATAAATACCAACGAATTTTATGGCGTTTTAATTCTGAAGAATCGGTGCAAGATTACGAATTGAAAACTTTGACTTTCGGGGTAAACTGTTCTCCATATTTAGCAATTCGAACCTTGCTTAAATTAGCCGATGATTATCAAGACTTACCGTTGGCTTCTGCGATTTTAAAGGACAGCGTCTATATAGACGACTGCGTAGTAAGTTGCAATGATTTTGATCAAATCATGCTTATGGAAAATCAATTAATTGAGTTATTAGGGCGAGGTGGATTTGAACTGAAAAAATGGGCATCAAACGAACCCAAATTGCTTGCAGACTTGCCTGCAACCCACATACAAACCAAAGACTTTTCTTTGGATCGAGAGGATGCAAACTCTCTAAAAATTTTAGGCTTGAGGTGGAACCCTCAAAGTGATAACTTTTTTTATTCTTTTAATTATAATACAAAAATTTGCACTAAGCGTAATTTGCTTAGTACCCTTGCGAAATGCTCTGACCCTTTAGGTTTTCTTACACCGGTTACGTTTTTTGCAAAAAATTTAATCCAGTACTTATGGTTTATAAAGTTAGATTGGGATCAGTTAGCACCCCCGGAAATAATTTCCAAGTGGAAAAAATTCGAGGAAGAACTCAAATTATTTTCTGATTTTTATATCCCAAGAATGATTGATCTCTCTAATTTTCAATTTTGTCAAATTGTTGGATTTAGCGATGCATCCGAGCGAGGTATGTGTGCGGCGGTTTATTTTCGTATTGTTTATCAAAACGGAGATATTAAAACGTATTTTGTGTGCGCAAAATCGAAAGTCGCTCCCATAAAAAGAATCAGTATTCCCCGTTTGGAGCTCTGTGCGGCAGTTTTGCTAGCTAAACTCATTCAATTTATTCAAAATACTTTTGCTAATAAAATTGCTTTTCAAAATACCATTGCTTTTACGGATAGTATGGTTGCGCTCTCTTGGATCAAAGGATCACCACATGCGTGGCGCACTTTTGTATCCAACCGAGTCACATACATACAAGAAAAAATTCAGCCTTGCGATTGGAACCATGTTCCTTCTGAATTAAATGCCGCGGACCCCGGGTCACGTGGTCTATTGCCTGCAGATTTAATTAATTGTTCCCTTTGGTGGCAAGGACCCGAGTTCCTTTGTAAGCCACAAGAGACATGGGATTTTACTAAAAATAATATTACTACACCCAAAGAAGCTCTCGAAGAGGAGCGAAAATTGGTGTTTGCTGCAACAATTGAACCAAATTTTTTGGATTGTCTGCTTAACAAATTTTCAAATTTTTTGCGTTTAATTAGACTTGTTGCTTTTATACTACGTTTTATTCACAATCTTCGCGCGCGTAAATTTAATAATGAGAAAATTATTATTAATTCTACGTGGTTAATACAATATGAGTTACAAAATGCTATATTTGTGCTTATAAAACACGTGCAAAATAAATATTTTCAAAACGAGATTTCTTTACTTGTCGATAATAAACCGTTGCCAAAGGTTTTTAGAAAATTAAATCCGTTTTTGGATCAAAATAATATTTTACGCATTGGCGGAAGATTATGCAATTCGGAATTAGATTATGACAAAAAATTTCCTATACTTTTACCCGGTGATTCTCAATTTACAAAGTTATTGATTGCGCATACTCACGAGAAACATATGCATACCGGCATAAACACGACTTTATTTTTACTTTTTCAAAATTATTGGATTTTTGCAGCTAAAAGGCATATAAGAAAAATAATTTCGCGTTGTTCTACATGCTGGCGCACGCGCCCCAGTAATTATCAACCCCCTGTTGGTAATTTGCCAAAATTTCGCGTTTCACAAGCAAAAGCTTTTCAACACGTTGGCGTTGATCTTACGGGAAGTTTTGCTATTACAATGAGCCGCATGCGCGGTGCAAAACGACTTAAGGCTTATGTCGTTCTATTTATTTGCGGTTGTACGAAGGCGGTACACTTAGAAATTGTGTCAGACTTATCGGCAGACGCTTTTATGGCAGCGTTCCGACGTTTTATGGCCAGAAGAGGACGCGTGGAAGTAGTCTACTCGGATAACGCGTCGAATTTTACGCTTTCTGCTAAAATGCTTAACGAGATGTTTGCTGAAGTTGCTAATCGCGAATCAATTCGTTGGCACTTCAACCCTCCATCCGCACCCCACATGGGCGGTTTGTGGGAAAGTAACATCAAAAGTGCAAAGTCTCATTTACTACGAGTAATTGGAGAACAGGTGCTTACTTTTGAGGAGCTTTATACTGTGGTTACTCAAGTAGAAGCCATCCTCAACTCTAGGCCTTTGTGTCCAGTCAGCACAGATCCAAATGATTTGACTGCACTGACGCCCGGTCATTTCCTTAGCCTGGAACCACTTACGACTGTTCCAGACCTCGATTTTGACCAAGTGCCTTTAAATAGGCTTTCTCGGTGGCAGTTGCTGCAAAAACTGCATCGCGATTTTTGGCGTAGATGGCACAGAGATTACTTACATACATTGCAACAGCACGCTAAAGTGAATCAAGACAAAATTGATCCCATTGCGATTGATACGATGGTTTTGATCAAAGATGATCAAACCACTCCCTTAAATTGGGTATTGGGACGAGTAGTAGGATTGCACCCTGGTACTGATAATGTAGTAAGAGTTGCTACAGTTAAAACCTCCAAAGGTTTATTCAAGAGGCCTTTGGTGAAATTGTGCCCTCTCCCTAATGCTTAGTTCAGAAAATACCATACCCTGGGTATTTTCAGGGGGGCCGGAATGCTTCGTCCCGGCGTTTAGTTTTAAGATATAAAATTTAGAGACATTTATCTAAATTAGAATGCTTTTTATTTACTTTTTTTTGCTAGAGTTATGCTAAAACTTTATACTTAAAGTTACTTTTATTTCTTGGTTTAAACTAATTTAGTTACTAAGATATGCCTTGCCTACAAAAAGGGTAAAAATTTGAATTTGCGCGGTGAATTATATGCTCAAGAATGCATTGACTTTACTTTATTATTCCTTGAGTATATCCATTTTCCATCCTTTTTTAATTTAAGTTTTCCCTAATTTTATACATACCTTTTTACTGCTGTATTGCTCATATATAGCAGTGCTCCAACGTCCGTCTTGCTATACGGAGCTTCATGCGAATATTTGGGGTACTCTCCATACCAGTGATATATATTGATCGCCAAGTGAAATCACATGCGTGCTTTTTTAAGACAGCGGTCGTGTATAAACATTTATGGATTGCTTTGAAGTGCTACTGCTACAACTTTGATTGGAATTATTTGGATTCGACTGTGCAGTTGTCCATGTACCAAGTTCCTTTCATCCAAGGGTAAGTCAAAGTGTTTTTGAGCTGCGTTTCTTTACATTTTTTACTTATTCCCTATGCTACTATTCCTAACTAAAAACACAAAAGTGTAACCTAAGAGTGGGAACTATTGGACTGGAGATCCCTATTGCTACAGTTCGGTTGGTTTGTTGACTTTTTCATGCGAAAGACGTCTCGACCGACCAATCCTTACCATGGGGCTTAGGGTCTGAGCCCTCCCCAGATTTATAGATATTTCATTTAATTTTAAATTAAACTTAAATTTAATTTACTTTATAGATCTGTGCTCAAGCCCCCCCAGGATTCATTTCTGCGTATCGATCCGCGCTTGAGCCCCGTCCAAGATTTATTTCTGCGTACGCTACTGGGCATCGACTCGACGAGCCGATGGTAATTGTTGCCAATAATTTGTTGGAAACAATTCATTGCATTAGAAATTTGGAACAACCTATTTAATGTGGTCAGAACTTTTTCAAGAACCTGTTTGATTGACCATATTCTGACTTTAACTTATTCTGCGATTCGCTGGACAATGCAATTTTACCGTGTGTACACTCCCAGTTTTAATTTTTAAAGAGACTTTTTTAATTAAATTATTTTGTTGATTTATTCAATGGCTACCTAGAATTTTTTAAAGCTTTTATATTAATAATATTTAGACTATAGGTATGGTACTTTAAGCAAGTGTATTTTGTTTATAAATATTCAACTGAAAGGTGTGTTGAGAGCACCGCTTATATTTTGACGTTCCTAACCCGCTCAGCAATGGCTAGAGCTATTATTTTCGTCAAAAAATGTAATAACGCCGAAAATGAGTTATTTGTGTATCATAGCAATATCGTCATGATGTCTGTGTGTGTATGTCTGTCCGTAACGCGATAGCTCCTAAACCACTGAACCGATTTTTACAAAATTTTCAGGTAAAATACTGTTTGACACTGTAACGAGCTAATTGGATTTTGATCGAAATCCATTAATGCTAATGACAGTTTTTTGACAATTAAAATTTTTTAAAAATGCTAACGTTCTAAAGGGGCATCGCATCAATATGCGGTTCTTGGAGTATAGTAGACCATATTTTTCTCAATAATTTATTTTATAATCAAAAACTTCGTGGGAGCTTTCGTTTTTGAGATATTTAAAATACTCTGCCAATATATGGGCCCCTAAGCTCACACTAGGTACTATAGTTATAGTGTACGTGTGAGCTAATATAACTAAAAACTGAAATATATTTTATTCAACTCCAGACTAAATTACCTTTTGTTTGATACCACACAAGCCATGTTTTGACTTAAACACAAATTTTTGAAATCTACCCCCACCCTTACAAAAAAAACAAAAACTAAAATGTATTTTGTTAAAGTCCGAACTCAATTACCTTTCGTTTGATATCACACACGCCATATTTTCACTTAAACTCTAATTTTTAAAATATACCCCCACCCTTTTTTTTTAAATAAATTAAAATGTATTTTGTTTAACTGCAGACTCAATTACCTTTCGTTTAATATCACACACGCCATATTTTCACATAAACTCTAATTTTTGAAATCTACCCCCACCCTTTTATTTGGTTTGTGTTCATTGGATTTTGTTCATTTTTAAATGGGACCATCTCGACCCAAGACCCAGCCTAGGTACCAAATTTCATTAAAATCGGCCAAGCAGTTTTTGAGTTATGCGCGTTGGTCGTTACAGACAGACATACAGACACACAGACAGACAGACAGACAGACAGACAGACAGACAGACAGACAGACAGACAGACAGACAGACAGACATACAGACAGACAGACAGACAGACAGACAGACAGACAGACAGATGGCGCAACAAAAAAGTTTCAAAATCATCTGAAACGCAAAGATATATAAAAAATTTTGAAATCGGAGCAACTTTTTTTTTCTCGAAAAAATTAGGATCACCATAGCTCACACTACTATAGTATAGTATATGTGTGAGCTAAAAAAAATTCAAGGCTTTAGCACACAGGCTAGCTAGAAAGGTATCAGATCCGTCATGGATTTATTTATTTATTTTTGAAAAAAACCAAAATGGAACCCATTGGGAGTTTTTATTTTTATTTGGGTCACATGATGATGATTGTGTTTATTAACCACGCTTTGGCTTTAAATGCCATGCGCAAAGCTAGAGAAACTTAACTGGCGCGACACTTTTTTTTTGTTGTAAAAAAATCGGGCACGTGCCAAAGATATTATGAGAACCAAGGTTGGGATGTGGCAGAAGACAAGAAAAATTATTTTATGATTGTCCTGCTGGCAATATTCCATTTCTTTTTTCCTTTAGAAATTCCCAAGGGGGGTAAAGAAGTGTGAAAGAAAAATTTACAACTTTTCCTAATTTAATTTATTTCTTCTTCCTTCTTAAGTTCCTGTTTTTAATGATTTAGCATTTAAATTTTGATACAAAGCATTGGTTTATTAAAATCTAACATATTTTATTTGAGATACACGGAAGTAAAATTAAAACAATATACAGGGTGTCCCCGATAAAAGTAGCTACATGGGGATTTCGGAAACGGTAAGTGATACAATTTTGGTTAAAAAAGTTGCGCTATTTGAAGCTTAATTAGATGCTGTATAGATATCAAAAATATCTACAGGGGTTTTCAAAACATCGGGCAAAAACTAAAAAATGTGTTTTTGGAAAAATTACTAGAATAGAACTTCTAGTTTTTTTGTAACTATGGCGAACTTTGTTATTTCTTAAGCCGCCATATTGGATTTATACGCCATTAAATAAAGCATAAAAAGGACTTTTCAACCATGCATAAAAATTGGATCATGGACTGTATACATTTATTTAAAAAAAAACGGTGTTTCGCTTTATTCTTTATTTTTTAATTTTACTTGTTTTACCTTTGGCAAAATACTAATTAAATTTTTTAATATATATTTTGTGTTTATAATACTAATGTGAAAATCTGAAACATGTTTATGATTATACTCAAAATAACGCCAAAAACTAAAAAATAAGGACAAAGCGATGAAATAAACTAAATTAAATGTTTATATTCCAGAGGAAATACCAAAATTAATTGAGATACTTTAAAACTCTTAAAAAATAAATGGACAGATAATTACGTAGGTATGACAAGAAACACAATTACGGCATTTGTTTCATAGCCAACTGAGTGAAAAAGTTATTTAACGTTTTCCATCCCTCAAAGATATTATACGGTTAAAAGCTGTTTTTATTCTCTCCAAAAATCAATCGAAAATGATGGCAATAAAAAATACTCTGCCAATATATGGGCCCCTAAGCTCACACTAGGTACTATAGTTATAGTGTACGTGTGAGCTAATATAACTAAAAACTGAAATATATTTTATTTAACTCCAGACTAAATTACCTTTTGTTTGATACCACACAAGCCATGTTTTGACTTAAACTCAAATTTTTGAAATCTACCCCCACCCTTAAAAAAAACAAAAAACTAAAATGTATTTTGTTAAACTCCGGACTCAATTACCTTTCGTTTGATATCACACACGCCATATTTTCACTTAAACTCTAATTTTTGAAATCTACCCCCACTCTTTTATTTGGTTTCTGTTCGGTGGATTTTGTTCATTTTTAAATGGGACCATCTCGACCCAAGACCCAGCCTAGGTACCAAATTTCATTAAAATCGGGCAAGCGGTTTTTGAGTTATGCGCGTTGGTCGTTACAGACATACAGACAGACAGACAGACATACAGACAGACAGACAGACAGACAGACAGACGGCGCAACAAAAAAGTTTCAAAATCATCTGAAACGCAAAGATATATAAAAATTTTTGAAATCGGAGCAACTTTTTTTTTCTCGAAAAAATTAGGATCACCAAAGCTATAGTATAGTATATGTGTGAGCTAATAACCATATTGACTATGGTTACAAAAAACTAGAAGGCCTAGAAAAAACTCCTTAACGTCAATCGATTGGCCCAAATACGTTAAAGCATAAATACAGATGCGAATTTTCAAATGCGCATTCGTATGTTTTGTCAAGTAGACAGACAGCTGCTCTGTGGCTACACGCCATATTTTTTGTTTGTTTAAATTTTGCGGTATTTTTGCGTGGGAATGGGAATTAATTCACGTAAAAGATTTGCGGTTTGTGATAAATGACCGGGAGAAGTAAGGAAGTGCCATTCCATAGGTAAGTTCCTGTATTTTTCTTTATAGTTTGTTAATAAAGTTAGGAGTGGTGTCATTAAACACTTCATGATGTCCACAATAAATCTGCATAATTAATTTCAGAATAAAAAAAAAATTAATAAAAAAACAACTGCCAAATCTACTTGAACCTACTAGTCGCAGTTGGGTACAACATTGATAGGTATACCTATAATAATTTACGACATGCTTCAACTTTTAGTTTTGATGCGCAAAGCGCACTTACGAAATTATACAGTTTTGTATTTTCATGAATCAGGTTAATGGGTAATTTTGTACTCAACTGCGACTAGTAGTTACAAGCAGACTTAGCAGATGGAGGTTTTTTTATAAAAAAAAAATATTTCCAACTTTTAGGTTTAATTCTTATTCAGCCTTATAGAAAGCACTATGCCTTTACCAGTCATATAGCGTTACCAGGAAAGTACGTGTAGATTTCCTATGGATGTGAACAGTGTTACCTTGTATTGAGGTGAGGGGAGGAGAGAGGGAGGAGGGAACTAGTAAAATTGTGTTGAAAATAATCTTAAAGCGTTTACAGAAAGAATTTTTAAAATCGCTCTATAATTGTAAACGTTATAGCTAAAACTAATAAGGAGGGGTGGTGACAGGGAGAGAGTAGGGGAAACTAGTAAAATGATAATGAAAAAAAAGCTTAAAGCGTGTACAGAAAGAATTTTTGAAATCGCCCTATATTTGATAAAATTATGCGAATATGGTTTTTTAAGAGGGTGGGGGAAATGAAAGGATGGAAGATTGCTGGGAGCAGGGAGGACTACAAAGTAATTACAGCAAATTAGAGGATATTTGCAATGGGTTATCAAAGGTATTTCAATAAAATCGCCTGAAATTTAGTTAACATAAACAAAATAATAAGACATCATGTGACAAAATGGCGTCTGACGACCGGCATATTAACTCCTGTTTAAAAACATATGGCATATAGCACCTTCGGGATCAGTAGCAATTCAACGACACCTTTCTCGTCAAAATCGGTTCAGCCGTTTAGGCTCTAGCGCGACACAAACATACATATTTACATACAAACTTACATACATATCCCAAGCGAAAAACATTACCTTTCCTTTCGCCGTGCTGCAGTTGGGTAAAAACTACCATTTTAATCCACAATTTGATACATTTTCACCCCATCAACTGGTTTTTAGAAAAAAAAATAGTAGACATAACCCTAAATTTTTACAATTGTCAAATAATGTAGTGACGTAACGGAGTATGTTCCAAAACCATCAGAATTGACTCATGCGCAGTAACCGAAATCCTGTCTACCCGAAAAAGAAACAATAAGAATTAAATGGGGTTCTGGCTTCAAGCATCGCGTGTGAGAAAGCATGGGTATGCCTCGTATTTATGCTCTAACGTATTTGGACAGGCCAAAATACAAAATTTTATAAAACCTGGTATTGTAGAGATTTTTAATTTCGATACGGCATCTGATGGGGTTTGTAATAGCGCAGCTTTTTCCTTATTTATTTAAAATTGTGTCCCTTGCCGTGATATGGGTATATAAATAATGGCCACTTCAAAACCTTTAACGCTGCATCTAGCGGATTAATATGCAAATAATCGTGTCTTAGTTTTTTAAATGCTTTCTTTCTGACGCAGACATTTGTGGCTAGACCCCTTTAATGGGAATGAGCATGGATGGTCCCAGACTTTAAAAAAAGGCCGCCATTTAGATTTTTTAAACTATTAGAAGGGTAAAACCAAACACATTTTTTTTGCTCAGGTGTGTAACACACCCGAATGGGGAATGGAAACAAACAACCGTCGCCGGGCCAATTGGCCTGCGGCGCCGACCCATTTCGTCGTTGGCCCTAACTCGCCGTCGGGCCATCTCGCCGCCGTGGTTTTGAAAACATTTGTTTACGAAGATTATTTTACAAAATTTTTTTTTTTTGAAAAGCGTTTTATTAAAAACTTCTTGGAACTCTTCGTTAAAATACTTCTAATAAAATAAAATAAAATAAAATAAAGAACACTTCTGCCAATTTACAAAATTTACGTAAAAAATTATAAACATTTATTAAAAAACCTATAAAAAAATTATATGTCTTTAAAAAATATATAAGCAGGGGGGGTGGTAGCAAATGTTACGTAACTTTGTAGGGGGTCAGGCGTTTCGTTACACAGATCCATTACAATGGGAAGAGGGGAGTAAAAATTTCGGAATGTTTGCGTTACGTAATTTAAGTACCGGCCGTAACTTGGCGAAGCGAAAGTTAACCCAGGGCTCCCTATGATCTTGGTCTGACCCTGAAGTTAGCTTACTATAAATTCATCTAGACTATCTGTCGAATGTCAAACCAGCTACACTGATTCTCTGCTAAGCAGTAACTTGTTCTCGTTAGAAATTCTGTTCAACTCTATTTGGGCATGAAAGTATATGGCATTTTAGTACAGTACAGCGTGTTGAGATGAACCCAGTTATTTTAAAAGACAGAGACCTGGGGACATCACATGACTGTCTTTAAAACCTAACAAAATAACTCAAAAGTATTTTTTCAGCTCTTGTAGTTTTGGAGCTACAAGGGAAAATTTAAAAATTCGTTATTCTAAAAATCTGGCATACCTAACTTTGTTTGTGTGCAGATATTTCAATTTTATTAAAACTTTTTTACAGACAGTTTATCCTGTCAATAAAATGACGTTGACAATTTTTTGTTGCGACGAGTCGGATTCAAGATTTCAGAAAAAAGAATTATAAATAAAATACGGACCTGGATTTTTTTCAATTTTTTTCTTTATTCATTAGGTCCCCAATTAACACCTAGCTATAAAAAATATAAAAAAATCAAGATTCGTTTTACGGAATACCATATATTTGTTATAATTTCTTTCTTAAAGGAATTGGATAATATTTAATTGTTAAAGTAGTAAAATATGTGGAATATTGTTCAAAACTTTTACGATGCCTTATTTAAAATTTTGAGGTATTTTAATTTGTTCCCATGGTTTTATCATAGTTCCTATCAGCCTTTCAAAGCTTAGCTCTTTAGCGTTTGTGGAAGTGGACAATGTTTTAGTTTTACATAATTTTACATGTACAGAAGGAAGTAAATTAAAATTTTGGCGTTTTTAAATTTTTGCCTCTAATTTCATTATAGTTCCAATCAGCCTTCCAAAGCTCAGCTCTCTAGCGTTTCTGGAAGTGGGCAATGTTACTTTTATATAAATCTGAGGGCACGGCAGTGCCTCGCCAAGTTCGCGCGCCGTAACCATCTTTTCTGGAAACATTTCAGCCGATATTTGACTTACCTAAAACTCTACTTCGGAATGAGCTACGAATCTCAAACTTTACACAGTCGTAGATCTCAATGGAGTTAACAACCCCTTCAAGTTTCATGAAATTCCATAAAGTAGTAAAGTAGTTACGAAATTTCAAAAAACGTCGAAATTGCCACTCACTCACTGACTCACTCACTCATGTATAGATCTTCAATATTCTACTGTACTTCCAGACATCCTACAAAGCTGAAATTTGGTAGACTGATAGAAATTATGGCCAAACCCCTGGAAAAAATCAAAAAACCTCAAAACTTTAATTTACTCCCCTCCCCTATACATTTAAAGTTGTGTAAAATTAGCATCGCCCACTTCCAAAAACGCTAGAGAGTTGAGCTTTGGCAGACTGATAGGAACTATGATAAAACTATAGAAAAAAATCAAAAAACCCCAAAATTTTAATTTACTTTCTTCCCCTATACATTTAAAGTTATGTAAAAGTAGCATTGCCCACTTCCAGAAATGCTAGAGAGTTGTTGAGCTTTGGCAGACTGATAGGAACTATGATAAAACTATAGGAAAAAATTAAAACACCCCAAAATTCTCATTTACTTCCCTCCCCTATAAATGTAAAGTTAAGTAAAAGTAACATTGCCTACTTCCAGACATACTAGAGAGCTGAGCTTTGGAAGACCGATAGTAACTATGATAAAGTTATAGAAAAAAATTAAAACACCTTAAAATTCTAATTTACTTCCTTCCCCTATTAATGTAAAGTTATGTAAAAGTAACACTGCCCACTTCCAGAAACGCTAGAGAGCTGAACTTTTTAAGACTGAAAGACAATATGATAAAACTATATGAAAAAATTTAAAAACACCAACATTTTAATTTACTTCCCTCTCCTATAAATGTAAATTTATATAAAACTAACATTGCCTAGAGAGCTGAGCATTGGAATGCTGATAGAAATTATGATGAAACCATGGGAAAAAATTTAAAAAGTCCAATATTTTCATTTACTCTCCTTCCCTATAAATGTAAAGTTATGTAAAAGTAACATTATCCACTTCCAGAAACGCTAGAGAGCTGAGCATTGGAAGACTGATAGGAACTATGATAAAACTATAGGACAGAATTTAAAAACACGACAATTTTAATTTATTTCCCTCCCCTATACATGTAAAGTTATGTAAAAGTAACATTGTGCACTTTCAGAAACGCTAGAGAGCTGAGCTTTGGAAGGCTGATTGGAACTACGATAAAACCATGGAAAAAAATTAAAAAATCTCAAAAATTTAAGTAAGGCATTGCAAAAGTTTTGAACAATATTCCGAATATTTTACTACTTTAAAAATTAAGTATTATCCAATTCCTTTAAAAAAGAAGTGAAATCATAACAAAAACATTTCATGTAAAAAAAAAGCCAAGTACGCGAAAATGGCATTCCGTAAAAAGAATTGAGATAAAAGTAAAGTCAAGTTTTCCAATACAAATTTCAAAATGGAAGGTACTTACTAGTTTGGAAATATTTTGCTAAACTTGGCTATTCAGGGTTCGTTTTTCGATCATTAAATATCAAGACCACTTCTTATTAGGCCTCATAATTTGTCAGCTACGAGGGAGTTTTAAAATGTCTGCATTTATGGAGGTGGCCTATAACTTTTTGTTTGCAAAAAATTAATTTTGGTGTAAATTGCTTTTTTATTGATTTTTGACTAAAGAATCCATCTGTCAAAGTGAATTTCATTTGTTACTTGTAGATTTTAAGATATTACATATAGTTAATATTTTTCTATTTGAACGACCCCCTTTTTATTCAAATTTTAAAATCAGCAAATAATTTTTTTTAAATGACGTATCACACTCAATAGTTTTTTAAAAAATGTTTTATTGTTTTTGAATATGTATTTTTTAATTTTTTATTTTCCAATAATTTTTTAATTTAATTATTTTAAAGAATTTTAAACCCAGCCGGAAGAAAATAAAATTTTATGTAATATCTGAAAAACTAAGTGACAGATAAAATTTAGTTCGACAGTTGGATTCTCTGTAAAAAACATTAAAAAAGCATTTCACACCAATATGAAATTTTCATAAATAAAAAAGTTATAGGCCACCCCCGTAAATGCAGACTTTACAATCTCTCCTCGTAGCTAAAAACTACAAGGTCTATCAAGAGGTGGTTTTAATATTTAAAGACGTCTCAAAAGTTATGCTCAAGACCTGTAAGTATACTTGTTTTTGTCTATCATAGATAGAAATACCTAAAACCCCGAAAAACATCGAATATGGCTCACCCAGTACCATAAAAAAATATAGGCAGATAATTTTAAGGGCAATAAAAGTGGGGACTTGAAGAAGGAAGATTAAAGAGAGATCAGAATGGAGGAAAATCGTAACCATTAAAATAAAAAACATCTTTACAATTTAAAAGTAGGTAGCTTACTCGATAGATAGCTTTATATTCTTGCACATGTCGGGATCCATTGGGATGCATTGGACCAAGTAATTTAGATGGCTTAGAAACCATTAAACTTTGTTTTAGGACTTGATTAATTGGAAAAAGATATAAAGGTACAAAATGTCGCAATGTGGTGAGGTCAGGCCTTCTGTAGAAAATAAAATATACCGAAGGACCACTCGAGATAGCTCGAGAAAAACGTGTGGGAGTTAAGAGGGACTGTATCTTTCCACAGGGCTCCGACAGGGAAAAAAGAGCCTAAAACTTATTTACTAAAAATAGCGTAGCAATGAAAAATTATCAAGAAACGACTTACCCTTAGATGTCTTTTGTAGCTACTTGGCTGGCCAGCCCGATTATACGCGAAGTACCAGACTCTCCATTGTTCTATAGTTCAAAATGTTCCAAACACTAATATCTAATAAACTAAAGCGTAAAATTAATAGTTTCCACAATTTTAATATAAAATAATAGCGGTGCGGTGACTTTAGTTGCACGTGGCGCGTGGTTGAGTTGTTCTCGCAGACAATCGGCGTTTTCGTCTGCTAGGCCGAATTTAGCCGCTTATCTCAAATCCTTCATTGCTGGGAGAAGCGCGCGAAGTTTAAATTTAAAATATGGAAAGATATAGCGTAAAGTAAATCAAAATAATATTCTAAAAACGCTTGTAAGCGTAGAAAATGTAACCCAAAAATATTTAAAAACTAAGAGAGATAGCTTCTCGAATTTTAAGTGAAAATTAGAGAATATAATTATTTACAAAAATAAAAACAAGTTGGGAAACTTGTTCATTCGGCCCACCAAAATGAGCATCATTTTTCGGTAGGTGAATCTGAATCAATTGGAAGGGGGCAAAGCTTGACTAAAGGTCGTTTAAAGATACCGGACGCGGTACGAACATTTGCCACCCTAGCGTGCCCATCAGGCCCTTTAAAAATTTCAATAATGCGACCTACCCGCCATTGAAGGGGCGGTGATAACTCGTCTTTGATAAGAACGAGGGTACCTATTTTTGGCTCTGCGCATGGTTCCAACCATTTATTTCGTACTTGAAGGGTATGTAAAAATTCTTGGCTCCAACGACGCCAAAAATCGGCTTGTATTCGTTGGACCAAGTTCCATCGCGATAACCGATTCTCAGGTTTACTTGAAAAATCTTCATCAGGAACAGAAACTAAAGGTCCATGTGTTAAAAAATGTCCCGGCGTTAAAACCTGTAGATCGTTACAGTCGGTAGATTGCGGGGTCAAGGGGCGAGAATTTAAAATCGCCTCAATTTGACAAAGAACCGTGTACAACTCCTCATAACTTAGAATTTGCGAGCCAATGGTACGAATT
Source organism: Aspidapion aeneum (assembly GCA_963576565.1). Lineage (NCBI taxonomy): Eukaryota > Metazoa > Arthropoda > Insecta > Coleoptera > Brentidae > Aspidapion > Aspidapion aeneum. Next base: position 61,043,057 of record OY755047.1, read on the forward strand.
AAGTGAGTTTTTACTGATTTTATCCCTGACTCCCAAAGACCGCCGAAGTGGGGAGCTGATGGAGGGATAAAATTCCAGGCGATAGCTTGTTGAGTGCAAGCATTTCTTGCAAGATCAAGCAGTTCTTTGCTTGATTTAACGAAATTTGTGCCATTGTCTGAAAAAAGAGTTTTTATGTAACCTCTTCGGGCAACAAAGCGACGTAGCGCAGCTAAAAAAGCGTCCGAAGTTAGATCTGACACTAACTCGAGATGTAAAGCTTTAGTATTTAGACAAATAAAAAGGCAGATATATGCTTTTTGTGTTTTTACACCTCTGTGTTTACTGAGAGTGATAGGTATAGCACCACTAAAATCTACTCCACTAAAGGTAAAAGGCTTTTGTGGAATCAAGCGGTAGGACGGAATTTGTCCCATGATTTGCTCATAAGAATGCGGTTTGACGCGAAAGCAACGAACACATTTGGATAAAACCGTTTTAATTAAGCGTTTGGCAGATAAAATCCAAAAAATTTGACTAATGAGATATTGGACTGTTTGCACTCCGACATGCAAATATTTTTTGTGCATATATTCAATAAAAATATAAGAAAGTCTACTTTCCTTGGGTAAAAGAAGAGGATGTTTTTGTCCGTAAGAAATAGTCATGGCTTGTTGAATGCGTCCTCCAACTCTTATAAGACCATCCTGGTCTAAAAAGGGATTCAATTTTTGTATGGGTTTTATGCATTTTTTCTGGTTTTGAAGGTTAAGAATTACTTCAGAAAAGTATTTTTGTTGTTCGTGCTTAGCCAAACATTTTAAAGCGTTAAAGAGATCGATATAATCTATATTTGTCTTTTTTCTGACGTCTGCGGATAGTCTACAATTATTTATGAATCGTAAACTGCGGGCTAAAAGTAGTTGAATATAGTAAAAATCGGATTTATTATTTAAAAGAGAATCTAAAAAATTTTCCGTTATTCGGTCACAAGAAATCAGAGCAACATTTTTTCGTTCCTCAGTCTCTAAACTGTCATTTATTTCTTCTTCTTGTAAAAAACTAGGGGCGGCCCACCATAGGGGATGATTTAAAAGCTCACTCGGCGAGCAGCCGCGGCTGGCTACATCGGCACTATTGAGAAATATGGGGGTATATAACCAACATTCTGGATAAATATTATCTTGGATAAGACTAACACGATTTGCGACAAAAGTTTTCCATTTACTTGGATGGGATTTTATCCAGTGTAAAACAACCATTGCGTCCGAAAAAGCGTAAATATTATTTATTGTGAACCTTTTTATGAATATATCATATGTGTATTTTAAGACCTCAGATAAAAGAGTAGCGGCTAGAAGTTCTATTCTCGGAATACTAACAAATTTTTTAAGTGGAGCGATGCGACTTTTCGCAAGAACAAAATATATGTGATATTTAGCGTTTCGTAAGACACGTAAGTATATTACGCATGCGTACCCTCGTTCACTCGCATCACAAAAACCACAGAGATCGATGGATTCGGCGTTGGTGATGTCAATGTGGCGGGGTAAACTAAATTTTTCTAAAACTTGAAATTCAGATTGATAGAGTGTCCACTGACGAACTATTTCTAAAGTAGGCGTGGCGTCCCAGGAAATACCAAGTAACCAAATTTGTTGAATCAAATATTTTAAAGTGAATGTTACTGGGGTAAGATAACCATGGGGGTCATAGCAGCGTGCTAAAAAAGAGAGAAGCGTCCTTTTTGTACAGCTTTGCTGATTAGGTAATATGTTAAATCGAAACTCGTCGTATGAAGGATGCCAGCACAGGCCTAAGACCTTAGTGACGTCATCCGAATCGAGAGAAAAAACTGCGGGGTTGACTAAGGAGGGATCTAAATGAGAGATCACTTCTGAGCGATTGCTAGACCATTTGTGTAATTTCAAGCCAGCGTTTCCTAACAATTCCGTAAGCTCATGCTGCAAATTTAACGCCTCTTGAACCGTTTTACATGAAGTAGTGACGTCATCAATATAGGTATCGTTAAGTATAACTTTAGCAGCGTGAGGGTAGTTATCATATTCGGACTCAGCTAAGTGCTGAAGGGTGCGTAAAGCGAGATATGGTGAACAGTTCACTCCGTAAGTGACAGTTCGTAGTTTAAAAACGGAAACTTTTTCATTAGGGTTAAACCGCCAAAATATTTTTTGGTATTTTTGATGATCAGGGTTGATATTTATACCACGATACATTTTTTGAATATCGCAGGTGAGCGTCACAGGGTTAAGGCGAAAATGTAATAATATTTGAATAATATCTTTTTGTAGTTTTGGACCCGATAATAATACTTGATTAAGCGAAATATGCGTAAAAGGGTCAGTAATACTCGCATTAAAAACTACCCTTGTCTTAGTAGTGATAGCTTCATTTTTAACAACAGCGAAATGTGGAATAAAATAGCTGTCTGAATCGTCTTCTTTTTCTGAGTCATAGTCCATATGACCCAATTCCAAATATTCATTCATAAATTTAGAATATTCACAATACAAGTTTTTATCGCGAAGTAGTTTTTTTTCTAAAGATAAGAAACGATTTAGCGCGACTTGTTTTATTCCGGGAAACTGTGGTGGATTGTCAAATGTGCGAAAGGGAAGGGATACTGTGTACCGGCCGTCTTGATTACGCGACACGCTCTGTTTAAAATAATTTTCACAAATTTCATCCTCTGGTTTCAAATGAGTTTTTTGGGGGACGCAGTCGGTTTCCCAAAATTTTGAAATTAATTGCGAAAGCGAGTCATTTTCATTTTGACAAAAAAGAGCATTAATTGGCGGGGTAGAAATTAAGGGTTGATTTATTTGTCCCATCAAAATATAGCCGAAAATAGTTCCCAAAGCAAAGGGATGATTTGGATCATCGCTAGCGATTTTTTCACCCTGTATAATTAGTGGAAATAGATCCATACCAATTAGTAAATTTACAGGCGAAGGGTTGTAAAAAGTGGGATCTGCTAAGGGTAAATTTTTTACAAAATGCCAATTTTCTGTATTTATTTTTACTGACGGTAAATCAGTACAAACTTTTTGCAAAATAATTGCTTGCGTAGACACAAAAATATCTGGTTTTTGAAAATTACAAATTTTAATAAAAATCGATCCTAGATCAGAAGTAAGAGAGTTGCCTCCAACCCCCTGTATATTTGAACATAAGGGTTGTCTTGGAAGGCCCAATTGTTGCGCTAATTTTTGAGAACAGAAAGTGTTTTGCGAACCGCTGTCTAACACCGCTCTAACTGTTTGAAAGTTACCGCGGACATCTTGAATTTTTACTAGGATAGTTGACAATAAAACTTGCGATTGCGCACAAATAAAACCACAATGCGTGGGGTTAGAACCCGAAGGAGTTGCGATTGGTACTTGTGAATTAGAAGACGTCGAAGTAAAATTTTGATTATTTTGAGAAGAGGCACTTTGAGGGAACTTATTTGGAGTAGAGTAATTTGGAAGCGGACAACCAGTAGCCGGGGATCTAAAACTTTGCTGACTGGCCAAGTAACCACGTGGTGCACTACTTGGAGATGCGTTGGAAGACATATTAGAGAGATTTTGTGAGAAATTCACGTTAGCATCAAAATGTGATTGATTTTGAGAATTAGCGCAATTATAATTTCGCTCAAAATGAATTAATGAGTGATGTCTTTGATTACCAGGGCAATAGCGACATGAGCGCAGACTTTGACAAGAATTTGTTGAATGTATTGAGCTTAAACAATTTAAACATAGTTTCTTATTTTTAGCGTAAGTATAGCGTTCGTAGGGAGATTTACCTTTAAATGCGTGACATAAATATATTGAATGTGTGTTAGAATCACAAAAAGCGCATCTATCTTTAGAATGAGTATTTTCCGTACCAAGTAGCGTTTTTGTATAATAAGGCGAAGCGTTATTTTTATAAAACTTTATTATTTTTAAATCTATTTTTAGATTGTAGCGAATAAAGCGAATTACATTGAGTTTCAAGGAAATTATAAATTTCTTGATATTTGGGCATTTCATTAGACCTAGAATTAGCTAGTTCAAAGCGCGAAAGTAGTACCTCAGGCAATTTATCTAGTAAAATGTTGGCGAGCGGAAAACACCATTGATCAGTGTCGTAATTTAGAGTTTTTAAAGCCTCAATATTTTCTGAAAAAACATCAAGCAGCGTGCGCAGCGTTTCTGGATTGTCGTCTTTGAGAGCGGGAAAATTATACACGGAGCGCCAATAAGTTTGAGCCGATATGCGGGGGTTATGATAGCGTTTTAGAAGCGTATTGTAAGCGATTATATAATTAGCGTCGGTTATTTGTAAATGTTTAACTACGTTTAAAGGCGGTCCTTTTAGGTAGGACAGTAACAAATTAAATTTAGCGTTTGTAGGAATACTAGGATTATTGTGTACAGAACTATTGTACATATCTAGAAAGGTTGGAAACTTAGTGATGTCGCCATGAAATTCGACAATGCGCAGTCTGGGCATTAAAGACGCCATAAAGCGGTCTGGATCAGAAGAGTTTGAAATTTGCGTTAAGTTTTGAGGTTGAGGAGCTTCAATTTTCACCTCAAATAGTTGTTTTTGAATTCTTTTAATATCATAGAAGCTGTCGTCAAACTCAGTGAGGCGTTCATTTTCTTCTTCCAGTCTCTCCGGACTTGCCGAATAAGCCTCTATTATTTGATTTTGATAAATAAAAAATGTTTCTTTCATCTCATCAAGGTCGATAAGTCGAACCTGTAAACACGGTTTTTTTGTATCATCCGTTAGGCATGCATTAGCTAAGTTATGAAGAGTATTAATGCGATTATGTTGCACATTACGGAGTGCTTCTAACTTCTTAAGTTGCGTACTCATTGTAATGTTTTTAAAAAACTCCGTTAAAACAGGTGAACGATTAGTTTCCGAAATTTTTAATATTTAAAAATTAAAAGCGTTTAAAAAGAAAAGAAAATAGGCGATAAACAATGTAAACAAGTCTCATTTACCTCTCTAAGATCGTGTGTTGGAAACTTTTCCTACGTGCAGTCGACGCCAAACCAAAAAGAGGTAGGAAATGCGCGAAAACAATGCGCGTTCGGTACTTTTTTACTTGTTATTTTTACTGCGAGCACAGCAAAAAGAGCAAGGTCAGCGTATTTATTAAAAATTTTATATTTAACAAAATGCGATTTAGACTTTAATTTTTCCCGGGGTCCTGTTATCCGGTTCGAAGGACCAAATGGTGAGGTCAGGCCTTCTGTAGAAAATAAAATATACCGAAGGACCACTCGAGATAGCTCGAGAAAAACGTGTGGGAGTTAAGAGGGACTGTATCTTTCCACAGGGCTCCGACAGGGAAAAAAGAGCCTAAAACTTATTTACTAAAAATAGCGTAGCAATGAAAAATTATCAAGAAACGACTTACCCTTAGATGTCTTTTGTAGCTACTTGGCTGGCCAGCCCGATTATACGCGAAGTACCAGACTCTCCATTGTTCTATAGTTCAAAATGTTCCAAACACTAATATCTAATAAACTAAAGCGTAAAATTAATAGTTTCCACAATTTTAATATAAAATAATAGCGGTGCGGTGACTTTAGTTGCACGTGGCGCGTGGTTGAGTTGTTCTCGCAGACAATCGGCGTTTTCGTCTGCTAGGCCGAATTTAGCCGCTTATCTCAAATCCTTCATTGCTGGGAGAAGCGCGCGAAGTTTAAATTTAAAATATGGAAAGATATAGCGTAAAGTAAATCAAAATAATATTCTAAAAACGCTTGTAAGCGTAGAAAATGTAACCCAAAAATATTTAAAAACTAAGAGAGATAGCTTCTCGAATTTTAAGTGAAAATTAGAGAATATAATTATTTACAAAAATAAAAACAAGTTGGGAAACTTGTTCACAATGACTACGCTGAATTAGAAGGTGTTTTCATTATTTTGTAAAACAGTGATCACATCACCAAATTATAATATTTATTTAACTAATTCACATAAAAAAGGATAAAATTAATTAATCATAATAAAAATATTTTATGTAAAGGAAAACCAAGTCCGCGAAAATAGTATTCCCTAAATAGAATTGAGATAAAAGGAAACCCAAATTTTCCAATAAAAATTTAAAAATTAAAGGTTGTTACTAGTTTGGAAATTTTTTCTAAAAACTTTGCTAATACAAATAATTTTTTCCTATAGTTTTATCATATTACCTATCAGTCTGCCAAACTTTGACCCAAAGCTCAGCACTCTAGCGCTTCTGGAAGTGGGCAAAGTTACTTTTACATAATTTTACATCTATAGGGGAGGGAGGAGAGTAAAGCTTAAGGATAGATCCATTTATGTTGCACTGGATGGCCGGAACTCCAACTCTTACCAAATAAATGCTGGTGTGCCACAGGGAGCAATCCTTTCGTCAACACTTTTTTTGATTTACATAAATGACCTCATAGATAAAACAGTAAATCCACTTTATTGCTTTGCAGATGATCGCAATGTAGTCTCTTCAGTCATACCACCCACTCAGTGTCTATCCGCACGTGAATTCCATCATCTTAGACTAACTCAAATATCGCAGATAAATAACGACCTGGAGAAAATAGAGGACTGGGGCAACAAAAACCTTGTACAGTTCAACGCGCAGAAAACCCAAGCAGCCCTGTTTTCAAAAAAGACCAGCACCGGTGAGCCAAACATCATGCTATCTGGAAGTGCTGTCACATTGCAGAGCCAGTTGAACATCTTAGGAGTCACTGCAGAGACCAACATGTCTTGGCACAGTCACGTGGCAGATATAGCTAAAAGGGCGTCCCAAAAGCTTGGGGTGCTATTTCGTACAAGACATCTGTATACACCAAGCCAACTGCTGACACTCTACAAAGCCCAGATTCGACCAACTATGGAGTACTGTTCACATATATGGAGTACGGCACCCAAACATACCTTAATGCTTTTGAACACCGTGCAAAAACGAGCTATCAAGCTGATCAATGACCCCGCACTTACCCGTAGCTTGGATAGTCTCGAACATCGAAGAACTGTGGGCGATCTATCTCTCTTCTACAGGTATTATCACGGAAAATGCTCTGAAGAGTTGGCACGTATGATCCCCCCGGAAGTAGCACCTACTAGGCGAACACGTCAAACAGACGGTAACCATCAATTTACTGTCAAAATAGAGGCACCAAGAACCTCATTATATATAATTCATATCTCTGGAGAACAGCATCGCTGTGGAATAAACTTCCTGCGACAGTTTTCCTGCAGGTTATAACCTGAACCGTTTCAAAACCAACACACACCAACATTTCCGCGCACTGGCCTCTTCTCGAGCGTGATAGGGATCTCCTTGCGAGTGCGCTTAACCGTAAAAAAAAATTAGAATTTTGGAGTTTTTTTATTTTTTCCAAGGGTTTGCCAGATTTAGGCTTTGTGGCATGTCAGGAAAGATGATGAGAGAATATTGATGATCTATTCATGAGTGAGTTAGTTGCAAATTCGACGTTTTTTGAAATTTCGTATTACTTTACTACTTTAAGGAAGTCCATGAAGTTTGAAGGGTTGTTAATTCTATGAAGATCTATGACTGTGCAAATTTTGAGTTTCGTAGCTCATTTCGAAGTAGAGTTTTAGATAGGTTAAATATGGGCTGAAATGTTTCAAGAAAAGATACAGCAGTTTACGAGAACTTGGCGGGGCACTGCCGTGCCTCCAGCTTAAGGCTTTCTAATGTAATAAATGTCTTCTCCTGGATCCTACCCATCACCAAAGCTGTGTTATCTGATCTCTAGATCACTAGAGGAAGGAAGCTGTGTATTGAAGAATGATTGAAGCCGCACCTGACAATTTTTAAATTTTCTCCAAATAAGATATTGCTAAAGTATATAAACATTGCGTCGCACAGAACATGCTTGCCATGTTTCGATCATCCCATCCATACGCTTTCCTAGACTACTACTAGACCGAAATTCTGGCGAAATTTGAGATTTCTTGACAATGTCATTAATCTCCGCTTCTCTTGTAGCTTATCTCTCCCATTAAGTACGGAAAAGGCCACATAAAATGCATACAGCAGAAGTTAGCCACAGATATTGGTTTTTGAAAATTTGCTGCTTGCAGAGCTTATTGTAACTGACGGATTTTTGCAAAAAAAGATTAATTTTTTTGACAAATAATTTTTTTTTATAAAAAAACACCCTACTGCTAAATCTACTTGTACCTGCAAGTCGCAGTTGAGTACAAAATTGATAGGTTTACCTAAAATGTACGACATGCTTCAACTTTTATTATTGATGCCCAAAGCGCACTTACGAAATTATACAGTTTTGTATTTTCATGAGTTAGGTTACTGGGTTATTTTGATATGAACCAAAGTGGCAGCAAACATCAAAATAGTTTTTATAAGCGGTTTTTATAACCATTGTTAAAAGGAGAAGAAACGAAAAGTCCTGCTTACTTCACAAATATTTTATTGTCTAACCACGACGCGTTTCGGTTTTTAAAAAACCATTATCAAGTGGTCTGGTCTGTAAGAATAATTAAAAAATATAATTAAATTATAATATTTAAAATAAGATATGCTAAAAAATACTTACAGACAGTTAAGAATCATCTTTAAAACAAATGAAAAACTGGAACACACAAAAATAAAAAATTTAAAAACATTTAAAATAGTCTAAAACAACATACAGATTAAAAATTAGTCAAACGGACATAAACACGTAATTTTTATAAAATACAATTAATTGACAAAGAAGATATAGGTTAAAATAATAAATAATATAAACAAAACCCAGATATCCGAAACAGGTACAAAGCGACATCTAACATAAAATAAATAATGTAATAAATGAACAGAAATAATTTAAAATTGACAAAATCAATAAATAAAAGCAGGTTTTTTATAAGCCGCAGGCGAAATTTTTTAAAAAATGAAGTAGAATTTGTGACCAGTTTTAAGTAAGTGATGCTGCTAAATTAAAAAATAACTTATATGTCTAGGAGAGGGGGGGCGGGACTCTCTGGCCCCCCCCTGGATCCGCCGCTGCCGTGCGGTAAAGTTACTTTACCGCACGCGCATCACTTAGAAGCCTTAGCAACGCGTCAATAAGACAGCTTCAATATTTGTCTACATTTCAATTTCGTTTAATTTGACATTTTTATTTATAAATTAAATTAAATTTTTTGAAAAAAAAGGTAGTGATGGGTAAAATATTGTACCTAACACATGCGGAAAGTGTCTTTACCACCCTTGACGGCTTGACCAAACTTCGCTCCGCGTCGTTCGGCCAACTGCCGTCACGTGCGGTTGTTACTTTTCACACTTGTTAAGTAATTAACTAATATATTGCGGGTTAGGAAATATATTTATTTAATGTCAAAGTTACAAAAGTGTACCTGCGTATGGCAAGGACTATACAGGGTGTCCCATTAAGGATGTCAGCCGGATTTATCTCAGATACTACTACAGCTACGACTTCGGGAAAAAAATGTATAACAAAATCGGTCGTTGTGAGTTCACCTAAAATATTTTTGTTTCTGTAACTTCCCGCTAGGGGGCAGTATTAACATCTCACAACTATAAAAATTGAATTTTATGATAAAACTCTATGATAAACATACAAAAATTTTACCATAGTCGTATTCCTTGAAAAATTGTGCATAATTTGGACCTCTCACTTGGACCTCTTTCTCACTTCCCCACATGGATGGAATGAAAATGTCACTTTCTATTTAAAAAATAATTAATTCTAAGTGGTAACTAAACCGACTCTTATTATTTATTTGACTTATTAAGAAAATCCTAAAAAATGCAAATATTCTTGATTTTTTGTTTAAATTAAAATTTTTTTGAAAAAGGAAACTTTTTAAAAGTACCAAACCAAAATACTTAAATTTCTTAAAAATTCAGATACAAACCCATTAATATTTTTACTTGAAGTTGTCAAATGATACTCATTTAAGATATTACTGAAATCCGCAAGACAAAATTTGACTTAGTTTTGAAGATATTAAAAAAAAGTTTTGTTTGTGTATTATGTGGTGAGACGAGACCTTATTTCCTTATTTACATGTGTCACACCTGTTATAATGTTTGGACAATTTAATGTTTATTGACGTTTTATAATTTGTTTTTGACATAAAGAATTATAAAACGTCAATAAACATTAAATTGTCCAAAAATTATAAAAGGTGTGACACATGCAAATAACAAAATAAGGTCTCGTCTCACCACATAATACACAAACAAAACTATTTTTTAAATATCTTTAAAACTAAGTCAAATTTTGACTTGCGGATTTCAGTAATATCTTAAAAGAATATCGCTTGACATCTTCAAGTAAAAATATTAGTAGGTTTTTATCTGAATTTTTTAAGAAATTTAAGTTTTTTGGTTTGGTACTTTTAAAAAATTTCCTCTTTCGAAACAATTTTAATTTAAACAAAAAATCAAGAATATTTGCATTTTTTAGGGTTTTCTTAATAAGCCAAATAAGAGTCGGTTTAGTTACCACGTAGAAGTAATTATTTTTTAAATAAAAAGTGACATTTTCATTCCATCCGTGTGGGGAAGTGAGAAAGAGGTACAAGTGAAAGGTCCAAATTATACAGAATTTTTCAAGGAATACAAATATGGTAAAATTTGTGTATGTTTATTATAAAGTTTTGTCATAAAATACAATTTTTATAGTTGGAAGGTGTTATTACTGCCCCCTAGCGGGGAGCTACAGAAATAAAAACATTTTAGGTGAATTTACAAGGCCCGATTTTGTTATAAAAAATTTTTCCCGAAGTCGTAGCTGTACTAGTATCTGGGATAAATCCGGCTGCCATCCTTAATGGGACACCCTGTATATGTGTGTGTGTGTGTGTAGGTGTGTGTGTGTGTGTGTTTGTCCGTAATACGATAGCTTCTAAATGCTGAACCGATTTTCATGAATTTTGTATTAGAGAAGTAGGCTTTAATTTTATCTCAATACTTTTTACGGAATACCATTTTCGCGTACCTGGCTTTTTTTTACATGAAATGTTTTTGTTATGATTGAACCTTTTCTAGCATTGTCTTTGCATGCTAGTAAAGTAAAGAATAACTTAAAAGTTAAACTAAAATAGAATTGAGATAAGTATTCCTAGAACAAATAAGAAATTTATGAAACAAGAAATCCCGATAAGGGGTGCATACAAGCAAAAGGTCGAGCGAAGGAAACCCCGAGATCTATAAATTGCGGCGCTACCGATGCGGGGATTTTAAGTACCTTTTTATCAGGCCAAAAATTTCCCAACATGTGATCAATCGCCCGAAAACGTCGAAGAGGAGGTGCCGAGTTCTCTGTTCGCAATGTCAGCGGGAGCTTCATAAAATACACATTTATATTATCCGCAAAAATTGGATTTTCCAATACAAAAATTGTGTGTTTTTTGTGGTTTTAAAATATTTTATTTCTGTTTCAGTGACGTCGTCGCAGCAAATAGTGGCAATCATCATGGCCACAGGTCCTCCTGGTCGCCAAAACGTCAAAGGTTAAATACAAAACAATATATAACATAACATATCAACAAAATTATTGTGAGAAATGCAAATTACCCTTGACAGTGCCACTAGACAGATGGGCTAAATTAGATGTTTTTTGGGGGTCTTAGATATTTCTAGTCGAGAGAAATAAAAACGAGTAGACATGTCCCGAGCTCGATTTTTGAGACGTCTTTTTAGGAAGGGGGCTTATAACTTTTTTATTTATGAAAATTTCATTTTGTTGTAAAATGCTTTTTACCCAACTGCAGCACGGCGAAAGGAGGGATAAGGTTTTTCGCTTGGGATATATATGTTTGTGACGTGCTAGAAACTAAACGGCTAAACCGATTTCGACAAAAAATGGTGTTGTTGGATTGCTATTGATCTTGAAGATGCTATGGGCTATATTTTTTTAAACAGGAATCAATATGGCGTTAGACGCCATTTTGTCACATGATTTAAGGCATACAAATTACAGACATTTCAGGCGATTTTAATGAAATCCCTTTGATCGCCCATTGCAAATGTCCTCGTATTTGCTTTAATTACTTTGTAGTTCTTCCTGTTCCAACCCATCTAACCTCCTGTCATCCCCCCACCCTGTTCAAAAACCATATTCGCATAATTTTATTAAATATAGGGCGATTTCAAAAATTATTTCCGCACACGCTTTAAGATTTTTTTTTCAACACTATTTTACCAGTTCGTCCCTCCCTCTCCCTCTCTCCTCCCCGTCCTCCTTATTAGTAATAGTTGTAGCTATAACATTTACAAATATAGAGCGATTTCAAAAAATTCTATCTGCACATGCTTTAAGATTTTTTTTGTAGAAACGCACCATCTATCCCTTGGGCATAGTTCAAAAGTTAGTTAATGTTTTAGTGGGTATATTATTATTAAAAGTAGTGTTTTAGTAGTAGAAGTTTAGCTCAGTAAAAACACCCTATATCGTCTTTATCAATGTCAATCAATTTTTGAGGAGATAAGTCAGTAATCACATTGTAAGTTTTGTTTGAACTTAAACTAACATCTCTTGAGATTCATAATTATCAGTAAATAATAAGATTTCCCTAGTTGAAGCAGTGTACGTACTTAGGAGCTGAAGCCTCCCCAGAACAAACAATATTAAAATGTATAGATCTAAGCTTAAACTCCCCCGCCCCCAAAAAAAAACATTTCGCATTTTTTTATTTTAATATTTTGGTGTTTATCTTATAGGTACCTATTAAAGTCTTATAACAATTGGTAAATTGCAAAAGAGTTTATTTTGTATCCACCAAAGTTTGTACCGTTTTTAAAACTGTTTTATCTTTATTTTATACACACAAGAAGTACTCTTGTTTGGGCTCGATTTAAAACAACATCATACTCGACAGAAAAAAATTTAATTAATATAATTGCCATGTACCGGGTGGGCCAAAAAAAACCGGACAATTTTTTTTCATTATAACTTTTGAACTATACCATCGATTTTAATTGGACAAACTGCACTTATATAGATAGATAATTAATCAGAGTTTTGAATAAATATTTTTTTTGTCCGCCATTTTTTAATCCAAGATGGCGGAAGAAATATAATTGTACCCTTCAAAGATGCTCGTTTATTTTTGTGTTGCGAACATGTTTTAATAATTTGTGTAAATCACTAAAACAACTGCATTCTTGCCAGGTACAACAAGGTATAAATCAGCAAAATTGATTCGGTGTTTCTAAAAAAATATATTTTTGTTTTAACCATTGTTTTGAATATTATACTATTGCCTTACCAATCATGTCTGCATTTATTTCCTTATTAATTTATTATTACTTTTGATGAAATAAAAAATATCCTGGTGAGAATTGATTGCTTTTTAAAGATCATGATCAAAATTTATTAACGTCTTAAAATTTAAGATGGTGGACAGAATCATAACTGATTTTTTAAAATGGCGTGTTTAGTCCTATTGTCCGAAAATATTTTAGTTTTTTTTTTAAATTTATAGAAAAGCACTACTTTTCCTTCGCACAACAATAATTATTAATAACTAATTATCGCATAAAGTAGTAAAATCGGTTTGGTGGTTCTCAAAAAATCTATTTTTGTTTCAGCCATTGTTTTACAGATTATACGATTGCATTGCCAATCCTGTCTGCATTTATTTCTTTATAAACTCATTATTACTAAACCGATCTTAGTGAAATGAAAAAAATCAAGGTGAGAATTGATTGTTCGTTTATAATCGAAATTTGCCGCCATCTTAGAAGTTAGTATGTCAGAAATAATCATACTTGACCCTTCAAAGAGCCACGTTTATTGTTATTTTCAAAAAAAATCTTTTAGTTTTTTTTTAAATTTATAGAAAAGCACTTAATTAATTTTTATCTCTTTATGGGGGAGAAAAGTAATGTTTTTGTATAAATTTGAAAAAAAACTAAAACATTTTCGGACAATAAGAATAAGCACGCCATTTTGAAGAATCAAGTATGATTCTGTCCAACATGGGCGTAATCAGGGTGGGGCACTTGCTCCATCCTGGCTTGTCACCTGCCAATCTTGGCTTTAGCTCATTTAGTAAGACGTTTTATCAAGGTTTATTTGCAATCCTCGCAAGTTAATATTAAATTAAGTTTAGGTTATTTGATTGTACTTTTTTTTGCTTTTTTGTCCCACCCTGAGCGAGACCCTGACTACGCCCATGCTGTCCGACATATTAAATTCTAAGATGGCGGCCAATTTCGATTATAATCTTTAAAGAGCAATCAATTCTCAATATGATTTTTTTATTTCACTAAAATTGGTTTAGTAATAACGAATTTATAAGGAAATGAATGCAGACAGGATTGGCAGTGCAATCGTATAATCTGTAAAACAATGGTTCAAACAAAAATAGATTTTTTGAGAACCACCACACCGATTTTACTAATTTGCACCTCGTTGTGTGGGGAAAAAGTAGTGCTTTTCTATAAATTAAAAAAGACTAAAACATTTGCGGAAACCAGGAATAAACACGCAATTTTGAAGAATCAAATATGACTCTGTTCGCCATCTTAAATTTTAAGATGGCGATAAACTTTGATCATGATCTTTACAAAACAATCAATTCTCACCAGGATGTTTTTTATTTTTATGGTTTAAACAAAAATATTTTTTTTAGAACCACTGAACCGATTTTGGTAATTCGCACCTTGTTGTGCGTGGCAAGAATGCAGCTTTTTTACTAATTTAAAAAAATATTTATGACATGTTCGGAACACAAGAATAAACGAGCATCTTTGAAGGGTACATTCTAATTTCGTCCGAATGGAAGCCGTGGGAAGCCAGAATGGAAAGGTTGTTTTGAATTGACAAAAACATGTAGTCTTCTTCAATTAATTTTTTAATTAACTTAAGAATGAGCGATTTGGTCTTTGCTTTTGTTTTTAGTTTCTATGACCACGGCCGCACATATTTATTTTCTAAAATCCATTAGTACAAACAAGTATTCACATATTAATGTACAGCGTGTCCCATTTTCGATGGGATTAAATGGGGAACTCCGTTGTTATTAAAGCTATCGATTTTCTGATTGCACCTTACTGTGCTCTTTTTTTGAGCTCTTAGAAATGGTGTAATCAAATTTTCGCTATACTCTGTGGTTTCGCTAAAACAGAGTTTTTGAAAAAATTACATTTTTTATAGATACAAGTCTCGCTTATTTTGCAAGATATATTTATTCTCTAAAAACCTTTTTATGATAACTTTTTTAGAGCAAAATAATGACGTTGTCAATTTTTTAAAATATAGTTTAATTTTTGACATATGGTGTTTAATATAAAAAAATTAAATACTGACCTGGATTCTTTTAAATACTATTTTGATTGGTTTCATTCTATTATTATCACAAAATAATAAAAATGTATTATTTTTTTGTTTTAAGGTTAAAAAAAATATTTAATATTAAAAAAAATAGTCCGAACCTGGAAATTTCTAACGTTATATTTACGTTTGAAATGGCAAGACACATAAGTCATGATTTTTAGTTTATTTGTTTTGAAACGTTAGTAGTAAAAAACATTAAAAAGTTACAAAAATAATATCATAGTAATTATTTGATGGAAGCACAGCAACTCATGAAATTTACATCAACATGGAAAAACAAAAGCTTGAAATTGACACTGTAATTTTTATTCTAAAATGGCTAGAAATCGACCATATCCAGATTTTAAAAAATGTGATATGTTTGACTGCTCTATTCAAGCAACAAAATCCCAATATTTAAACGGCAGAAATATTTTTATGCAAAATGCGTTAAGAAAAATTACTTGAAAATACCAACAATATTTTACGCATTCATATTAAAGCAATCAGTTTGAACATTCATCTCATTAAAGAAAAATGAGTTCTTATTTTTTGTAATTTGTTATTTTTTTGAATTTGTCGTAGACTTTGTTTCAAAAAAATCTTTAAATTAACGTTCAACTAGCAATTTTGAATTTATAGTTATGTTGGAAATTTCCAGGTTCGGACAATTTTTTTTTTTTAAATATTAAATATGCTTTTTAACCTTAAAACAAGAAAATATTACAGTTTTATTATTTTGTGATAATATAATAGAATAAAATATAATATAATAAAATAAAACCAATCAAAATAGTAATAAAAAAAATCCAGGTCCGTCTTTAATTTTTTTACGATAAATATCATATCTCAAAACCTAAACAATAATTTAAAAAATTGACAACGTCATTATTTTCTTCTATAATAGTTGCCATGAAAAGGTTTTTACAGAATAAAAATATCTTGCAAAATAAGCGAGATACACGGAGTATATCAAAAATTTGATTACACCATCTCTCAGGGCTCAAAAAAAGAGCACGGTAAGGTGCAATCAGAAAATCTTTAATAACAACGGAGTTCCCCATTTAATCCCATCGAAAATGGGACATGCTGTACATGATAATATGTGAATACTTGTTTGTACTAATGGATTTTAGAAAATGCAGTTTTTTCAAAAACTGTATTAGCGAAACTATGGGGTATAGCAAAAATCTGATTACACCATTTTTAAGGGCTCAAAAAAACAATGAATGTAAGGTGCAATCAGAAAATCGATATCTTTAATAATAACCGAGTTTTCCATTTAATCCCATCGAAAATGGGACACGCTGTACACCTATCATAATCAATACAATATAACTAATCATAACAAAAACATTTCCTGTAAAAAAAGCCAAGTACGCGAAAATGGCATTCCGTAAAAAGATCTGAGATAAAAGTAACGCCAAGTTCTCCAATACAAATTTCAAAATGAAAGGTTCTTACTAGTTCGGAAATGTTTTTTCAAACTTTAGCTATTACAGCCAAACTTCTTTATGTTCAATTTAGCACTGTGCCTAAGAGTCATTTACAGCCGTAATAGCCAAGTTAAGAAAAATATTTCCAAACTAGTAAGAACCTTTCATTTTGAAATTTGTATTGGAGAACTTGGCTTTACTTTTATCTCAATTCTTTTTACGGAATGCCATTTCCGCGTACTTGGCTTTTTTTTACATGAAATGTTTTTGTTATGATTTCACTTCTTTTTTAAAGGAATTGGATAATACATAATTTTTAAAGTAGTAAAATATGCGGAATATTGTTCAAAACTTTTGCAATGCCTTACATAAATTTTTAAGGTTTTTTAATTTTTTTCCATGGTTTTATCGTAGTTCCTATCAGCCTTCCAAAGCTCAGCTCTCTAGCGTTTCTGAAAGTGCACAATGTTACTTTTACATAACTTTACATGTATAGGGGAGGGAAATAAATTAACATTGTCGTGTTTTTAAAATTTGTCCTATAGTTTTATCATAGTTCCTATCAGTCTTCCAATGCTCAGCTCTCTAGCGTTTCTGGGAGTGGGTAATGTTACTTTTACATAACTTTACATTTATAGTGGAGGAGAGTAAATGAAAATATTGGAGTTTTAACATTTTTTCCCATGGTTTTATCATAATTTCTATCAGCATTCCAATGCTCAGCTCTCTAGCGATTCTGGAATTGGGCAATGTTAGTTTTATATAAATTTACATTTATAGGAGAGGGAAGTAAATTAAAATGTTGGTGTTTTTAAATTTTTTCATATAGTTTTATCATACTGTCTTTCAGTCTTAAAAAGTTCAGCTCTCTAGCGTTTCTGGAAGTGGGCAGTGTCACATTTACATAACTTTACATTTATAGGGGAAGGAAGTAAATTATAATTTTGAGATGTTTTAATTTTTTTCTATAACTTTATCATAGTTACTATCGGTCTTCCAAAGCTCAGCTCTCTAGCATGTCTGGAAGTGGGCAATGTTACTTTTACTTAACTTTACATTTATAGGGGAGGGAAGTAAATTAGAATTTTGGGGTGTTTTAATTTTTTCCTATAGTTTTATCATAGTTCCTATCAGTCTGCCAAAGCTCAACTCTCTAACATTTCTGGAAGTGGGCAATGCTACTTTTACATAACTTAAAATGTATAGGGGAGGGGAGTAAATTTAAATTTTGGGGTTTTTTGATTTTTTCCAGGGGTTTGGTTATAATTTCTATCAGTCTCAAGTTCAAATTTCAGCTTTGTAGCATGTCTGGAAGTACAGTAGAATATTGATGATCTATACATGAGTGAGTGAGTGAGTCAGTGAGTGGCAATTTCGACGTTTTTGAAATTTCGTAACTACTTTACTACTTTATGGAATTCCATGAAACTTGAAGGGATTCTTAACTCCATGAAGATCTACGACTGTGCAAAATTTGAGATTCGTAGCTCATTCCGAAGTGTAGTTTTAGGTAGGTCAAATATCATCTGAAATGTTTCAAGAAAAGATTTTCATAGTTTTCGTTTTTTGTATTTTACCGTACGTGGGTGGGTTCTTGGATATTAGTTAATGTTCTGCGGTTTAAAAACTTTTAAAACTCATGGAAATATGTTGGACATTATTTTGACCAACTCTAATTTCAACTTCTGTCTCTTTGTTCGTGTCTCTCTGTATTTGCTCGCATCAGAAATGTCATCTTTTAAATGGAATTGTTCAAACTTAAACTAAATATTACCCATTTGCGTACTGCTGGGCAATTTAAAGAGCAAAATATAACCGAAATTTACTCGTCTCTGAACACGACGCGTCCGGTTTCGCCAGTGTCCAGCAAAATGTAATTTTCCTGGCAATTGCCACACATAATTTTCGCTAGATTTTCTGTTTAGATTATTACATCTTGACGCGTTGCCTACTAGCGCAAAGGCTAGAAGCGATATATTAAAAAATGATTGCATAGAATCAGTCAGGGGCGGATCAGGAAGCTTTATTTGGGGGGTGGAAATATCATAATTAATATTGCATCAAACTATTTTGCATGGTGACCAGAAGGTGTATTCTGTATGTCAAAACTAAATACAGTTTGAGATTTGGGAGATGGGGAAATTTCCCCTTTTTCGTCTTCCGTAGATATGCGAGGGGGGGGGGCGCCATACTCAAATCTTGCACCGAGCGCCAATCACCCTAGTTACGGCGCTGATAGAATTTGGACATGTTCGATAATTGTATAAATTTAATTTAGTTTAAAGCCTTGTAGAGAATGAAACACTAATTTGGAAGAGTTTTCTTGACCTACTTCTTGATTTTTATAATTTTGGCTACGCGGTTAGTCGCATTTCTAAACTATTCTTAACCTTCAGTGAGTTGCTTTTTCTCGATTTCATCTAAAAACACAACAGTTTACTGGGACTCGACTACGGTTAGTCACATTTCTAAACTGATATTTATGCTAACACGCGGTTAGTTGCTTTTTCTCAATATCGTCTAAAAAACACAAAAGTTTACTTGGGCTACTTCTGGATTTTTTATCATTTTTCTTTTTATAATTTTGACTATATAGCCCTTTTCATTAAATTTTTGCCTCGGTTCGCTCGGTAAAATTGACTGATTCCAGAGGTCTTTGAGTAGCGCGATAGCTTCGGTTTGCTCGATTTTTTCATAAAATTTTTGCTTCGGTTCGCTCGATTTTCGTAAAATTGACTGATTCCAGAGGTCGTTGAGTAGCGCGATAGCTTCGGTTTGCTCGATTTTTTCATAAAATTTTTGCTTCGGTTCGCTCGATTTTCGTAAAATTGACTGATTTTAGAAGTCGTCGAATAGCGCGATAGCTTCGGTTTGCTCGATATTTTCATTCAATTTTGACTGAAACTAAAAATTGACTGATTCCAGAGGTCGTTGAGTAGCGCGATAGCTTCGGTTTGCTCGATTTTTTCATAAAATTTTTGCTTCGGTTCGCTCGATTTTCGTAAAATTGACTGATTTTAGAAGTCGTCGAATAGTGCGAAGGCTTCGGTTCGCTCGATTTTCGTAAAATTGACTGATTTTAGAGGTCGTCGAATAGCGTGATAGCTTCGGTTCGCTCGATTCTTTCATTAAATTTTTGGTTCGGTTCGCTCGATTTTCGTAAAATTGACTGATTTTAGGGGTCGATTGTTTCGGTTCGCTCGATTTTTTTGGTTAAATTTTTGCTTCGGTTCGCACGATTTTCATAAAATTAACTGATTTTAGGGGTCGTCGAATAGTGCGATGGCTTCGGTTCGCTCGATTTTCGTAAAATTAACTGATTTTAGAGCTCGTCGAATAGCGCGATTGCTTCGGTTCGCTAATATTTTCATTAAATTTTCGGTTCGCTCGATTTTCATAAAAATGACTGATTTTAGGGGTCGATTGCTTCGGTTCGCTCGTAAAATTTTTGGTTTATTCGCTCGATCTCGATCGACATAACCACCCCCCCCCTCCCCGCCGCAACGTGCGCCAGAACTCCCATATTTCCACGACTAAACGGTTCGCGGGATTCACCCCGTCCAAACTAGCGTTCTGTTCGCGATTTAACTCATTAAAAAGTCAAACGAATTTTCGTGGCTAAGCGGATAAGTTTTTTCTCTCGGATTTTTCCATGGGTAGATCGAAAGCTTAACCTTACGGGGTCCAAGATCTAATGGACACCTAATAAGTGTTGACAATTAAATGTTTCATCCTCTCTTTAGAACATTGCTTGGTCAATGTGACACCCTTGCTAAATTAGGTAAACGGTTTTTTCTCTCACCTTACGTTTCTAGTGAGAATCATGTAGTCTGCAAGAAGCGACATCTGACGAAATACGAGAGAAACTAAAACAGCAGAAGGCGAGTAAAACTGCTATATCATCGATCGATGAAAATATCGATTAAAAGAGAGAATCCGTCACGTGACCTACGACATACAGTAGCTGCGTTCGGTATTTACGTCGTATTAATCTTTTTGATCGAAATAGTTCGTTAATTCCATCTAGATCTAGGGGAGGTAGATCTGAATCGTTCGGTATTTCTGCTCAGACTAGTCGGATGTAAATCTGGGTGCTCCGTAGATTTTAAGCGACGAAACAGATTATCTGATATTGTGACGTATGTTGTGTATTTGTTTTGTTTACAAAAATAATTTTTTTATGTAAAAATATTGAAATCGAATTATTTGATGTTGAAGACAACAAATTATATAAATTTCCGACATCACAGGAAAATTTTGTCAAAATTATAGCTGGGCGTGAGTTGCAATATGTACATAATATTTTTGGTTATATTTAAGGTTATAACCAATTTGCTCAGACTAATCTGTAATCACGTGACCAAAAATCCGTCACGTCTGAGATGCAAATACCGAACGCAGCTAGTGTCTTTTAGGTCAGATTAACGCTGATTGTCTTTATTCCGCCATTCGCGTCTGTCAACGGAGTTTGAAGTCAAATACTAAAAAATGTAAAATTTAGTAACCGTAACTTAAAAATCAAACATGTTTTCGTGGCTAGGCAGGTAAAAAATATGGGTTTTTTTGTTTCCCTCGTATTTTTTCGTGGTAAGCCGTTCTGTTGGAGTCGACAAAAACTTGTACCAAAACGGCTCTTTCAAACTGACAAATATTGTTAAAGTGATCGCTGTTGGCGATGTTATCGGGCCTAAATTTGGCACGATCAAAAACTATTTATTGTTAATCAAAAATTTCAGGTCTGTACGAAGCTTAAAGCGATCGCGACACGTTCTATCGCCTTCCCCATAAGTATAAAAACTTTTCTTTTATTTTACATTTCGCTCTGTTTGGTATAGCTAAAACGTATAAGCGTATATATTTAACTCATTGCTTCGGCGGAACGCTGATATATTGCCCTTTTTAACAACAATTTACTCTGAAGTCAAAACACGGTTCCTTTGCTAAAGTCGCCATTTCACCAGTTTTTTTGACCTTGACCGTGAAAGACAACCTTAGGTAAATTAAGATCCGATTTGGTCGCAAGAGGTTTTCGCCGTTAAAATATCTATTATGTATGTTTGCAGGACTCATATCAATCAAGAAGACCCCAGATAGCGGGGACTCCCTTCGAAAAGCTTTCTTTATGCGGAGCTCTCACGGATCTTGAAAAGGCTAGGCCTGGAATTCACCATCATCAAACCTGAAATTTCATTAAAAAAATCTGGATTTTTGTTAAAAATTTAATAGTTAGTCTTTAATTTTAATAAAAAACATGGCAAAGATATATACAAATTTTTGAAATCGGAGCAACTCGAAAAAATTAGGATCACCATAGCTCACAGTGCTTACACTACTATAGTATAGTAGTAGTGTGAGCTAAAATGATTGCATTAAATTTGGACATGTTGGTTACTTGTACCAATTTAATTTAATTCAAAGCTTTTGCAACATAACCTATATGCATTGCATTGTGGTACTCTTCTAGATGGAACATTTTAGCTCACTAGCTCACACTACTACTTTATACTATAGTAGTGTGAGCTATAGTGATCCTAATTCTTTCGAGAAAATAAAAGTTGCTCCGATTTCCAAATTTTTTATTTATTTTTGCGTTTCAGATCATTTAGAAACTTTTTTGTAGCTCCGTCTATCTGTCTGTCTGCCTGTCTGTGTATGGCTGTTTGTCTGTCTGTATGCCTGTCTGTAACGAACAACGCGCATAACTCAAAAACTGCTTGCCCGATTTTAATGAAATTTGGTACCTGGGCTGTATCTTGGGTCGAGATGGTCCCGTTTAAAAATGAACAAAATCCACTGGACACAAGCTAAATAAAAGGGTGGGGGTAGAGTTCAAAAATTATAGTTTAGGTCACAACATGGCTTCTGTGGTATCAAACGAAAGGTAATTGAGTTTGGAGTTGAATAAATTTATTTAAGTTTTGAGTTATATTAGATCACCCGTACTCTACAACTATAGAACCTAGTGTGAGCTTGGGTGCTCATATATTGGCAGAGTATTGTACTAGGTGTGTAGTGAGTTGGGTTCCTTTGCTCGACACTCTATTCTTAACCTTCTGGCTGGCGCGGACGCCTATTAATTTTCAACATGCGCGCCCCGTAGTATTTACAACGCATGTCACTTTTTCAGTTGTAAATCACAACAGCAGGTGAAATTGTAATACATTTTTTAGACAATGAAAAACATTTGGAGCCATTAAAAATGGTATCATCAAGATTACTATGATTTAGGTAAAGTCGTCTCTAAAATAAGAGCCGCCTCAATCTATTGACAAGAGGGAATTATTTACAGTTCCGAAGAAATAGACAACTGTAACTAGTTCTCCACGATTTTAGCTCACACATATACTATACTATAGTAGTGTGAGCTATGGTGATCCTAATTTTTTCGAGAAAAAAAAGTTGCTCCGATTTTAAAAATTATATATCTTTGCGTTTCAGATGATTTTGAAACTTTTTTGTCGCTCTGTCTGTCTGTCTGTCTGTCTGTCTATATGTCTGTCTGTCTGTCTGTCTGTCTGTCTGTATGTCTGTATGTCTGTCTGTAACGACCAACGCGCATAACTCAAAAACCACTAGGCCGATTTTAATGAAATTTGGTACCTAGGCTGAGTCTTGGGTCGAGATGGTCCCATTTAAAAATGAACAAAATCCACCGAACACAAGCCAAATAAAAGGGTGGGAGAAGATTTCAAAAATTAGATTTTATGTGAAAATATGGCGTGTGTGATATCAAACGAAAGGTAATTGAGTATGGAGTTAAACAAAATACATTTTAGTTTTTTTTTTCTTCAAAAAGCGTGGGGGTAGATTTCAAAAATTAGAGTTTACGTGAAAATATGGCGTGTGTGATATCAAACGAAAGGTAATTAAGTCCGGAGTTAAACAAAATAAATTTTAGTTTTTGTTTTTTTAAGGGTGGGGGTAGATTTCAAAAATTTGAGTTTAAGTCAAAACATGGCTTGTGTGGTATCAAACAAAAGGTAATTTAGTCTGGAGTTAAATAATATATATTTCAGGTTTTAGTTTTATTAGCTCGCACGTACACTATAACTATAGTACCTAGTGTGAGCTTAGGGGCCCATATATTGGCAGAGTATTTTAATTGTACGCATTTTATGTGCACACTTATTTTTCTTTAGTTTTTAAAGATATACAATGTCTTCAACTTAATTCTGCGATTTTAATTATTTTTAATACTCAAACACATTTGATAATAAGCCTCATCTAGGCCAGATACAAATCAAAAATTATTATATCTATTTTTTTGTTGAAATTGTCAGATCACTCTAGCCTTTACTTCATAAAATAATACATTTGGACAAAGTATAAATTCTCTACAGTAATCCAAGCTGGTAACTTGAAAACTTTCTTAACTGGGCCGGTAATAACCCAATAATAGTGTCACGAGGGGGTTTTATCGTGACGTAACACAGTTTAAGTTAGGTTTTATGGTTTTATTTAACAATACTTATAATTACTACTTACATTAAATACATCTTGTCTACAAAATGTGTATCTTCCAGATACTCTCGACTTCTGACTATTTTACTTGTTTTCACTGTTAACTACGTGTGGGACGTTACGCTCTCAGCTTACAACTAACTGCTAAACTCTTTTATTAAAAACCGTTTGCCATTGATAGGATATCGAGATGTGTTTTGTTTCCTGTATAAACATCATCGATGCCCGGTCGATCACATATGGTTTTTATTCCGTATATAATTTATTATACGTTGTAAACAAATTGAACTATAAACAGAAGTTCATTTCCTTAAATTGTTTAGGGTTAATGTGCACTAGCTTATAAACGTAATTTGTGTCATTTAGTTAATAGGACATTATTTTCTATCCTGACAATAGTATAGCATCGGGTGCATCAAACAGACGGAATAAATGCATAGGTTTTCCATACTCTTAACGTATTCATGTACAAATTTTGAGGCCTACTAATTCCAGAAAGCTCAGGTTAGACCTGTATTTTGTTTATTAAATCTATGGAAATAAATCTGGGCGCCCACGCGGTTTCACCGTGTTATCACGTTTGTCATGGGGTTCCACAAAATTTAATAGGCTAAAAAAGCATATTTTTTATTTGTCGTTATCAGTATCGAACTGCAATCATGCATCATGTGGAAAATCGATACGGGACATTCAATTTCCTATGTGTAACGAATTGCTGTGGCACTTAAAGGGCATCGTTGGTGCTAATTCATCTAAACCAGTTTATGTGTTCTTTGCAGTTTACTTGAAACTCAGATAGTGCTCTTTTAGTAAGAATATTCACTTGCTGTTCTGAGGTATGGAAATTAATTTCTACTCAGATTCTATTCAGATCATCAAACCACAACAATGGACAGAATAATACAAGGGACTGCTGCAGGAATCGAGATTCGAATATATTCAGAGACATAGAAGTACATGGAGAAGAAGTAATCATCGAATTTTTTTTTAAAAAATAATAGTATTAAAAAGCTTAAATGCGAAAACGCTAGCGGACCCGGGGGAATATACGCTGAAATACTTAAACGATTAGAGAATCTCACATATATTATCAAACAATGCATAAACGGACATAATCCTGATTTGGAAATTGCATTCATATCCTCAATATATAAAAAAGGAAACAAGCTGGATTTCAACAATTACAGAGGAATTTCAGTAACCAGTACTCTAAGTAGATTGTACGGTAGGATTCTTGGAAGTTTAATAGATAATAATTTTCATTAACAAGAAGAAGAAGAGTTAAACAAGTAATTGAGAAAAGGAGTGTCCTACAAGAAGCATATGAAACCGTTGTTGTAGAAAAATTATGGAAAGTGATAGAGCAAACTAATTAATTATACATAATTAAAAGATATAAAAGAACTTTACAAAGAGTCAAAATCTGAAATTAAAAGTGGAAATCGACTTTAAAATCATTCCTGCTAACAAAAGGCTTACGACATGGATGTTGTATCTCTCAGAATCTCAGTAGCTTTAAAAAACTGGAAACGTAAGGTACATGGTATTGGAATACAACCTAACAACCGATTTAACATATACACATTACATTACTTGCTAACGACCAAGTAATTGCAGCTATGATAAAGAAAATCTGGAATTATATGATGAGAAAGTCATCGGAAGATTACCAAAAGTGGAGGTTAACAGTGAATGTGGACAAGAGTGAGTTAGAGTGAGTTAGAACTAGACAATGGAAAACAATAGCTCCCTGCAATGAGTATGTATACTTGGGTGTCACATTTAATAAGACAGGAACAGACTGTTAAGAACTGGAGAAAAGAATGCTTAACAGTATTTTATGGAGCAGTGAAATGAAAAAGAATTTAAATTTTAACATAAATGAAACAATGGCAAAAGACACGCTGTTGTATGGAATAGAGACTTTGTGTGACAGGAAAATACAAAACAAAAATGGAAAGTGTTGAAGTGAATGCAATAAGAAGATGCATGGAAATATCTAGAACAGATAATATAAGAAATGATACCCTAAAAGAAATAATGGGGATCTAGGGAAGCATAACGGATGGCATCACTTAAACGCAACTGATATGTACGGCCATGTACAATCGATGAACAACGAACGATTATCAAAGCAGGTCCCAAAATGGCAACCAATAAGGCGCAGAGAAAGAGTGGCAACAGTCATTCCAAAATTCAATGAGTCAAAAAAACCTGTTAGAAGATGATTGTTAGTGTGTTAGGATCAAAGGAGGTGGAGAATAGGCGTCGGACAACGTAGAAAAACGTTCTAAGCCGACAAAATAGTAATAGTATATTTACCTGCGAATAAATGTAACACTGTCATTTTGACAATTACAATAATTCTGTATGGTTTTTGGGGAGATAAAATGATTAACTAGAAGTCTAAATATAAGCCAATAACTCAATAAAGCAATCGAATTTTTTTAAAATCCAGGGATTTCGCTCATAACAAAAACACTTTTTTATTAAACTTTATTTTGAATTGTTTTATTTTTACGTTTTTATTGTTATGTTTTAGAATTAAAAAATAAAATAAAAAAATTATTGCAGTTCCAAAGAAATGGTTATACTTTAAAAATCGGTGAATTTTGATTCAATTTTGGCGTCTCTTCATGTCCTTGGGATTTTTATAATGAGGGGGTGATTCTGTTCCTCCAGTGGAATTGATTGACTGAAAAATAGCTCTTTTTATAAAACCTATGAAACCCTATAAAAATAAGTCATTACCGTTAATAACTTGCTATAATATATCTATAATTCTATAAAACGTTTATTTTCTTTAATTAGTGGGGCAGCTGTCCACATACTATCATTCAGTTTATTAAAATACCGGGTGGGGCAAAAAAACCGACAATATGTTTTTCGTTATAACTCTTGTACTATACTACCAAATTTTTGTCGGCCATATTGAAATCCAAAATGGAACACAAAATAAATACTTAACCCTTTAAATTTGCTGGTATATTTTTAGGTTACGGATTTAGTTTTAGACTTTTTTTGAATTTATTAAAAACTCCTATTCTGCCATATACGAACGAAGTACGAATTATTAAAATCATTTGGATGGTTCTCAAAAAATTAATTCTTGTTTTAACCATTGTTCTACAGATTATGTTATTATATTTTCAATTCTGTCTCCATTCATTTGCTGATAAATTAATTAAGGTAAATCACAAAGAACGAGAAAATAGGTGAAACCTATTTATTTAATCAATTAATGAAACGACAGCAAACCAAGGAAACTACGTCCATGGCGGGAAGAAAACGTCCACCGGTCTATAAAGAAGAAAGACATTTCGTGACTCCACTCCACGGCGTCGTCGGTTTGGAACCGAAAACATTCAGTTAACAAAGTATAAAAAGCAACTTCAAAGGGGTAAAGTCAACCACTTTACCTATGTTCTATAATGTTCGCCTTGGGCAAAATAGCACGCAACAAATCTGAGGGCACGGCAGTGCCTCGCCAAGTTCGCGCTGCCGTACCATCTTTTCTTGAAGCATTTCAGCCCATATTTGGCTTACATGAATGAGCTACGAACCTTAAACTTTCGTTATAGCAAAATATTTAAAAAATTTTCAAACTAGTAAGAACCTTTCAATTGGAAATTTGTATTGGAGAACTTGGCTTTACTTTTATCTGAATTCTTTTTACGGATTGCCTTTTTCGCGTACTTGGCTTTTTTTTACATGAAATGTTTTTGTTATGATATTTTATTATTCTTTTAAAAATATGACAAACAGAATGATAAATATAGCATAACAAAATAAATGCATCCATCACGGATCTGATACCTTCCTAGCTCATTAGTACACTCCAAGTTAACTACATGCTATATCAACCTTGAAAACAGTTTTTTGTAAATATCTCCGTAATGAGAGCTCCTACACACTCTGCTATACTCCGAAAACCGCATATTGATGCGACGCTACGTTAAAAAATTAGCTAATTTTAAATTTTTTAACTGTCAAAAGCATTGATGAATTTTGACCAAAATCTAATCAGCTCGTAGCAGTATCGAACACTATTTTATCTAAAACTTTCATGGTTTAGCAGTGGTTTAGCAGCTATGGTGTTACTGACAGAAATACACACACACGCACACACAGACAGACATTATGACGATATTGCTAACATAGGCGTTATCTCAAAAAAAAAATTTTCGTCAAAACCTTTATTTTTTCGAGCTATTGCTGCGCGGGCTAAGAAGGTAAAAACAAACTCATACACCAATCTAATGACTTAAAACTATAAAAGTAAGGTGAAAAATAAAGAACGGCCGTATGAAAAGGATGTTCCAATAACTCATTTGTCCCAGCCGCGTTATATCTAGCATTATTTAAATAAAGTTGTTGCCTTATTACTGCTGGCCTTATTTTGGAATTTCCAATAAGTCTTTATTATTAGGGACTTATTGGAATAAATCCTGACCTTATTTTAAAATCGACCCTATGGTGACAGATTTACATATAAAAAGCAGCTGCTCTCTTTCAAAATTCGACCTTTGTGTATTTAAAAACCGGATTTATTAGTGTCGGTATTTATTAAATGAAAGTTAGGGTCTGTATTTAGGGTTGCCAACCGTCCTCCAGCCAGGAGGACAGTCCTCCTTTGAGGCAAAATGTCCTTCGTCCTCCACAGACCCTGTGGAGGACGCCATTTGTCCTCCTTTATCAAAATTATGTGCTTAAATCAAAAATAACGTGATAAAAAGACATGAGAAATGACCCGAATTCATAGTTGTTCCCCATTTTTTTTCTCTGTCATCCATATAAAATAACACATTTAAGAAATAAATAAACCAAGCCTGAGGAACGTCTGTAAAAACAGTCCTAAGCAACGGCGGCATCATTCGTAAGTTTTCGTCACGTCTCCCGCGGCAAAGCAAAGGTCAGTCAAGTGTAACTCTTCTGAGGTCAAGTGTTCTGTCACAGAAGAGCCACTCTTCTGAAGTTCTGTCACGGATCACCTAACAAAGTTCTGTGGTCAGTCCGGCACAGACGATCACGCATAGAAGATCGCAGAATTTGCACCCTATGTTTGCCTCCAAGTTTTGGTTTGTTTTACTAAGTATTTAATATTTTTTCTATATATAAGGTAAGTAAACAGTCACTTAAGATGATTGCCCCAAATGCCTCAATTTACTGGTTTTTTTCATATTATTGAAATCTAGCACTTCTGCTTATGCTGCAATATTTTATGCTGAGTTTATACACTATGCATACAGATAAAAATAATAGTTGATTCTATAGAATAAAAAGTTGGACAACTTTTAACTTTTTTTTTATTTTTATCTGAAAACAGATGTGCAACATCACATCATATGATCTTTGTTGTTGTTTTGGTATAGCATTTGATTATTTTTTTCGGTTTTTTTTTAACCATTTTAAGATTTTTAAGCAATCCACTCGAATTATGGACCTCGCTAAGGCTCGGCCCACCAAACTGTCTCGCCCATTTAAATAAGTTCATTTTTAAAACTTGTTTTTTAAATAACTATTAATTTTGATTGGGCTCAACAGCAAAATATTTTTATTTTAATTTTTACTTTAAAATGAGTCTCAGTGGCGGCTCGTGGTCATTCGCAAAGGTGAAGCAAAACAATGACATAAAGGTACTCGCCGTAGGCAAAAAACATTAGGCACCATGATCAAAAACATTAATTTTGAGCCTTAAAAAGTAGTTATTTTACCCATTATTGTAAAAAATAATATGATATTTAAGCTCCTGATTAATTTTTATCTGTATAAACCAAGCACACAATACGTTTCTGTTTTGAAACGACAGAATAAACCATTTGTATCTCCTTTTTTAAGTTTCACCTCCCAAGAAAATTTGTTTGGTGTTTGTGTTGATGTTTCGTATATATGTACCGGTTATTTAATAAATGTTTTTTGAACAAGATTTTTTTTTTAATTTAAAAAATACATACCAATATATATACGTACCTACCTAGTAAATTTCTATATTATGTTTATATGTATAGAGCTTTATTTTAAGGAACGTGCACTAGAATTTTTTTTAATTGTGAGATCATATAAAAATGTCCTCTTTTGGCTCCAGTGGGAGTTGGCAATCCTATCTGTATTATTAAATTTGGCTTTGGTATGTCAATTTTGAGAGGTCAGCTGTTAGTTTATCGTGCAAATGTGTCAGAACAAAGTCGACTCTAAAATAAAGTCAGGCTTTATTCCAATAAGTCTCTATTATTATTAGTGCGCCCACCTTGCTTGTTAAGGTTTAAAATCTTTGTTTTAGGATAACTGATTGCCTTCGCTGGTTTAAAATATGACCCACTATCGAGTATAGAGGGAACAACCTGACGGCGGATACCACAAAGGCCATCTAGTCTGACGTATTTAGTAAAACAATTGTAATGCTTTCCATATTTCTTTTACTTCAAGGACATGAATAAGGTAGTTGGAACAAAGTCGCCACCGGTTATTTATTGTTTATTTATTATTTTGAAATCTTTCCACAGCTTTTTTCAACTAATTTCTGATAAGCTACAGATTTTATATTTCACAGGTGTATAGAGTTCCGGTAGCAATTCAATTAAATATTATTTATATAAAACAAATTCGAAAATAGGTTATACAAAATGGCGGACTTTCTGGCTTATGTACGAAACGTATTAAATTTGGAGCTTTGGGGTGTTTTAGGTCTCTGATCATGATTTTGAAATTAAACATTAATACCAGTATCTACTAAGACCTTAAAACTTAGCATTTTAGACCGGGTTTAAGTATCAAGTCTATAGACTTTAATCATAACAAAAGCCAAGAACGCGAAAATGATATTCCGATATATAAGAGAATTGAGATAAAAGTAAAGACAAGTTCTCCAATGTAAATTTTAAAATAAAACGTTCTTACTGGTTGGAAATGTTTTTTTAAACAGCTATTATAGCCAAACTTCTTTATGTTG
Source organism: Aspidapion aeneum (assembly GCA_963576565.1). Taxonomy (NCBI): domain Eukaryota; kingdom Metazoa; phylum Arthropoda; class Insecta; order Coleoptera; family Brentidae; genus Aspidapion; species Aspidapion aeneum. Next base: position 61,074,205 of record OY755047.1, read on the forward strand.
AGTTGTACCTAAGAGTCGTTTGCAGCCGTAATAGCCAAGTTTAGAAAAATATTTCCTAACTAGTAAGAATCTTTCATTTTAAAATTTGTATTGGAGAACTTGGCTTTACTTATAACTCAATTCTTTTTACGGAATATCATTTTCGTGTACTTGGCTTTTTTATACATAAATTGTTTTATTATGATTTCACTCGTTTCTTAAAGTATTGTATAAGTTTTGAAGTAGTGAATGTTACTTTTACATATCCTTATATTTTACAATAGGGGAGTGAAATTAATGAAAATTTTGGTATTTTTACATTTTTTCCTATAGTTTTATCATAGTTCCGATCAGTCTGCCAAAGCTCAGCTCTGTAGCATTTCTGGAAGTGGGCAATTTTACTTTTATATAATTTTACATGTATAGGGGAGGGAAGAAAATTAGAATTTCGGGGTTTTTTGATTTTTTCCAAGGGCCTCGTCATAATTTCTATCAGTCTGCCAAATTTTAGCTTTGTCGCATATTTGGAAGTACAGTAGAATTTTGATGATCTATGCTTACATGAGTAAGTGGCAATTTTGACGTTTTTTGAAATTTCGAAACTACTTTACTACTTTATGGAAGTTCATGAAACTTGGAGGGGTTGTTAAATCTATAAAGATCTACGGCTGTGCAAAGTTTAGGTTTCGTAGCTCATTCTGAATAGATTTTTAGATAGGTCAAATATGGGCTGAAATGTTTCAAGAAAAGATGGTACAGCAGTTGCGCGAGCTTGGCTGGGCTCTCAGATTTCGATATTTATTATTAAAAACGAAAGTGGAGGCTTTCGTGACAGGTGCATATAATATAGATTTTCTAATGACGTGGGCAAGCTAGGCCATATATGTCACAGGAATACAAATCGGGTAATTAACAGTGATAATGCAATGCCATTACATTGACAAATTTACCGCTCCAGTTACATGGCGCTTAGGTATAGTGGCCGTTTGCCCAATGGCGTGCAAAGTGTTTTACGGAGTAAGCTAAAAAACTTTAGAAATTATTTTTAGCTCAAACTACTACCATACTATATATAGTGTGAGCTATGGTGATCCTAATTTTTTCGAGAAAAAAAAAAGTTGCTCCGATTTCAAATTTTTTTATATATCTTTGCCTTTCAGATGATTTTGAAACTTTTTTGTCGCGCCGTCTCTCTGTCTGTCTGTCTGAATGTCTGTCTGAATGTCTGTCTGTAACGACCAACGCTCATAACTCAAAAACCGCTTGCCCGATTTGAAGTAAATTTGGTACTTAGGCTGGGTCTTGGGTCGGGATGATCCTATTTAAAAATAAACAAAATTCACCGAATACTAGCCAAATAAAACGGTGGGAGTAGATTTGAAAAATTAGAGTTTATGTGAAAATATGACGTGTGTGATATCAAACGAAATATATTTCAGTTTTTAGTGATATTACCTCACACGTACACTATAACTATAGTACTTAGTTTGAGCTTAGGTTCAGTTCAGTTGGCAGAGCATTTTATTATTTTTAAAACATTCCTTTTTCGAGCTAATTATGATAACTACCAGTTAGGTACATACAATGTCTTTTCTTATTCTCGTACCCAGGAAAAGATTTGGGGGGGAGATTAAAATTTAAAAATTGAATTTTGGAAAATTTGCGTTTTGTGTTGGGAATGTTTTTTCAATTTTGCTACCTGTTACTCTCTTCCCAATCTATGTTTTAAAAACATCTTCTAGGGCCTGGTTAAATAGTTTATGGGATATTGTTTCACCCTGCTGATACCTCTTCTTATGAAGGTTGGCTTGGTTCCTTCGTGGATTTTGATTGATGGTGTTGCTTCGCTAGATATATATATATATATATATATATATATATATATATATATATATATATATATATCGAAAGATTTTTCAAAGTCTAATTGGGGGTAATGGTTTTCCACTAATGTTTTCAAAACCCCAAAAGTGTGAATTTAGAAATATCTCAAACAATAAGAAAAAAGTAGGGTTGTTAGGGTATATTATCATTAATTTTTATTAAAGATAAGCTTTTTAAAATAAAAAGTTTCACCTTAAAAGACTTACCTTCAACTTTGAGGATATTGGAGTTCTATGCAAAAGTTGCTTACCTGAAAAAAAAAGATTCATTTTTAAATTTATTATTACACAAGAACTTAAGATTTAAGCTGTAATTAAGTAATAAATTAAAGAAAAACGTATTTGAAACAATGATAATTGTGGATCTTTAGATGCTTAGTTTACAAGACATTTTTGTAGTAGTATCTACAAAATTTGAAAGGTCATTGTAATCAGATTAAAAAATTTACGCCACCAGGTTGCCTGAAACCATTTGTTTAATGGAAACCCGATGACGCAGCTACAGTCGTCCAGTTAAGTTCACATGACTAGTAAGATTCTGTTGGCAACCTGTGTAAAAGTAAACGACCTTGTACTAATCTTATATGCGATAACCAATAAATGTGACACAGAAGGGTACAAAGTTAAGAGAAGATGTAAGGCGTCAGACACTTATGCCATGTGTTAATCTAGGGGAATTTAATAAGTTTTATTATGAGATATAAAAAAAATAATACTGCACCTTGTTTATACTTTATAAAAAAAAGGGAAGTCCGATAAAAATATTTATAGCCTTTTTCGTTTTTGAACAGGCGTACTTTTACTGTTTTCTCATTTTACATAAATCTTTTTAAACAGTTTATGATGCATTGGTGAACAAGCGCGGATCTGGGTAAAAATCTAGGGGGGGGGCGGGTAATAGTCGGCGAAAAAATTCTTTGTAATATAATTTTTTTTCTAGGGAGGATAATTCTCCTATTTTCCCTTTAATTGTTAGCAAAAATTGCATTTTTTTATTCAAGGGGGTATACCACGTTACACCTTCTCAAATTTGTGCTTGCGGGTGAAGTCTAAGAATTACGGTAACGTATGCATAGTAAATTTTTTATATGGAACGTCTTTGCGTTCTGTATAGCGCAATTTAAAAAATTAAAAATAAAAAAATTCAACTCAAGATAAGTTTCTTATATAGTCGTAGATGGCTGCCAAATAACTGTGAAAATAGTGACCATGGTTTCTACTAAAGGACACTTAAAAATACTTTTGCCTTTCTTTCCCTATTAGTCCGTGGATTTAGTTTAAAATATTTACCATGCTTGTCCATAAAAATACGCTGGGAGACACTCGATCAGAATTACTTCCCTCCTCACCCTAACTTCATTACAGACAGACAAATAAACAAATACAAAAACAAAAGCTACACCGAAATCTTTACTTTAGGTCAAGAAATAAATAAATACCATGTTTTTGATTGTTTTTCTATTTTAATCGTCGTAATCAGCGAAAAGAATGCTACTAGTTTGCTAATTTAACCAATCTAGTAAATCCAATAACAAAAAAGTTAGCAATGATGTAGACTTAATGAAACACCCTGTATAAAGAATTAATATTTATTTGTACTTAATAACAAAAAGCAATATGTTTAGGTAACAAAGTTTATTTTTTTAATAATAACATGTTTTCTTTACTTAAATCATAAGTAAACAACGGTGCAGATTTAATGAAACACCCTGTATAAAGAAATAATATTTATTTTTACTTAATAACAAAAAGAAATGGGTTTAAGTAATAAAGTTAATTTTTTTTAAATAATTTCTTTCCTTTATTAAAATCATAAGTTAGCAATGGTGAAAACTTAAAGAAACATCCCGTATAAAGAAATAATTTTTATTTTATCTAATAATGAAACGTTATAGGAATAAAGTTTATTTTTTTTAAAATAACCAATATGTTTCCTTCACTTAAATAATAAGTTAGCCATGGTGCAGACTTAATAAAACACCCTGTATATAAAGATTGCTATACTATATTTCTAAAAAAACCACTTAATATAAAATAATAAAGCTGTTTCTAACCTATAAATAATTTTTATTTATATTTGTGTCATTGTTTTAATTAAATCCCCCTAGATTATAAAAATGTGCGTCGCGTAGACCCCTCCCCCCCCAAACGAAATTGATAACCAAAAACAACAGGTTCTCAACCTAAATCTAAATTTCCGAACTGCTCTCAACATTTTTCAACAGATTCGCCCAATTCCCCAACTACCCGCCAACATTGGGTGGGCGCAACCCCCCATCCCTCCCAACGCGACTTGGGTGGGGACTTTTGTTTGTCAATTTCGACGGTATTCATTTTGTTCTTCCAACAACTCTCGTATCAAATTTTCTTGGAATCGAATAAATATTTTTAGTTATAATGGCTAAAATCTACTTATTTACAATATTTTATTCATTTAAGAAATGCTTTACTGATTCCTTCCCAGCTCATTTAGCACTGGTGAACACTATATTAGCCTTGAAAACACTTTTTGTAAATATCTCAGAAACGCAGGCTCCTACGGAGTTTTTAGTAATCACATAAATTATTGAGAAAAATGTGTTCTACTACATTCCAAAAACCGCATATTGATGCGATGCTCTGTTGAGAAGTTAGCATATTTTTCATTTTTAAACTGTCAAAAAACTTATTATATTAGCAATTCTGGATTTTAACCAAAATCTAATCAGCTTTTTACAGTTGTGTACACTATTTCATGAAAATCGGTTGTGATTTCGGAGTTATCGTGTTACGGACAAACATACACACACACACACACACGGACAGACGTCACGACGATATTGCTAACATGGCTCAAAATACATCCAAATAACACATTTTTGTCGTTATCTTAAAAAAAATTGTCGAAAACATACATTTTCTAGCCACTGATGCAAGGGCTAGGAAGGTAAAAATAATTGAAAAGAAATATAAAAATCGTGAATGGGTTTTCAGGAAAAAGAAAAATATCCTGTCATCGATTATTATATTTTCAAAGCAGAGTCGAAAGCAACGGCATACAAAATACGATCCCTTAACCTTGTCGCAAGCGCGAGCTTTTATTAAAAACCTGACCAAAATTTATTCCGCGGTGTTATAAATAATGAGAAAAAGGCTGCATTCCACATTGCAACTAGGTACATATACAGGGTGCCCCGATAAAAGTAACTACTGGGGGTATTTCGGAAATGCTTAATCTGATGCATTGAAATTCAAAATATCCACCGGGGTTTTCAAACCTCAAAAGCTTTACAATCCTATTAGGCTATGAAAATTATAAAGGTATTACAAAAACTATTTTTTGCTTAGTTGCCTTCGAACCAAATGTCGTATATTACTCTCTTTAGCATAACCCCATAGTTGAATACCATATGTCCCTACTGGTTTCAGTATTTGTCTATAAAGCAGTAACTTATTATGAATTGTTAAATTGGACTTCCTTCCAATTAGCCAGTTCATTTTTCTATACCTTATCTCAAGTTCTTCTTTTTTTTTCTTAACATATGCTTTCCAGCGCAATTTGGCATCAAGTGTTATACCGAGATATTTTGCCTGATTTGAATATTGTACGGGAATGTTGTTGATTGTTATTTGTATGTGATTTATATTTTTGTTTGTAAAATCAACATGAATTGATTTGGTTTCATTTAATTTTATTCGCCACTTTGTGGTCCAACTGTGAACTTCGGTGACTGCATCCTGAAGTTTTTCTATGCATTTTTCAATAGATTTTTCTACCGTCAATAAACCAGTATCATCTGCAAATGTTGCTAAGTAACAATTTTCTGGCTTTGGGATATCGCAAGTAAATAATAAGTATAGATAAGGGCCTAGCACGCTACCCTGGGGCACCCTGCTTGAATTTCTCTTAAATTTGAGTATGAGTCTTCCTGTTTTACTCTAAAATGTCTATCAGATATGTATGATTCCAAAATATCCGAATATTGTTTTGGTAGAAACTGTTTTAGTATAAAAGTAAGGCCTTCATGCCACACTTTGTCAAATGCTTGTGCTACATCTAGAAAAACTGCAGAACGAACTTTTCCCTCTTCTAGTGCTTTTTCTATTATATTAGTAATTCTATGTACTTGATCTATCGTGGAATGCTTGTCTCGAAAACCAAATTGATGAGATGTAATAATTTCTTGTCTTTCTATGATGGGTTTTATTCTTTTTAGCAATAATTTCTCATAGAGCTTGGATATAATTGGCGGCAAAGATATTGGCCTGTAAGATGACACGTCATGGAGTGGTTTTCCCGGTTTTGGGATCATGATAATTTCTGTAACATTCCACAGTTTAGGTACATACCTAAGCCTAAAGGACGCATTAATTAGGTTGCATAGTTTTACGATAGCTTTTCTGGGGAGTTGTTTTATGACTACCCCGTTAATAAGATCATACCCTGGGGCTTTTTTCGAATTAATATTTTTGATTTCTGTTAATGTCTTTTGGTAATGTAAGCTTAATATGGTCTTCGATTTGATGGGGTTCATTTAAATGAAAGTTTTCATCCGGTGTTTCGTGGGGCTGAAATGTTTTTTCTAAATTACTTGCAAAAATATCTGCTTTTTCTTTGTTACTCCTTGCCCACTGGTTGTTAGATTTTCGTATGGGTGGAATTTGGATAATTTGTCTTTTAAAATCTTTGGTTGCTTTCCAAAGGGAATAGTCGGTATTTTTATCATCTGTAAGTTCATTAAGTTCATTAAGAAAATGGTTAATAATTTATAAGTCTTGAAAACAGTTTTTGGTAAATATCTCAGAAACGAAAGCTCCTACAAAGTTTTTGGTTATAAGACAAATTATTAAGAAAAATGAGTTCTAATATATTCAGAAAACTGCATACTGATGCGATGCTCCGTTAAAAAGTTAGCTCGTTACAGTATCGAACACTATTTTACCTAAAAATTTTATAAAAATCGGTGCGGTGGTTTAGCTAGCTATTGTGTTACGGACAGATAAACACACACACACACACACACAGACAGACATCACGACGATATTGCTAAGCTAGCTCAAAATACACCCAAATAACACATCTTCGGCGTTATCTCAAAAAAATTTTTTCGAAACTATTAGCTTCTCTAGCCATTCGGCTGCCCGAAATTAAAACAAAGTAACTGACATTTTTGGAAAAAACAAGATTTTTTGTAAATTTACATAACCGTAATGTTACGCACATTTTAGTATAAGAATTTTCTAAATCGGTTAAGAAATACCGAAGTTATTATATGATTTAGACCACGTTATCCCATTTACTCCTATGGTTTTTAAAAACCTTTTATTGATTTTTCTCGGTTTTAATAAATATGCATTTACTTTGTTTTAATGTCGGGCAGCCGCATTGCTGCTCGGGCTAGGAAGGTAAAAATATATTCTGGTGATTTCTTTAGTAAAACGTAAAAATTTGTTTCCAAGCGGGTGAAAACTACAATATCTGTTACATGTTAACCGTAAGATATACCCTGTAAACTAAAACAAAGAAAAAATTTATAAAATTTCGAGGGATAAAAAGGATGAGCTAGGATTTATATGAATATGGTTTTGAAGTCCGAAAAGAGTTCATACTCAAAAAGTGCAATTAGTTTTTGACACCATTGTCATGTAACCCCATTCGGGCACACCGTGTGTATCTCTTACTTTTATCTGGGACACCCTGTATACAGTATCGGGAAAAAGTAAAGCTCCATAAAATTGTAAATCTCATCCTCAGTCAGTCAGTCAGCAGTATCAAAGCAAACAGTTAATTAGCCGCGGACCAATGCGCCGCGTACTGATTTGTAGTGGGGACAATCAACCGAGGGTACAATTCGCCGCCGACGAGGTTTAAGATTACAAATTTATTTATTTCGTGTAGTGTATATATTTTTAAAAAAGTTACTTTTCTAAAAAAATTTTTTTTTGTAAATCAATCTTTAAAAAAACTGCTTTTTTAAAAAAAATAAAATAAAAAAAGGTAATATTTTCGAGAAAAACCCATGATTTCGTATTACATGCTATTTTTTTATTTATTTAAAATATCTAGAAAATCTAAGGATGGGGGGGGGGGGGGTTCGTGCACCAATTTTTTTGAAATCTTGTAGACATATATAACTACATAACTTACAATTTTGACTAAAAGCTTTGGTGTTTTTTAATCGTGTCCGAGAGGCACTACACGAATATTTGTGCAAAATCACCGAAAAATGACAATTACATACTTTTTTAACCTTGTCATATTATATAAGATGAAATAAATGGATCCATGACAGATCTGATACCTTTCTAACCTATTAGCACACTCCAAGTAAACTCTGCTATATCAACCTTAAAAACAGTTTTTTGTAAATATCTCCGAAACGAAAGCTCCTACCGAATTTTTGGTTGTAACACAAATTTTTGAAAAAAATGTGCGCTACAATATTCTGAAAACCGCATATTGACGCGACGCTCTGTTAAATAGTAAGCATTTTTTAAACTTTTTAACTGTCAAAAAACTGTCATTAGCTTTGATAAATTTCGACCAAAATCTAATCAGCTCGTTACAGTATCGAATACTATTTTACCTAAAAATTTCATGCAAATCGGTTGGGCAGTTTAGGAGCTATCGTGTTACGGACAGAGTTACACACACACACAGACAGACATCACGACGATACTGCTAGGGTAGGTCAAAATATATACCCAAGTAGCACATTTTCGGCGTTTTCTCAAAAAAAAATTTTTCGCCGGAAACAATACCTTTTCTAGCCATTGCTGTGTGGGCTATTTTTTTTGTGTGACTTCAAAAAATGTTTCAATGTAAAAGGCAACATTGTCCTCAAAAACGCCCGTACACTCTCTTTTCAAGAATTTTTGCAAAATAAAAAGTTAAGAGTTTCGGCGAATATAGATTAAAATTTAGCCGGTTACTCTTCACTCAAAGAATAGACCGATGGTGGAATATTACAGTCTAGGTTTAATTTAGAACACATACAAGACACAAACACATAATCTAGAATATCATGGGCGCACCCGGGGGGAGGCTCTCGGGTTTACCCCCCCCACCCCCCAGTCTATGGCATTAAGGTCTCGCCCGCCCCCAAGGCATATTTCTGGGTGCGCTACTGAAAAAAGAAAAAATATATGTACATATATTTTATATTGGAAATTGATTTAAAAAAATGAATCCAATATGTTTAAGCCGTAAAATAATTTTAAAAAAAGTTCAGTTTTTTTGTTAAAATAACTTTTATTTTTCGCCAGGAGGTTATTTTGACTGTCAAAATTCCTCAGCCTGCTAAAGGCTTTTTCATATTTCTATGAATATAAAGTACTATAAAGTCTGATGCCGTATTACAATTTTTAAATTTATTGCAAAAAGAGTCGTTTTTTTATCTCTAGACGAAAAAACCGCGGCAGACCCATATTTTTAACACTGTAGGTTGTCATCAGGCCTGCCGAGATGTAAAAGGAACGATAGAAATTTTTTCGGGTGTCTGTGAAGTGTGTTGAAATGTTGTTGTTTGTGCGGCTTTAAAAAATGAACACACCTTATCGATGTTTTTGGGGGAGAGAGGTGGTGATTTCCGGATTTAATTGTTCGCTACTTGTAATTTACAGCATAGGGAGGTCACACAGACAAAACTTAAAAACTAATTACGGTAATTTTAAGAAGATTACCTAGTTTTTGTTTAAAAGTCGTTTTTTTTCTCAAAATAATAAGTTTTGATGCTTGATAACTAAAAAAATTAATAATCCTATGTTAACCAGACTACATATACTTTAAATGAATACCTATCTGTCGTCACAAATGATAAAAAAATCGTCCAAGATCATAAAGGAAAATGGTGTAATAGTCCAATGTCAAAAACGGAATTATTAGTAACCGTACATTATCAAAATTTAACTTAGGCATAGCCTCTTTTATCAAAACCGGACAAAATAAAAAAAAACAAAGTTATAAATAAAAAAAATTATAAAAAAAAAGAAACCAACTGCTAAATTTACTTGTAACTACTAGTCGCTGTTGAGTACAAAATTGGTAGGTATACCTATAATGTAGGACATACTTTAACTTTTAGTTTTGATGCCCAAAGCGCACTTACGAAATTATACAGTTTTGTATTTTCATAAATCAGGTTATTGGATAATTTGGTACCCAACTGCGATTAGTAGTTATAAGTAAATTTAGCAGTTGGGTATTTTTTTATAAAAATAAAAAAAATCCAACTTTTAGGTTTAATTTCAATTCAGCCTTATAAAAAGCACTATGCATTTACAATTAATTTAGCTCTACCCAAAAAGTACGTGTAGATTTTCTATGGCCGCGAACAGTGTTACCTTCCATTGAGTGAAGGTGGGGGAGGATAGAGGGAGGAGGGAACTAGTAAAATGGTGTCGAAAAACATCTTAAAGAGTGTGCCGAAAGAATTTTTGAAATCGTTCTAAATTTGTGAAAGGTATAGTTACAACTAGTACTAATATAAGGTGGGAGGGGAGAAGAGAGGGAGGAGGAAACTTGTAAAATGACGTTGGAAAAAGTCTTCAAGCGTGTGCAAAAAGCGTATGCAGAAAGAATTTTTGAAATCGCCTTATATTTGTGAAAGCTAAAACTATTACTAATAAGAATGTCAGGGAGAAGAGAGGGTGAGGCGAGGGGTGGGTACAAGTAAAATGGCGTTGGAAAAAAATCTAGAAAATCTTCCACTCAATGGAAGGTAACACTGTTCGTGTCCATAGAAAATCTACACGTACTTTTTGGGTAAAGCTAAATGAATTGTAAAATGCATAGTGTTTTTTAGAAGGCTGAATAAGAATTAAACCTAAAAGTTGGAAATAAAAAAATAATAATTAAAAAAATCACCAAAATGCTAAATTTACTTGTAACTACTAGTCGCAGTTGGGTACAATTACCCAATAACCTGATTCATGAAAATACAAAACTGTATAATTTCGTAAGTGACCTTTGGGCATCCAAATTAAAAGTTAAAGCATGACATTATGGGTATACCTATCAATTTTGTAACCAACTGCGACTAGTAGTTGCAAGTAAATTTAGCAATTGGATGTTTTTTTTAATGAAATTTTTTTTTTATCATGATTTTGTCCTTTTTGATTTTTTCCGGTATTTTATAAAAGACGTTATACAAAACTTGGATTTTGCTCTTGTCTTGTTTAAATGAACGTTTACGATAATGCCCGGCTATTAATAATTCCGATTTTGAGTTTAATTACAAAATTAACAAGATTTTTTCTCTTTTTAATATTTTACATAAATCAAGATTTTTTAGTTATAGTTATTATCTTGAGAAATTAGGTTTTAAAAACTTAAACCAGCCTTCTCAAGCTTACCAATTTTAATTATATAAATTATTTAGTTTATAAATCAGCACGAAATATTATATTTTATGTTTTCAAACAATTTTTTAATATAAAAACAGAAGATTCATCTTAATTAACCAAATTCAACATTTGATAGTTGTTCTCACGATATCTACTTAACTTTGCTGTACCATAAGCTTTATTGGTTTATAGCAGGGTGTGAGGCTGCTCCCTGGCAGTAAACTTTAAAGTTACTTTAATCTTTATTGTCCGCTGCTTAACCAAGCCGAGTTAAGCAAGCGTCATTGTCAAGCACATCTTGCACAGTTGTTGGCGAATCTAAAGGCTGGTTTAAGAAAGAAATTGGCTGTAATTTGTTTACATTTTGATAACAAAGTTATTTTTTTAAAAAAACCACTAGGTGTTCTAAAAGAGGTGTTTTTTTCTTTTGAAATCCTAATCGATATGTTTTTGTATAATCTTTTAATATGTTCTTAATGTGCAGTTCGTAATTGAAGTTTTGTTGCTAATGTTGACAAAATTTACCATTAAACTTTGCGGTAACCTATTAGAGATGCGAATTATCCATTACTTAAAATAAATTGACCAATGAAAAACCTGACAGCCCTGACAACTTCACAACTTATTATCTTCACAAGGACGAACCTATGCACACAATATCGTGAAAAATATTTTTTCTACGAGCGTGTGAAAAATGTGATTTTCCACACTATTTTTAATGCAGAAAATTCTACTTTCCTGCAGTGGTATTGAAAAAAAATTACCTTACAGAAATGTTAAATTAAAAAAAAAACCTGCTTAGATTAAAAGTTTTCATTCCACACTTATCTTATCCAAGAAAATAGCTATTCTTTGCCAGCTTGTAGGTGGTACTATGTTAAATATAAAAAAATACCCATTTTGCAGCCTTTTTTTACAAAGTTACTCTGCTATAACGGATGGCAATTCTTTTCAAAATACAAAAATTTTATTGAAGGTTTCATGAAAATTGGGTTGACGATTTAAAAGCACAGAACGCGACCGGACAGACAGTCACAGACACTAGACAGGCAATTAGATTAATAATAAATAAATAAAATTAATTCATTTTGATTTTTGAAGTTTACTGAAAAATATTTTTTGCGCTATAAAGTTTTACAATATCCATCAACTACAGATTTTAGCTCACACTACTACTATAAGTAGTGTGAGCTATGGTGATCCTAATTTTTTCGAAAAAAAAAAGTTGCTCCGATTTCAAAAATTTGTATATATCTTTGCGTTTCAGATGATTTTGAAACTTTTTTGTTTTGCTGTCTGTCTGTCTGTCTGTCTGTCTGTCTGTCTGTCTGTCTGTCTGTCTGTCTGTCTGTATGTCTGTCTGTAACGACCAACCCGCATAACTCAAAAACCGCTTGTCCGATTTTAATGAAATTTGGTACCTAAGTTGGGTCTTGGGCCGTGATGGTCCCATTTAAAATGAACAAAATCCACCGAACGCAAGCCAAATAAAAGGGTGGGGGTAGATTCCAAAAATTAGAGTTTATGTGAAAATATGGCGTGTGTGATATCAAACGAAAGGTAATTAAGTCTGGAGTTAAAAAAAATGAATTTTAGTTTATTTTTAAAAAAAGGGTGGGGGTAGATGTCAAAAATTAGAGTTTAAGTGAAAATATGGCGTGTATGATATCAAACGAAAGGTAATTGAGTCTGGAGTTAAACAAAATACATTTTAGTTTTTTTTAAAGGGTGAGGGGTAGATTAAAAAAATTTGAGTTTAAGTCAAAACATGGCTTGTGTGGTATCAAACGAAAGGTAATTGAGTCTAGAGTTGAATAAAATATATTTCAGTTTTTGATTATATTAGCTCACACTATAACTATAGTACCTAGTGTGAGCTTAGGTGCCCATAGATTGGCAGAGTATTTTAATTGTTATATACTTGAGAATTGTCTTTTATTTGGTAGAGTTAAAAAGTATTTTCTTTTTCTTCCAAAGAGCAAATCTTATCTGAAAAGTTTTTTCTTTATAAAGTGTGTGCGTTATGTTGTCGCTCTTAGAATACTCACACCGTTGAGTTCTGTTTTTTATTGGTAACACCCAAATATCCATCGACCGAAGTCTTTCAGGCAGAGAATATCTTTTTACAGTTTGTATAAAAAAAAGTGCGAATTTGTAAAATTTAAGTGATTACGTTAGCTCAGTCTGGGTAAGCTTATATTTGTTTGGGTTCGGTTAGTTTATAACTGTGTTAGGTAAGGTTCTGTTAGTTTAGGGTATTTAAGGTTAGTTTAGGATTGTTTCGGTTTTTTCTGTTAGTTCATGTGAGTGCACTCTTAAACTACCCTTAAGTTAACTAATATAAGCTAACAAATCTCATCTGAACTAACATAAACTTAGCTAAAAACAAAATTTCGGCCTTTCATTGTCTTTATTTGTTATAAACAGTAGGTTTCTCTAACCGTGTTTAAGTGTAAACTAAACGATCTAGTAAATAGGCTACAACTTGTAATACTTGGTTGTAACCCTTAGGTATAAGGGATGACACTATTTACTAGTTTAGCTGTTCTGAACTAGGCCTGGTCGCTCATTATGCCGCAGAGCTGGCGTGAGTTCGTATTTATAATAAGATGTTTAGTTCTCAAGATATAACAAAATATTCGCTTTGCACTTATTTTTATTTTTACCAAAGTTCAAGCTCTTTTTGGGCGCCAGCCAAAGCTTACAGCTTTGACGAGAAGGGGAGTACAGACAAAAACAAAAGAGTTATTTTACTTAGACTTAACTTTAATAGAAAATAGAAAAATATCTAGTTAAATTACAAATAGTCTGAGATTATATCACAGCAATTTATATCGTAAAAAAAATACTAGATGTACTGTGTACATTGACAAATTTTAAAAGTTTTGCTGAAAATCACAAAAAGTAATCACAAAAAGTTACAAATAAATTGAGGGGTTTACAAACAGGGTAGATCCGGATCACAGGGATATAAAAACTTAAAACTAACACACAGAAGGTAACTAATAATAGACAAATACTAGAAAACCTAGTTTCAAATGAATCGTAATTTTATGAGAAAAATCAATGTCCCTGACAATATTTTTTATAATCCAAAATTACCACTTATCCCGTTTTATGTATAGGGTGTTCTAATGACATTATAGCAAAACCCATTAGGGGTTTTGAATAACAAAAAAACTGGTTATTTTTCCTTCTGAATAACAATGTCTTAAATGCGGTACCAAAACATCTACAGGGGGTTTGTTTCAAAATTAGCCAGGTTCAATAAAAAGTTTAGATCCTACCTTAAGATGGTGGTTGGTTGTCTTTAAGTGTCTTACGTCAGCAAGGGTTCAATGTTCTTATTTCAATAGTTGATAGTTGCTGGTAGCAAAATATGGCAGTAGCTAGCTGTTAAAAGGTTTCGCCGTTTTCCTTAGTAATGCAATACCGAAATCGCCCATCTACTACAGGAAACTCAAAATTCCAAGTCGGCGTCTCCAACGAAAGAGGCCTAAAGGAGAGATAACCCCAAATTAGTGATATCTCATAAACTATTTAAGCGGGGACAAAAATAACACTTCTAATTGTGTATAGACCTTCAAAGAGTAATATTATGGAAGAAAAACTCACCTAGATTTTATTGGGCCTCACTAAAATTCACTCAAAACCACAATTTATAACCAACTAACATGGCGTTTAACAGACACAAAGGATTCCTTTCTTGGTGGGAAAAATCCCCGTATCAACTCCAAGTTTTGCGTTTCTTCTCTGCGCATTCAGGTTGCCAAATTTACCTTTAAAATGGAAATACTCAAGATTTGGAAAGAAAACTCAATGACCAGAGAATACAAACTCACTCTGTTTTTGCCTACTTGTTCCAACAAAAATATATGAAACCTAAAAAAACTCATTTTCTTTTGTTTGGACTCGATAAATAAAATCACTCACTTTATAGCCGATTCCATCCGGCAACATTGCACTCCAACGGAACAGTTAGACCATAGTCCGCGGTACCAAACCAAGGACCGGGGGCATTGGGGGGAAGCACGGGGAAGCCGAATATCGCCAGTTAGTCTGGGGAAAATCGAAATGACAGTTTAACGGTATGTAAACAAACTGAGTGTTTTGATTCAAATTCGGGAAAACCGGGATATCAATAACTAAATTTGCAAACCGTCAGTGCCAAAGTGAAATCATAACGCCTTGTGATATGATATATAGTTCCAACAAAGTGTACCAGTTCTTTATTTTAAATCAGCGGAAAAATAACCTAAGGATATTACACAGGCAGAAAGGTAATAACACAAAATATTTAGTTTTCTAAGGGTGGTTCTGAAAGTGGACCGTTACACACCCTCTCTCCCTGGGAAAAATATTTTACAAAGTAAAATATTTTTTTTTTTTTACTAAAAATTCTTATCTTTAATACTCATTCCCTAACCCAAAATAAAATCCAAAACAACTGTATCGACGGACCGCTTTCTTATACGATTTTTACCAAAAGTACAATACGTAAACAGTAAGTAGGCCTCCTTACTATCTACCGATTTTAAACCGTTACCAAAATAGATGGTATACTAAGCAAAATTTTTCCAGAAAGCACAATCAAAACTAATTCTCTCAAAACCACATTCACCAACTTGCGCTGCCACATCCACTCTCACATTCGCCACTTTCACAAACTTTCTTATTCTTGAAAGTCCTCCTGGTTACTTCCGGTATATGGCTTCAAATCTTTTACATGCCATTTTCCTATTATCTTCCCATTTTTTATATCCGCCAACTTATAAACCAATTTACCACAAACTTCCTTCACCACACCAAGTGTATATCTAGGAGCTAATTTCGCCGAAAAATTGTTAGCCTTACTTGAAAGAACATAATTTCTTTTCCAGACTTTATCACCAACGTGATAAAGATCCGCGGGCCTTTTTCTTTAATTATAATGCCTCGAATTCTTTAGATACGCGGCATTTAGATGCTTACGTACATTTTTATACATTTCTGGAACCTTATCCATTTCACTGCAATACTCTTCTTGTTTTAACTGCTCAGCCGTTGCATTTTGAGCATTAAAGTTGCCATAAAAAATACCGTTTGATGGGACATATCTCCCAAAATTTAAATACGACGGTACAAATTCGTGTGCCTCATGTTTAGATGTGTTTAGTGCAAACTGAATTTTGTAAATTTCATCATCCCATGTTCTCTGATCCATGTCCTTGATATAAGCTCTTATTGATGTTTCAAGGGTTTTATTTACTCTTTCTGTTTGATTAACTTGAGGATGATAGTTCGCATTGTAATAAAGCTTAACCCCATATCTTGACAGCATATTTTTAAATTCATTGCTAATAAACTGGCTTCCATTATCACTGGCTACTACAGATGGTGTACCGAACATTAGGAAAACACGATTTTCCACAAACTCTGTTATTTTCTTACTCGAAGCTTTTGCCAAAGGACAGAATAAACAGTACTTACTAAAATAATCTGATACTACCAAAAGCCAGCTGTTTCCTCTCTTCGAACGAACTAAAGGTCCTATCAAGTCCACGGAGATATATTGCCAAGGAAAATCCACCTTTTTCTCTCGTCCCATAAATCCGGGTCTTGCTTGAGTACTTATTTTCTGAGCATTACAGACATCGCATTTTTTAACATATTTCCTAACATCTTGCAACATTCGTGGCCAATAGTAGATTTCTTTGACCCGATTCAACGTTTTGTAAATACCCAAGTGAGCAGATAGAGGGCTATCATGACATTCTCTAAATACGGCGGGTCGCATAGATTTTGGTACAACTATTTTCCATTCCGGAAAATTTGTTCGAAGAAGTAACTCTGAAGGCACATGCTTCCATAGCTTACTATCTTCGTACTTCCAATCTGGAAACTTTTCAGGCTCCTTTGAAATATTATTAATCATTTTTCTATACCAGACATCCTCTGTAACCGATTCTTGAGTAACATCAATTAAATATAACTCTGAAGAGCCATTTTCTTGACTAGAGCCTACCGGTGCTCGCGACAGAGCATCCGGAACGACATTAAGTGATCCTTTTCTATGGATGATTTCCATGTCGTAGGCACTTAGTTTCATGCTCCATCTTGCCAATCGACCTACTGGATCTTTAAGAGAAGCTAACCACTGAAGCGAAGAATGGTCCGTGATAACCTTAAATCGAACTCCCTCGACATAACCTCTAAATTTCTCTACCGCAAACAAAATAGCTGCCAGTTCTTTTTCGCTTGTTGTAAATTTCTGCTCAGTCTGAGATAAAGTTCTGGAAGCAAAAGCTATTACTACATCTTGATCACTACTGTCTTTCTGAGTCAACACGGCTCCTAAACCTACGTTACTTGCATCGCATTGAACGGTGAATTCTTTTCGAAAATCTGGAGAGGCTAAAATTGGGGCACTTACCATGGCCTCCTTTATGTTTCGGAACGCCTTATCAGCATCTTCTGTCCATAAAATTTTCTGAGATTTACGTTTTCCTTTAAGTAAAGTATTTATAGGTGCTGCCAAAGTACTAAAATTTTTCACGAATCTCCGATACCATGAACAAAGACCCATAAACCTTTTTATCTCTGTAGCTGTTTTTGGGACAGGGTATTCCACCATAGCTTTTACTTTATCTGCATCAGTTCTCAATCCCAAGCGATCAATTATAAAGCCAATGTACTTTAAACTAGACATTACGAATTTGCATTTTTCCAAATTAATTGTTAACTGCGCGGACGCCAAACGGTCAAAAACCTGATTCAAAATTCTAAGATGGGTATCGAAAGAAGGGCTTAAAACAATAATGTCGTCGAGATATACGAAAACGAACGGTTCCAGCTCTGGGCCGAGCACAGAATCCATAAGCTTTTGCTGTGTTGCCGCAGAATTACAAAGGCCAAACGGCATACAAACAAATTCAAATAAACCACGACCAGGAACAACAAAAGCTGTCTTTTCGCATGACTCTGGAGTAAGAGGGATCTGCCAAAATGCGGATTTTAAGTCAATACTACTTAAATACTTAGCTCCCGACAATCTACTTAAGACATGATCGACTAGAGGCAACGGATAAGCTGATTTCTTAGTAAGAGAGTTGAGCCTTCTTCCATCAAAACAGAAACGTGGAGACCCATCCGCCTTCTCCACTATCAAAACGGGACTTGCCCAAGGACTGTTAGATGGACGCACCACTCCTAGCTCCAACATTTTATCCAATTCTTCGTTTAAAATTTTTAGCTTGTACGGCGACATGACGTGATGACGCTGCTTCACCGGAAGTGCATCCCCCGTATCAATATGATGGACTATCTTGTTAGTCCTACCCAACTTCGAAGAAGACAACGTTCTAAATTTTTCTATCATATTCTCTAACTGAAAAGACTGCTCTTCTGAAAGCTCTTCCCGTGGACAAACTCTACTAATCTCTAAGACTTGACCATTGCAAACAGAAAATTCGGTGGCATTCGACTCATTTTCTCCAAGATAATAACAATTAGATTTGAAATCCAAAGTTAAATTAAACTTTCGGCAAAAATCCGAACCTAAAATTAAACCATGTGCCACTCCAGGCACTACTAAAACTTTTAAAAGCTTGACCACGCCCTCAAGCTCTAAAGGTAACTCAACATAACCTTCAATTAACTGCTTGGTTCCATCAGCAACCTTAATCTCTTTTTCTAAAGTCGCCTCAAAAATATGCGCGTCCAAAAGATTTAAGAGGTCTCTACCGGGACCACCAATCACCGAGTGACTCGCTCCACTGTCAACTAATCCAATAACTGACCTGCCAAAAATACGTACTTCTACATACGGTCTATTATCAGACTGCTGCTGAACAAAAGTCGGACAAGCCTCGACATTACTAAAATTACTTCCCAAGCCAGATTTAAAAAAACCACGACAAAAATCCAACCAAGACTGCCATTCCACTGTCGAAGTATACCTAGAATAGTAGACCTTACCAAAATCTTTCGGGTTGCAGCGATCTACTGACTGCTCCCAGACCTTCCGTTTTTTGCCTTTTTACAATTTGGACAATTTGGTCTAATAGTGTTGGCCTTACCACAGCCAAAGCACACTGGTTCCTTCTTTATAGGGGTTTTATTTACCTTAGGACATGAATGGGCCATATGTCCTCTGTCGTTGCACGCAAAGCACACTATATGTGAGGAAGACTGACCTCCACTTGGTCTAGAACCGGATGAACCAGTTAAATCCGTTCTATCACTCCTTTGTCTTTCTGGACGATATTCCTGCCGTTGAGGTCTATAAAAACGTTGCGATTCTCTTGGATTAAAATTCCTTTTATCTTGATGATTTGATCCACTGGATGCCGAAAATGTATGGCTACAAGAACAGCACTGAGGGCTACCGCTTATCTTTACTGGTTGCTCTAACTCGTAGTCTAAGGTATATACTGAATGACTAGTGGAACTCTCTTTTTGAATAATATTACCATTTTCCAACTTTCGACAAACTTCAGTAAGCTCCTGCAAGTTTGTAATGCTATGTAAAGCCAAATGAGGGTGGTAGGGTGGTAGTAAATTTTTCTTAATGACATACATTTTTTCTTGGCTACTAGGTGGCGACGATAAACCAAAAAACATGTTTTCCATAATTGAGATGTAAGTAATAACAGGCTCGTCAAGTTTTTGTTTCCGTTTTGAAATCTGTTGTTTTAACATTTCATCAAAGTCCTGATCGCAGAAATCCTGTCTTAGAGCTATTACCAAAGAGTCCCAGTCAGTGAACCTATTATTCCTAGACTGTGCCCTAAACCATTCTACAGCAACATTGCTCATAAGTTCTATCGCACCCGAAAACAACTCTTGTTTACTACACCCACGTGCCACTCTCAGTTCATCTACTCTAATTAAAAAATTAACTACTTGATTTTTATCGCGACAACCATCAAACTTTAAACCCCATTGCGAAATAGGCAACGACCTACTATTAAAACTGCTAGGTGCATTACTACTACCACTATCCGAAGCGCCCTGATTTATTACCCTAGAACTACCCGCATCCTTGAATTTTCTATAAATTTCCTCGAAATCGTCTTGTAAAATAGTAATTTTGACTCCATTTTCATATTTATACTTAAGCTGAATCTCTTTATTTTCTTCGGTATCCGCGGTCTCTGGTATCCTGCTTAAACGACCCAATAAATGTCTAAAACGGCTGGTAACCCTTAAGAAAACTTCTTTATTTACCCCATCAAAATTATAGACTTCCTCTTGAATCGATTTGATTGATTCCTCGGTCTCTCTTTTTTCAATCTCAAAATTAAAATTTGGAACCTTATAAGAAATAGTTTGCCTCGACTTATCTGATTTCAGAATCTTGCGTAAAAATTTTCTTTTTTCATCCTGACCAACCGAGTCAAGGGATGTTGAGGTTCTCAGTCTCACCTCATAATTTAATTCAGGTACTCTAAGATGTTGAGGGTCTATTTCGTAACTCACTTCAAACATACTTGCCATGTTTTGCAAACCTTTGTTAATCTTATTTCAAAAAATAAAAAAATCAAGCAATTACTCTTTAAAAAAATTCTTGCTCTTAAGGCAAAGCCAAAATGCAAAAAAAATATTTGCAAACAATTTAAAAAAGTTTTATACCCTTGGCAAAATTATTTTTGAGACACCCTGTATAATATTAATACTCTTTTTACTTTTAGGGCCCTGTATATATTACAAATAAACAACTAGGCTGTTATTTAATTACAAAAAATATATAGGTACCTACCTATCTGCAATATTAAAATAATCCTTTTCCAAATAATTTTATTTTATTTTATTCCTCACTGAAAGGGCAAAAAAAAATCTTATCAGTTCACCTACCTATTTATATCAATAACAGTTGACCATACCTGCTAAAATAAAATTATGCATAATTGCCGCTTACTATTCTCTGAACAAAATATTTAAAATGTTTATTTACCAAACTCTTGTTTTTGTCTGCCGGGAAACTGGGAAAGGTTAATGGAAACAAGCTTGTTTATTTATGTTGTTCCAAAAAAAAATATCAAAAAAGTTTTAACACGCCAAAAAATGTTTTTTTTTTTTTCAAAATTTGTCCATACTTAATTAAACTTCAAAAAGACATACTCTTTAAAAAAAAACTTAAAATTTTCTATTTAAATTCTAAATTCCAAAATGGGCAAGTGGCCCCACGTTGCGGACGTCAAATTTGTGTAACCCTTAGGTATAAGGGATGACACTATTTACTAGTTTAGCTGTTCTGAACTAGGCCTGGTCGCTCATTATGCCGCAGAGCTGGCGTGAGTTCGTATTTATAATAAGATGTTTAGTTCTCAAGATATAACAAAATATTCGCTTTGCACTTATTTTTATTTTTACCAAAGTTCAAGCTCTTTTTGGGCGCCAGCCAAAGCTTACAGCTTTGACGAGAAGGGGAGTACAGACAAAAACAAAAGAGTTATTTTACTTAGACTTAACTTTAATAGAAAATAGAAAAATATCTAGTTAAATTACAAATAGTCTGAGATTATATCACAGCAATTTATATCGTAAAAAAAATACTAGATGTACTGTGTACATTGACAAATTTTAAAAGTTTTGCTGAAAATCACAAAAAGTAATCACAAAAAGTTACAAATAAATTGAGGGGTTTACAAACAGGGTAGATCCGGATCACAGGGATATAAAAACTTAAAACTAACACACAGAAGGTAACTAATAATAGACAAATACTAGAAAACCTAGTTTCAAATGAATCGTAATTTTATGAGAAAAATCAATGTCCCTGACAATATTTTTTATAATCCAAAATTACCACTTATCCCGTTTTATGTATAGGGTGTTCTAATGACATTATAGCAAAACCCATTAGGGGTTTTGAATAACAAAAAAACTGGTTATTTTTCCTTCTGAATAACAATGTCTTAAATGCGGTACCAAAACATCTACAGGGGGTTTGTTTCAAAATTAGCCAGGTTCAATAAAAAGTTTAGATCCTACCTTAAGATGGTGGTTGGTTGTCTTTAAGTGTCTTACGTCAGCAAGGGTTCAATGTTCTTATTTCAATAGTTGATAGTTGCTGGTAGCAAAATATGGCAGTAGCTAGCTGTTAAAAGGTTTCGCCGTTTTCCTTAGTAATGCAATACCGAAATCGCCCATCTACTACAGGAAACTCAAAATTCCAAGTCGGCGTCTCCAACGAAAGAGGCCTAAAGGAGAGATAACCCCAAATTAGTGATATCTCATAAACTATTTAAGCGGGGACAAAAATAACACTTCTAATTGTGTATAGACCTTCAAAGAGTAATATTATGGAAGAAAAACTCACCTAGATTTTATTGGGCCTCACTAAAATTCACTCAAAACCACAATTTATAACCAACTAACATGGCGTTTAACAGACACAAAGGATTCCTTTCTTGGTGGGAAAAATCCCCGTATCAACTCCAAGTTTTGCGTTTCTTCTCTGCGCATTCAGGTTGCCAAATTTACCTTTAAAATGGAAATACTCAAGATTTGGAAAGAAAACTCAATGACCAGAGAATACAAACTCACTCTGTTTTTGCCTACTTGTTCCAACAAAAATATATGAAACCTAAAAAAACTCATTTTCTTTTGTTTGGACTCGATAAATAAAATCACTCACTTTATAGCCGATTCCATCCGGCAACATTGCACTCCAACGGAACAGTTAGACCATAGTCCGCGGTACCAAACCAAGGACCGGGGGCATTGGGGGGAAGCACGGGGAAGCCGAATATCGCCAGTTAGTCTGGGGAAAATCGAAATGACAGTTTAACGGTATGTAAACAAACTGAGTGTTTTGATTCAAATTCGGGAAAACCGGGATATCAATAACTAAATTTGCAAACCGTCAGTGCCAAAGTGAAATCATAACGCCTTGTGATATGATATATAGTTCCAACAAAGTGTACCAGTTCTTTATTTTAAATCAGCGGAAAAATAACCTAAGGATATTACACAGGCAGAAAGGTAATAACACAAAATATTTAGTTTTCTAAGGGTGGTTCTGAAAGTGGACCGTTACATGGTTTGCAGTCTTGTGAGACAGCCCGCTCCCTTTTTAATGCTACGACTCTTGGTTTTCATAAAGAGGGCATTCCATGTGTTTGGTATATCTGTGCTTGGTTGACTCAAGACTTTTTTGTTCGGTATTGTAAATGCAGCTTCAATTAACTTTTTTTTCCGCAATTGCGACACTTTGTGCAAAACTTTAGCTTCAGACCATTGAATCCTGTGATCATTTGACTACGCATGATCCGCTAAACCAGATTTTTCAATATCCCCTAATTGGGTACTTTTTTAAACTTAGCTATAATAACATAAACAAACTTTAACAAAAGCAAAGTAAGCTAAAGCTATCAATAAGGTTACCCGAATTAAGATAAACGTACCAAACTATCCTAAACTAATCTGGACATTTAAGCTAACATAGACGGACTTAACTATCAAAATAGCCTTAGACCTGATAAACAAGCCCTGTGGAGGGTCTGTCCTTAAATTACGTAATGAAAAAATTTCGAATTTTTTACTCCCTTCCTCCGATTGTAACGCACCTGTAACGATACCGCTGCCACCTTACAATATTACATAACATTTGCTACCACCCTCCTCTACTTATACATACTTATATTTTTTAGAAACAACTAGAATAAACTAAAATATCTCAAAAACTACTTACCCCAGAACCATGATTTATTAAAAACTATTAAAATACACTTCTCAGCATTGGCGGTTCTACGGGAGGGGGTAAAGAGGGTTATTACCCCCCCCCCCGTACCCGAAAAAATATGTTAAGTTTAAGGACGGCTAGCTACTACAGGCAAGTTAAAGGCTGAAAAAAATTATATTTTTGTTGACTTGCTTTTTCAGAAAGGCACTCAAGGAAGAAATCACCTGTGAAAAAAATTGCACATGGAAAAAATCGCACAGAGGAAAAACTTAAACTTAAACAATAATAACTCTGGCAAATAAAACAAAAAAAGTAGTCGCTACATCTCGATGCACCGAATCCAAATACGGGGTTTGTTTTGTCCGGACACCACCAAAAAGTAGAATAAATTGAAAAAAACTTGATCAAAGTATTATATTACACGGTGAAGTTGCGAAAATGGTACATTTTCAAAGCCATCTAATAAATTTTCTTCTGTGAGCATCTTTATAAAGCAACGTTGACATCATTTTCTATATTTTTTTCAGCGGTTTTCGCATTTTTTTTGTTTGAGCGGAAAATTGCAACATTTTTATATTATAAGGACCCCGGATAAGTAGGTTTGATCAAATATACAAATCACTTTTTTATTTTATGTGTCCGTGTAAATATTAACTACGACCTTAGGGAAAGAAAGAAATATCTTACTCGAGGCCTACGACCTACCAATAATACTAGTATATTGGCTAATTTATGTTATAAGGATAATTATGAACCTAGACGTGAATCAAGAGAGGTTTTAATCAAAATTTATTCATAGTTACGAAAATTTTCAAAAATGTTAAAATAGTTGACAAATATTAAAAGATCTTTAAGTTTAAAGTATTTTGATAATTTTAAAATTTTTTATGAATTTCAAGAAAAAAATGTCAAATGTTTCCAAATTTACATATATACAGGGTGTCCCATAACTTACGAGCCAAAGGGCATCAGGTGATAGAGGAGATAAAAAACGTTTATATAATATGGAGATCGATCAACATTGTCTTTTAGATATAGGATTTTTAAAGTAAGAGGAATGAAGGAAAAAAATTATCATATTCAAATGAATACTTAGAAATAATTGTGAGCGTGATCTAAAAAATTCTTTTTTTTAAATTATAAGTAAAGGAGATTTTCATGTAAAAAAAAGCCAAGTACGCGAAAATGGCATTCCGTAAAAAGAATTGAGATAAAAGTAAAGCCAAGTTCTCCAATACAAATTTCAAAATAAAAGGTTCTTACTAGTTTGGAAATGATTTTTTAAACTTTGTTATTACAGCCAAACTTCTTTATCTTCAATTTAGCACTGTGCCTAAGTTTAGAAAAATATTTCCAAACTAGTAAGAACCTTTTATTTTGAAATTTGTATTGGAGAACTTGGCTATACTTTTATCTCAATTCTTTTTACGGAATGCCATTTTCGCGTACTTGGCTTTTTTTTACATGAAATGTTTTTGTTATGATTTCAATTATTTTTTGAAGGAATTGGATAATACTTAATTTTTAAAGTAGTAAAATATACGGAATATTGTTCAAAACTTTTGCAATGCCTTACTTAAATTTTTGAGGTTTTTAAATTTTTTTCATGGTTATATCGTAGTTCCTATCAGCCTTCCAAAGCTCATCTTTCTAGCGTTTCTGAAAGTGCACAATGTTACTTTTACATAACTTTACAAGTATAGGGGAGGGAAATAAATTAAAATTGTCGTGTTTTTAAATTTTGTCCTATAGTTTTATCATATTTCCTATCAGTCTGCCAAACCTCAACTCTCTAGCATTTCTGGAAGTGGGCGATGCTACATTTACATAACTTTAAATGTATAAGGGAGGGGAGTAAATTAAAATTTTTGAGTTTTAAAATTTTTTCCAGGGACTTGGTCATAATTTCTATCAGTCTGCCAAATGTCAGCTTTGTAGCATGTCTGGAAGTACAGTAGAATATTGATAATCTATACATGAGTGACTGAATCAGTGAGTGGCAATTTCGACGTTTTTTGAAATTTCGTAACTACTTTACTACTTTATGGAAAACCATGAAACTTGGAAGGGTTGTTAACTCCATGGAGATCTATGACTGTGCAATGTTTGAGATGCGTAGCTCATTTCGAAGTAGAGTTTTAGGTAGATCAAATATCGGCTGAAATGTTTCAAGAAAAGATGGTTACGGCGCGCGAACTTGGCGAGGCACTGCCGTGCCCTCAGATAGGCTGTCAAAATAACTAACAAATGTATAAAAATTTAATTCTTGTCCACTTATTTATTTATTTCCACTTATTGCTCTTCTTTTAATACACGACTTTTAAAAAAGTGTCAAAATCGCCAACTTTGATGCTGTGTATCTCGAGAAAGTTGCCCTTTGGCCCCTAAAGTTACACACATTGTATACTACCCTATTTTTGTGAAAAAAGTTAAGATGATTAACATTTATTTCGTTGCGATTTTTCCATAGGTCAAAACTTTTCTTTGTTTGATTTCTCTGTGCGCTGTTTTACTAGGTGCGCTTTTTTCTCTGCGTGCCTTATTCTCTGCTCGCTTTTTTAGTGTGCGCTTTACTACGTGTGCGCATTTTTTTGTGTAGCGTTTGCCCCTGTGCGAATATTTATATTTCGCTTTTTTCCTGTGCGTTTATTTACGGTCACCGTTTCACTATTAACCCCCCCTCCCCCCAGACTTTTGTTTCAGAACCGCCCTTGTGTGTGTGTGTGTGTCTGTCCGGCCTACCATAGCTCCTAAACAGCTAAACGGATTTTTATGAAATAAATTTTCAGGTAAAATAGTGTACAATATCTAATCATAATTAAAAATTGAAAAAATGCTAAATTTTTAACGGAGTATTGCATAATAATAAGTGATTTTTAGAACATAATGGAATATCATTTTTTCAGCAATTTATGTTATTCCTAAAAACTTCGGAGGAAACTACATTTTTGAGATATTTACAAAAAACTGTTTCAAGGCTGATACCTATAGCGTGGAGTTCACTTCTGCCGTGCAAAGCAAAAACCTATTTACTCGACTTACTCGAAAATTAGATTTTTATATTATTGAAATCGCCGTAAATAACGGCACCAAAAACGGGTTTTTCTAGAATGTGGCTATCTTGAAAAACAAGGAAGTTATGTAGTTAGTATGTAGTTAAATAAACTTCAAACTCTATTTCCCAAAACACGAGTTTTTGACTTACTAGGTTTCTGCTTTGCATGGCATACTTGGAGTGTGTTAATGGGCTAGGAAGGTGTCAGATCCGTTATAGATCCATTTATTTTTTCTTTCGAGTAAACAGAAATATCTTCTGGTAACTGAATTCTTCGACAGCTTGTATTATCTACCGCTACAAAATTGCGGGGTGGACAAACTTACACTTTCGTTCGTCTATAGCTTAAAAGCCTTTTTATCTTGGAAAAACTTTACTGATCGAGGTTTTTAAGCAAAACTCAAAAAGAATCAAACATCGAAATAAAAAAAAGTGAAAAAGTTTATAAACTCTCTTGGAAAGTATCTACTTAATTTTTTTCTTCCTCTTTTAAAGTAGAAAGCAACATGGTCGTATATAATTTTTACAGAAAAGCTAACAGATATAATTTTTATTTAAACCTTTTATTTTTATGTTTTGAACGTAATAATTGACGCGTCAATTTATTTAAAAAAAATACTGAAACATTTGAAAAAGTGGAGTAATATTTTTTGACATTGCAACAACAACACACAATATTGGTGAACTATTTAAAAAGCGCAATAAATTCCTCTATTAAACGCATCATTTAATAAATCAGTGTTTTTTGTTAAATCATGTTAATAAACCCTTCTATTAAAATGCATATAAAATAACAAAGTGCTCTTAAACAAAATTACGATTTTGGAATCGCTTTATGCTATGTTTTACTTTAATCTACTGTAAATTATTATGTTCATATAAACTTTTACAGCAATTTATTTCAATCTGCTAATTTTATAAAAACATCATGTAAAAAAAGCAAAGTACGCGAAAGTGGTATTCCGTAAAAAGAATTGAGATAAAAGTATAGCCAACTTCTCCAATACAAATTTCAAAATGAAAGGCTCTTACTAGTTTGGAAATGTTTTTTTAAACTGCTATTTCAGCCAAACTTCTTTATGATCAATTTAGCACTGACCCTAAGAGTCATTTGCAGTCGTAATAGCCAAGTTTAGAAAAATATTTTCAAACTAGTAAGAGCCTTTCATTTTAAAATCTATATTGGAGAAATTGGCTATACTTTTATCTGAATTCTTTTTATGGAATACTACTTACGGGTACCTGGCTTTTATTACATGAAATGTTTTTATTATGATTTCACTTCTTTTGGATTTGGATAATATTTAAGTTTTAAAGTAGTTAAAATAAGCGGGATATTGATCAAAACTTTTGCAATGCCTTATTAAAAATTTAGTTTTTTTTATATTTTTCTATATCAGCCTTTTAAAGCTCAGCTCTCTAGTGTTCCTGGAAGTAGGCAATGTTACTTTTACATAACTTTACATTTATAGGGGAGGAAAGCAAATAAAAATGTTGGGGTTTTTAATTTTCTTTTACAGTTTTAATATAGTTCCTATCGGCCTTTCAAAGCTCAGCTCTCTAGCGTTTCTGGAAGTGGGCAATGTTACTTTTACATAACTTTACATTTATAGAGGAGGAAAGCAAATTTAAATTTTGGGGTTTTTACATTTTTTCCTATAGATTTATCATATTTCTTATCATTGTGTCAGAGCTCAGCTCTCTAGCGCCTGTGGAAGTGGGCAATGTTACTTTTGCATAACTTTACATGTATGGGGGAGGGGAGTGAATTAGAAATTTTGAAGTTTTTTGATTTTTTCTAAGGATTTAGTCACAATTTCTATCAGTGTGCCAAATTTCAGCTTTGTAGCATGTCTGGAAGTACAGTAGAATTTTGATGATCTATACATGAGTGAGTTAATGAGTGGGTAAGTGAGTAATTGGCAATTTCAGTGTTTTTTTAAATTTCGTAACTACTTTACTATTTTATGGAAGTCCATGAAACTTGGAGGAATTGTTAACTCTATAAAGATATAGGACTGTTTGAGTTTCGTAGCTCATTCCGAAGTAGAGTTTTAGATAGGTCCAATATGGGCTGAAATGTTTCAAGAAAAGATGGTAAAGCAGTTTCCGCGCGAACTTGGCAAGGCACTGCCGTGCCCCCAGATACAGAAGTTGCATAATTTTTTTCCATACTATCATTTGACTAAGTCATAAGTATCAGATGGCATTCCTTATGTCAAATTTTAATATCAACTTTATAATGTTCAAGGGAACATCCTGTACCTATATAATTTATTGGAACTGATAGTTATTTGTGGTACTATTGTGCTATCTTAAAAATAAGTCACGGAAGAAAAAAATATACCGCGAGGTCATTAGGGCGAGTGATTTAGGAACCATAAGACACAAGTATCATTCAATGTTTTATTAAACAACTAAAAAAATATAGCTATTTTGTGTTCAGATATTTAATAAGCTTTGTGACACCATTAAACCGCTCAGTACCTTGTCAAAATGTCCTTTAATATTTCTGTTAAAGTATGCTGTTATATTTGGTATCTATGGGATATTAGCCATTAGCAAACGTTTTTATTGTCAACATTTTTTTAAACTATAATAATAATGGAATACCATGCAGAAGTGCCCGATGATATTGTAGCGCGACACAAACATCATAACAGGTATATCTTTTTTCTTGTTCTCATTTAGAGGCTGGAGTGAGTTCGGCTGATTTAATATTTTCGATGCTGATCCTTTTTTAAGCAGAGACATTTTTCCCAACCCAATAAGTCTCTAAATCTTTGCTTATAAAAGACAATACCCATATCTTCTTTTGTCACTCGCAGCCATCAAGTTTGTGTTAGATAAGGCTTTGACATTACAATATATTTTGCTGATGTTGTGTATGACTTCCTTGACATCTTTAATTGTGTGCTTTTTTGAACGTTTTGCAAGTCTCTCAATTAACGCAAAGTCGCGATCAGAAGCAGAGAAACTATGACCTGACATCAAAAACTTGTGGTCAATAGTGTCAAAAAATCGTAAAGACACAGGTAAATGTACAAAAACAAAAGCATTCTATTATTTAGCTGCGTGGCACTTAGATCAGTTAGACGCGCCAACAGCAAGCGGACTTACAGACGACGTCATTTTAAATATGCTTGTTAAAGCATAAGGCACTTGGACCATACAGCCCCAATATTGGCCTTGACACATTTATCATTTTGGGTGGAAAATTGCAGTGCTGCAGTTGCGTAAACATAAATAAATCTATGACTGATCTGATACCTTCTTAGTAAGCCTATTAGCACAGTTCAAGTGAAGGCATTATACATCAGCCTTAAAAATAGTTTTTTGTAAATATCTCAGAAACTAAAACTGCTACGAAGTTTTTGGCTATAAAACAATTTATTGAGCAAAATGTAAGCCACAATATTTCGAAAACCGCATATTGATGCAACGCTTAATGTATTTTAGCCAAAATCTAATCATCTATAGTTGATGTTCTATTTAAGTGGCACCGCGTCATAGCTATGGTAAACCAAATTCTGCGGGAAAATCTAAGTAAAGAAGCCTTAAAAATTAGTGTTTCACTTTGTACATGCAGTGTGCCGCTCGGGGCTTAATGTTCCAAGGATAAAACACTACGACCTTTTAAAGGAGAGATCAAATAGGTACTTACCTGATAAATAAAGATCCGAAACATAAAAGAGGATCCAAAATTATATTAAAATGTGCGCAAATATTGATTTAGTTGCAAAGACGGTAATTTGTTTTGTGAAAAGCTCCGTCATAATTTGTTTGACATACAGTCAAAACATGTCAAAACAACAACGAATAGAAAACGTCAAAGCCCTGCTAAATCAATAATATGTTCGTAACAACCAGATAATAGTATATATGTTCCTTTCTAATGAAATCGTTTAGAAGAAGACATCAATAAAAAGCAAGTAAAATAGTAAGCTAATGACTAATTAGTGCAGTGCCTCATTTTGGGAATAAATATCAATAAAATACTCTGCCAATCTATGGGCACCTAAGCTCACACTAGGTACTATAATTATAGTGTACGTGTGAGTTAATATATAACTAAAAACTGAAATATATTTTATTGAGCTCCAGACTCAATTACCTTTCGTTTGATACCACACAAGCCATGTTTTGACTTAAACTTTAATTTTTCAAATCTACCCCCACCTTTTTTTAAACTAAAATGTATTTTGTTTAACTCCAGACTCAATTACCTTTCGTTTGATATCACACACGCCATATTTCCACATAAACACAAATTTTTTAAATTTACCCCCACCCTTTTTTTAAAGTAAAATGTATTTTATTTAACTCCAGACGCAATTACCTTTCGTTTGATATGACACACGCCATATTTTTACATAAACTCTAATTTTTGATATATACCCCCACCCTTTTATTTGGCTTGTGTTCGGTGGATTTTGTTCATTTTTAAATGGGACCATCTCGACCCAAAACCCAGCGTAGGTACCAAATTTCATTAAAATCTGGCAAGCGGTTTTTGAGTTATGCGCGTTGGTCGTTACAGACAGACATACAGACAGACAGACAGACAGACAGACAGACAGACAGACAGACAGACAGACAGACAGACAGACAGACAGACAGACAGACAGACAGACAGACAGACAGACAGACAGACAGACAGACAGACAGACAGACAGACAGACAGACAGACAGACAGACAGACAGACAGACAGACAGACAGACAGACAGACAGACAGACAGACAGACAGACAGACAGACAGACAGACAGACAGACAGACAGACAGACAGACAGACAGACAGACAGACAGACAGACAGACAGACAGACAGACAGACAGACAGACAGACAGACAGACAGACAGACAGACAGACAGACAGACAGACAGACAGACAGACAGACAGACAGACAGACAGACAGACAGACAGACAGACAGACAGACAGACAGACAGACAGACAGACAGACAGACAGACAGACAGACAGACAGACAGACAGACAGACAGACAGACGGCGCAACAAAAAAGTTTCAAAATCATCTGAAACGCAAAGATATATAAAAAATTTTGAAATCGGAGCAACTTTTTTTTTCTCGAAAAAATTAGGATCACTATAGCTCACACTACTATAGTGTAGTGTGAGCTAAAAATTAAAGGAAGTGCGTGCCACTGTATGTACCCCTCTACTCCCTTCCCGCCCATCAAGGTTTTGATGACGCGGTGTCACTTTAATACAACATCAACTATAGTTAGAGTGTCGAACACTATTTTACCTGAACATTTTATGAAATTCAGCGATTTAGGAGCTACCATGTTACACACACATATACAGACATCACGACGATATTGCTAAGATAGGTCAAAATACACCAAAATAACACATTTCCGGCGTTATCTGAAAAATTTTTTTCAAAAATAATACCTTTTTTAGTCATTGCTACGCGGGCATTGGAAGGTAAAAACGAATGCGAAAAATTTTTCTTGTGGTGATTTTTTTTCTAAATAACGTGTTTCCGGGTAATAATTTCATCGCTTTTAAAGAACTAGCCAATATATTAAACTTTTCTTAAACCAGCTATTTTAATTACATTAAGTTCTTTATTGTTAAGATTTAATGAGTAAATACCTTTTCAAAAAGGAACAAAAAACTTTAACAAGCCCTGTCAACAACATCTTTAGAAGCTTCTTTAAGTTGCCTTCAATTGGTTGAACAGTTTTGGACAAATTGAAAGGCGGAGAAAAACCACAAAGAGATGTCTGCGATACAAGAATTTTTGTTAAAAATAATTATTAGAAAAAATAAATGGATCCATGACGGATCTGATACCTTCCTAGCTAGCCTATTAGCACACTTCAATTGAAGCCATGATAATCAGCCTTGAAAACAGTTTTTTGTAAATATCTGGGAAACTAAAGCTCCTACGAATTTTTTGGTTATTACACAAATTATTGTGCAAAATGTAGTCCACTACATTCCCAAAACAGCATACTGATGCGATGCTCCGTTAAAAAGTTAGCATTTTAAAAAAAAATTAATTGTCAAAAAACTGTTAATAGCATTTATGGATTTTGACCAAAATCTAATCAGCTCTTCTGGGTGTCCAACATTATTTTACCTATAGATTTTGTGGAAATCGTTTCAGCGGTTTAGGACCTATTGTATTACAGATAGAAAAAATACTCTGCCAATATATGGGCCCCTAAGCTCACACTAGGTACTATAGTTATAGTGTACGTGTGAGCTAATATAACTAAAAACTGAAATATATTTTATTCAACTCCAGACTAAATTACCTTTTGTTTGATACCACACAAGCCACGTTTTGACTTAAACTCAAATTTTTGAAATCTACTCCCACCCTTAAAAAAAAACAAAAACTATAATGTATTTTGTTAAACTCCGGATTCAATTACCTTTCGTTTGAAATCACACACGCCATATTTTCACATAAACTCTAATTTTTGAAATTTACCCCCACCCTTTTATTTGATTTTGTTCATTTTTAAATGGGACCATCTCGACCCAAGACCCAGCCTAGGTACCAAATTTCATTAAAATCGGCCAGGCGGTTTTTGAGTTATGCGCGTTGGTCATTACAGAGAGACAGACAGACATACAGACAGACAGACAGACAGACAGACGGCGCAACAAAAAAGTTTCAAAATCATCTGAAACGCAAAGATATATAAAAAAATTTGAAATCGGTGCAACTTTTTTTTTCTCGAAAAAATTAGGATCACCATAGCTCACACTATTTATAGTATATGTGTGAGCTAATACACACACACATACACCTACACTCACAGTTAGACATCACGACGATACTGCTAGGATAGGTCAAAATACATCCAAATAACACATTTTCGGCGTTATCTTCAAAAAAATTTTTTGTCGAAAACAATACCTTCTCTAGCTATTGCTGTGCGGGATAGGAAGGTAAAAATGAGCAAGCATTGGATATGCTTTCATTTGTAGGACAAAAGGCACCAAAAGGAATTTTACAGTATGTACAAAAAATTAAAAAAATCATCATGGGCAAATGTTGCTAAGTGACAAGACAATATTCTGGCTTGGAATATCGCCAGTGAATAATTAAATAAGGGCCTAGTACGCTACCCTGCCGCAGGCCTTATGGATCTTTCTGTTTTACTCTGTAGTGTCTTTCAGATATGTTTGGTTCCAAAATATCAGAATATTGTATGGACAGAAGAAGTTTTAGTTTAAAATTAAAATTACGGCCTTCATGCCTTCTAGTGCTTTTTCTATTACGTTGGTAATTTTGTGTACTTTGTCTGTCGTAGAATACTTGTCTCGAAACCCAAATTGATGAGATGGAATAATTTCTTGTCGTTGTATAATTGGTTTTTACCCAACTGCAGCACGGCAAAAGGAAGGGTAATGTTTTTCGATTGTTGTATGTAAGTATGTTTGTGTTACGCTAGAGGCTAAATGGCTGAACCGATTTTGACAAAAAAGGTGTTGTTGAATTGCTACTGATCCCGAAGGTGCTACAGGCTATATTTTTTTAAACAAAAATCAACACGGCGGTCTTCAGACGCCATTTTGTCACATGATGTAGGCTTTAAGGCATACAAATTATCTAAATTTCAGGCGATTTTATTGAAATTCCTTTGATTACCCATTGCAAATGTCCTTTAATTTGCTATAGTTACTTTTTAGTTCTCCCCGCTCCCACCCATCTCCCCTCCTGTCATTCCCCCCCACACTATTCAAAAACCATATTCGGATAATTTTATCAAATATAGAGAGATTTCAATAAATATTTCTGCATACGCTTTCACATTTTTTTTCCAACACCATTTATTATTTCATAGAGCTTGGATTTAATTGGCAGGAAAGATATTGGCCTATAAGAAGATAGGTTCTGGAATGACTTTTTATCCGGTTTTGGAATCATGATAACTTCTGTAACTTTCTACAATTTAGGTACAGCTGATTTCAAAAAAATCTAATTTGACTGGAAAAACTCGTTCTTTATTTTAAGCAGTATATATAATATATTATATCGGGTTGACATGTACATTTTACAGTAGTGTTATGACGTCCAGTAAGAAGACTGTTTATGTTCATTTCCTTTTGCATGTTTTTAAAATGAATAAAATAAAACTTGACAAAAACCAGCCAGCAATATATTTTTGGTCGTTTTTAGAAATAACGTGCTTGTTTCTGTTAAATAAAATTTAATTTTAAATTGAATTTTTTTATTTGGTTTGATAATTAATAGATTTAAATAGTAAGGTTTTTTTTGCTCGAGTTCGGCACCTGAGATTTGATATTTGAATGCTACGGTAAATCGGTGCTTAGCTAAATGGAAACTGAAAATATTCTTGCATTCTTTGCTCTCTCGAAGGGGTCATTTTAGAGTACTCGAAGCAGCGCCTGATCTTCTCAAACTTGACTTACTTTTGGCCTGCCAGATTTATCCTTATTTCCTTTAAAGTGATTGTTCTTTTTATCCATCTTATAGTTATAGAACAAACTATTGTTCAAACTAACAATTGTGGCTTTAACTCTCCATATCATAATGTTTGAGATAATTTTTTGACAGCTATAAGCTGTTTACCGTAACAAATAGCATAGGCCAATAAAAAAAAGTTGCAAAGAGTTGTCTCAAAAATAATGATATGAACTGTAGCTCTTTGCTCGTATGTAAAGCCATTTTAGATTTAAACACCACGTTTATGTATTTTTGATATTGTTAAAATATTGACGCTTTGCTAAAACTGTTGGTGGCCTAGAATACACTGCTCAAATTTCGGAAAAAGTACTTTATAGAGTCGTATCTGTTTTTTTTAGAATCAGCTGTACATACCTAAACCTAAAGGACGAATTAATTAGGTGGCATAGTTTTAAGACAGCTTTTCTGGGAAGTTGTTTTATTACTTCCCGGTACTAAGATCATAGCCTGTGGCTGTTGTCGAAATAATATTTTCGTCCTCCGTATAATTTCTTTTGGTGATGTAAGCTTACCATGGCCTTCGAATTAATGAGTCTTATTCAAATGAAAGTTTTTATCTGGTGTTTCATTTGGCTAAAGTTTTTCTAAATGAGTTTTAGAAAGTTCTGCTTTTTCTTCGTTACTAGGAAAGTCTGTAATCTTAGTGGCTAATTTTATTACTTTCCCGGTAATAAGATTATAGCCTGTGGCTGTTGTAAAAAATTTTCGTTCTCCGTTAATATTTATTTTGGTGATGTAAGATTAATATGGTCTTCAAATTAATGAGTTTTATTCAAATAAAAGTTTTCATCTGGTGCTTCATGTAGCTGTAATGTTTTTTCTAAAAGGCTTGCTAAAAGTTCTGCTTTCTCTTCGTTACTGAAAAATAATGTTGTCTTACTGACAGTTGTGTGCAGTGTTATTCTCAGTAGGATAGGCAAAAGTTGGCATTGTTTTACCACTTACACGCTTAATGCACACAGACAAGTTAAAAAATTCCATGAAAAACTCCTGCTAAAAACTCTAATATCAAAATAGAATAAGCTAATACCTAATTTCATATTTTGCGCCCAAATTAGGTTATACCCATATAGTCAAGATTATATTCGTTTTTATATAATTTCGACTCAGTGAATTAAAAAAAAAAGGGTTTTAAGGTCATTTAACCTTACACAACTTTGAAAAGTTAAGATTTATTTGAAAAAACACAATTCTTGAGTATTTTGATTAAACAAATCACCAAAACTCGAGGTCTATCAAAAGCAAAGCAAAAGAACTTAAGACCTGTAGAAAGTTTTTTGACTTTGAAAAATGCCCCATAGAAAATTACATATTCCGAAAACCCAACATTGAAGAGTGCTACTCCCATACCAATCGAATGAATTAAGGAGGCCAGGTGTAATATTAAACAAAAATTGACTAACCTGTTAATGTTTCAAGATAGCGATAAATTTATTAAAATATTAACATATTGTATTTTTTCCAATTTAGCACCAAACAAATTTTGACCAATGGACATTAGATTCTTACATCTGTATTTGCTAAGACCTAAAAACTTTGTATTTTATACCGGGTTTAAGTATCAAGTCTTTGATACGGACCGGTTTAAGTGTATTTTTGTAATACTGACAGGTCAAATAACTGCAAAGATTCGGTTCACTTTAATGTGCAATATGATAGTTTGTAAGCATTTTTTATCTCATATGAATTCAATTTAACTTTAGAAATAAAGAAAACCACAAAAAAAATTGTAATTAAATGTAATTTTTTGGAAATTTAGTCCGTGCAGTTGTAGGATTCCCGTTATAAAGAGGCTCAAATTGTTGTACGACTCCTGAAGGATGGTTCGGTTCGGTTCGGTTCGGTTTAACGTTCAAAAAACAATAGAAATAATCCATGATTGATAAAAAATTACGAGTATATACAAAAATGTTCAAAGCTAAATAGTACATAAATAACCTTAAACTATGTCCGTAGATGCACTTGTGTATCAATATTTAAATATTGTAAAAAGTACAAGATATATTAGAATCCGTTTTCAATTAAACATCCACCAAAACAATTGAACATCGGTTTAATCGTCGCTAACTTGTCTAAAAAATTAACATGGAAAATATAGCGGAAAACTGACATCGTTTTTTTTGGATATTTCCTAGTGACGTTTGGAGATTTAAATATGGCTACCATTTTTAAATCAATATATTATATTCTTTTTATTTATTTCTAACCTTTGTGTGGAGATAATGTCTGTGTTACAACAAAACAAAAAAAGATGACACATATCGCAGGGTATTTATGAATAATTTATATAAATATTAAAAACTATTCCGTTCACGGGAAAAGTAAGTTAATCCTTCAACCAAAATCTAGACTTGTAGACCTAGGATTGTAGCAATTTGCACTGTAGACCCTTTAGTAAATACTGGTGTAGGTGTCTAGTATGTACAGTTTATTTCATCATTAACTAACTTTTTTTCGTTGGCCTATGTTATTCTTATGGTAACCCAAGGCCAACATAAAAATAGAGGCCACGACCCTGAAAAAATCAGCTGTTCTCCTGGGGCTGAATTTTACATTGGGTCTTATGGGAGGTCCGACATTTTTTTATGATATTTTCAAAATGGCACTACAGATTTGCGCAAAATTTCAGTGAAATATTCTCAGACACCATCTCGATATTCCACTAAAGGTTTGTAAGGAAGCAACATGATTAAAAGGTTAAAATCTTCAAGATTTAGCATTCCTTATTTTGAATTCAAATTACCCGCCATGTACCACATGCCAACTGTTATATTTGACATGTATTTGACTTTGTCACATGTGATTGTCACATTCGCTTCTGTTTTAAACTTAATTTTTGTGTGAGCTAATGAAGCGGCTATGAAAAATTAGGGCTTACTATACATTAAAAAAAAATTGTTCTGCCAGAATAAAGTAAAAACAATCTCAAAAATGGCTTTATTAAAAAAAAAATCAAATATCCATGAACCGTCATTCTAACTTCAATATTTTAAAGACAATCAGCTGTGTCGTAACGTGACCATCAAAAATAAATCAGCCCCGGATGTGACGTCAACAAAGTGGAGGATCGTGGCCCGTCCATTTTGATAGCCCTGGATAACCATATACATAATATTCCAATACCCACGGTAACTGCCCATTTATGATGCAAACATAAGCTCCTTGGGGTCTTTAAGCAAAAAATACTTATTGGTTGCTTTCAAAGACATATGCATATTATTTCCATATAGTACGTATTATTGCCATACCTACGCTACCTTATGATGCAGAATGCAAACATATTTGAAATAGCAATATCAATGAGTATTAGTCTATCCTCTTTGTGATCCTTAAGATAATGTCCTGATTGGTTATACTCTTACGCATGAATATTATGTTATTCTTGTATTCGTTACGTCAAATCATCGGCGTACAGTTGACAAAAACTCTATCTATGTAAATTTGGTATCTGTGCATTTTTCTTACCTTTATTTCTGAATGTTTGCATCAAATGCCAACCATTGTGTAAATAGGTAACAGGGAGTATCG
Source organism: Aspidapion aeneum (assembly GCA_963576565.1). NCBI lineage: Eukaryota > Metazoa > Arthropoda > Insecta > Coleoptera > Brentidae > Aspidapion > Aspidapion aeneum. The sequence goes on from OY755047.1 coordinate 61,113,114, forward strand.
GAATATTACGTATATGATGATAACCAGCTGATAAATGTCAAAAATTATGAAATGGACCGTAGCTCTCCTATGTGATACGTAGGGTTAATACACAGAAATTTTTTTTTATCACTTAGTTTATTAGAAACCATTATCCCGCAGTTCTATTATCGTGTTTCGTAAACTAGATAAAAAGCGCCCGAAGTAATCAATTAAAGTGACATCCGCTGAGTTTTTGTGTACCCGCGATGGCCACGAGAATCTATTTCCGACCTTTCTTTGCCTGGAACACTTTATAGTCGTTTTGCTTTAATTTGTCAGGGCCAAGATTAATTTCTGATTAAAAAGAACCTGCCATTTATGTCTCGTTGCGACATGGAGCAATAAACTTGCAATTACATTTAAGGTTATATATAAACAAACAGATATGTCTTATTTAGGCATGCTAATCTTGCATGCAACTGCAAGTTTATTACTCCATGTCAAGCGGGCTTTAGCCAGCCAAATTTGTAGTCAGTTCTGAAATGATTTGTTGCTTGCCTATTTATGATACAATATTGGGTAATACACCAACATTTTCAGAAAAAATCGTAGAATACAAATTTTTGTGTTGGAGATCCGGCATATCGTCGTTGATCTTACAAACTGACGTAACTCATTTATTGTAATTTTACAAGAGAGCAATTTCAAGTTTTAGGGAAAGTTTATATTGGATTTATATCACTAAAAATGTTCTTGGATCTAATGATTGTCGTGCTATTTAAAGGATTTTTATGAGTTACGACACTTTGTGAGATGAAAGAACAACACAAATAACAAAATAAATGTTGCAGAACCACTCTGTACTCCCTCCAAAGAAGTCGGAGTGGCGCTTTTCAAAATACTCTGCCAATCTATGGGCACCTAAGCTCACACTGGGTACTATAGTTATCGTGTATTTACGTGAAAGCTAATCTAACTAAAAACTGAAGTATATTTTATTGAACTCCAGACTCAATTACCTTTCATTTGATACCACACAAGCCATGTTTTGACTTAAACTCTAATTTTTCAAATCTACCCCTACCTTTTCTTTTAAACTAAAATGTATTTTGTTTAACTCCAGACTCAATTACCTTTTGTTTGATATCACACACGCCATATTTCCACTTAAACACTAATTTTTGAAATTTACCCCCACCCTTTTCTTTAAATAAACTAAAATGTATTTCGTTTAACTCCAGACTCAATTACTTTTCGTTTGATATCACACACGCTATATTTTTACATAAACTCTAATTTTTTGAAATCTACCCCCACCCTTTTATTTGGCTTGTGTTCGGTGGATTTTGTTCATTTTTAAATGGGACCATCTCGACCCAAAACCCAGCCTGGGTACCAAATTTCATTAAAATCAGGCAAGCCGTTTTTGAGTTATGCGCGTTGGTCGTTACAGACAGACATACAGACATACAGACAGACAGACAGACAGACATACAGACAGACAGACAGACAGACAGACAGACGGCGCAACAAAAAAGTTTCAAAATCATCTGAAACGCAAAGATATATAAAAAAATTTGAAATCGGAGCAACTTTTTTTTTCTCGAAAAAATTAGGATCACCATAGCTCACACTACTATAGTATAGTAGTAGTGTGAGCTAAAATGAAAACTCGAGTTAGTTTAACTTTGGTTTTTGTAAAGCCACTATTTTTCAGTATTTTCGTACATAATATTTTAAGGAATACTAGATAATAGGGTGTTTAACAGTATTAAAATATAAATATATATTTATTTTTAGATATCTCTTTAGGTCTTGAGAATGCTAAAAACAAACTTTTTTGTTTATTTTTTCTGAAATTCATAGTTCTTTTAATTAAATAAATTTATTGATGAAAACAATTAGCCACGTGATTCAAAACAGGCGGTCTACCAATCAGCTGCGAGTGACGTTACAAACCAGTAAACGCCTCGAACGAACCAATTTTCTGTGTAATTTTCTTATGGATGGTAATGTTTGCTTTGGTTTAAAGTGCGAATTATCATCCTAAATTAGATTTTATTTTGTGTTTTGCTTATAAAAAACATTTTCAATGGAAAACGGATTTTCCAAAGCCGATAGCTCCAACTTGCCAATGCTGAATTCCTTTATGGTGGCAGGCTTCTTTGCCAACAACAGTGATTTTTGTTCTGCGGAATTTAGAAACGTTAAAATATTGATATAAGTATTTCATGAGTTGTTTTGTATATAACTGAAAGTTTTTTTACGATATTATTCAGCTAGTTTTACTCACTTAGATATTGAGGTTAGGTTATATGTTTTGCTTTTTTGTTTAATATGCTACTTACAATAGATTCAATTAAATACCCAATCATTATTATTTTACGCATTAGGAAACAATCAAAAATTGCTTTTTTTAAAAAAAAAATTCTAAATACATTTTGCATAGATTACACCGCATAGTCCTGTGTAGGTACTGCCTAGTCCTACATTTAGCCTGCATGTGCACTGCATAATCCTGCACTTAGAGGTACTCCCAAGAGCCCTGCCTAATAACTGCCTAGCACCGCCTACAAATTTGTACACCTTTCTGCCTATTATAGTTGTTCACCCCTTGTAATAAACATAACTTCAAAAATTTCATCGTCATTTACGAAATAATTATATATATTATAGACAACGTGAGAAAAATTAATTGAAACAATTTAGTTATACTCACATCAAAGTGATCTTCACAAATGTAAAGTGAAGATGTATTAGATAAGGCCCTTGGGTCTCTTCGAGCAAGTTCTAGCCACTTTTTCTGTTCTTTTACTGCTGTAGACACATGAATAAATAGTTTTTCAGGTGTTTTTATGCTAGTATTCGAACACTGAGGCACTACACACCACTTAAAGTACATTTTTTTACATAAACAACAGTAAAAACACAGACCAAAAACAAACAAACACTTGAATGCCGTGTATCTATCCGCGAGTTTACTGCGCTGTGACGTCATTGCAACGCCATGCTAGAAATGAGCGTTTTAGCGGCAAATTTAAATCGAAAATTAGAAAACTTGATTTTAAATGTGGCCATGATAATATATACTATTTTAATAATTTTGCGTAGCAAATTAGGGATCTATGTATCATTCTAAAATTTGTCAAATACCCCATTGTTAACCTTAAGTTAAGTAACTGTAGTAACCCTAGACGCCTCTAGATAAATACGTGATGCCTATTCAAACAACGAATATTTGGAATATGGGAATGCACGTATTTATCGGGGGTAGGAAAAAGTAGACCGAAGAAGGTTTTTTTGGTTTGTAAGTTAGTTAATTGACAAGTCTGTGAGACGTGTGCTTAGCGACCACAGCTTTTGTGGCAAGGAAAAGACCAACCGATTTACAAAGTTGTTGTGGACCAGCGCTGTAGACTGATATAAGGTGTAAGTGGGTTTCCGTAGTACTTTAAATAAATAAGTTGTAGCCCTATGAAACTGTCTTGATTTTTAGCCATGGCCTTGATCCATCCGCCAGGTAATTCCGGGCGGACGCCAAGGCTAACATTGCCCTTATCGTTATCGATATGGTCGAATTGGATTAACCTTGTTACCTCGATTCGACAGCGCGGTACAATTAGGTTCAATCTAAGGGAGCTTCGTTGTGTGGGGGTCGGTTACACACCGTTCCCTACCCAAAAAGCACCCTTACGGCCCCCTGAATTGTGAAAATATACACATCTACCCCCTATAGCGGGGTCAGCAACCCCCAAAATATATCTAAAAACACATTTAAAAATAAAGGGATCCATGACGGATCTAATACCTTCTTAGCTAGCCTATTAGCATTCTTCACGTGAAGTCATGATATACTAGCATTGAAAAAAGTTTTTTGTAAATATCTCAGAAACTAAAGCTCCTACAAAGTTTTTGGTTATGACACGAATTATTGAGCAAGATGTAGTCTACTATATACGAAAACGGCATATTAATACGATGCTCCGTTAAAGAGTTAGCTTTTAGTTAGTCATTAGCATTAATAGATTTTAAGCAAAATTTATTCAGCTCGTTAGAGTGTCGAAGACTATTTTAGCTGAAAATTTTGTGAAAATCGGTTTAGCAGATAGGAGCTATCGTGTTACGGACAGACATACACACACGCACACACACAGACCGACATCACGAGGATGTTGCTAAGATAGGTCAAAATAAATCTCAAAAAAATTTTTTTCGTCCAAACTAATACCTTCTCTAGCTATTGCTACGAGGGCTAGGAAGGTAAAATATATATTTCTGGAGAAGCACCCTTAAGAAATGGATGTTGATATAATTTGGTAGGTGTATTTTAAAAGTAAGTAAAACAGACATAATTTTTCGGATTTTTACACAACTTTTTAGCACACTGTCTGTATTCATGTTTAGGTGAACTGGAAACTAATCTAATCTACGAGCTTAGTGCACTCATGTGTAGGAACGCCTTTCTTCCATAAACTTTTGGAATTTCGTTTTGTTTAAGGGATGGATTTTAGGTGTTCATAATTTTACACTTGAATACTTTTTTCTTGTGTTTCTCGGCGCATTATAGAGCATTTCTCAACTTATATTTTTCTAATCAGCGGCTCAAATAAAAAAAATTTCTATTATCGCTAATGGGATTTTAAAGACTCTGCGTTTTTTATTCTTGAAGTACGTTGTATTTTGCAGAGCGCTGGCGCTGTAAAATAAGAGAGACAGAACTAGAAGGCATCACGTGGTTTATTCGCGTCCCATGTACCCGAATATTTGTATCTCCCATGAATGCGTGCGTTTTGGTAACAGATATTCTGCATTCTGCCTACTATGAATATATGTGAAATATACAAATTGGGTCGGGTACAAAACAGCCCTGTACAAAATAGCGCGGAACAAAATAGCGTGAGACAAAATAGCGCTGGTAGAAAATAGCGCTGGTACAAAATAGCGCCGGTACCAAATACCGCGGAACAAAATATTTGTGTTGATTCGGTTTTGGCATATAATTCGACTAACGGGTTTCTATCTAAAATATTTTTTCAAAAAAAACACTTCCATGCAGCAAAGCAATGATCCAATAAACCGGATTTTTCAATATCTCCCAATAAAGGACTTTTTTGACGTTCCTAACCTGAAGAGGGCGTTTCGTTTCACCTACATATGATTTACCACATTCACACGGGATTTAGTAAATATATTTCTGATTATTTTAGGGATTTTCTTGTTTTGTTAAAAGAGCTGTTTTTTGGCTATTCGTCTTATGTTTTCCAAAACCCCTTGAACATAAGTAATGTTAAGAGCTCTGCATATGACAAATAATGAGCGTGTAAGGCTTTTGAAATAACACTTTTATGGGAAAGGAAAAGTATTTAATATTTTTGGTAAAACTTTTGACAATTAGTAAAGAAAATAATTCTTAAGGGCACATTTAAATCCTCAATAAAAAAAAGTTTCACGTATAACAATAAGATTTTAAATGTGCGGTACGTTTAAGTTTCTTCTTAAAAGGGCAAAAAATATTTTTTAATAAATTGGTAAGGATATTTTTTTCTTATTGTATTATCATCGGACCACTATGTGTATACCAAATTTTATCCAAATAGGATAACGGGAAGTGTGTCAAAAACATATTTTAGCTCACACATATACTATACTATAGTAGTGTGAGCTATGGTGATCCTAATTTTTTCGAGAAAAAAAAAGTTGCTCCGATTTCAAAAATTTTTATATATCTTTGCGTTTCAGATGATTTTGAAACTTTTTTGTTGCGCCGTCTGTCTGTCTGTCTGTCTGTCTGTCTGTCTGTCTGTCTGTATGTCTGTCTGTCTGTCTGTCTGTCTGTCTGTGTGTCTGTATGTCTGTCTGTAACGACCAACGCGCATAACTCAAAAACCGCTTGGCCGATTTTAATGAAATTTGGTACCTGGGCTGGGTCTTGGGTCGAGATGGTCCCATTTAAAAATGAACAAAATCCACCGAACACAAACCAAATAAAAGGGTGGGGATAGATTTCAAAAATTAGAGTTTATGTGAAAATATGGCGTGTGTGATATCAAACGAAAGGTAATTGAGTCTGGAGTTAAACAAAATACATTTTAATTTATTTAAAAAAAAAGGGTGGGGGTATATTTCAAAAATTAGAGTTTAAATGAAAATATGGCGTGTGTGATATCAAACGAAAGGTAATTAAGTCCGGAGTTCAACAAAATACATTTTAGTTTTTGTTTTTTTTAATGGTGGGGGTGGATTTCAAAAATTTGAGTTTAAGTCAAAACATGGCTTGTGTGGTATCAAACAAAAGGTAATTTAGTGTGGAGTTGAATAAAATATATTTCAGTTTTTAGTTATATTAGCTCACATAACTATAGTACCTAGTGTGAGCTTAGGGGCCCATATATTGGCAGAGTATTTTTTATAGAAGGGGTGGGAGGATATTTTAGCTCACACATATACTATACTATAGTAGTGTGAGCTATGGTGATCCTAATTTTTTCGAGAAAAAAAAAGTTGTTCCGATTTCAAAAATTTTTCTATATCTTTGCGTTTCAGATGATTTTGAAACATTTTTGTTGCGCCGTCTGTCTGTCTGTCTGTCTGTATGTCTGTCTGTGTGTCTGTATGTCTGTCTGTAACGACCAACGCGCATAACTCAAAAACCGCTTGGCCGATTTTAATTAAATTTGGTACCTAGGCTGGGTCTTGGGTCGAGATGGTCCCATTTAAAAATGAACAAAATCCACCAAACACAAACCAAATAAAAGGGTGGGGGTAGATTTAAAAAATTAGAGTTTATGTGCAAATATGGCGTGTGTGATATCAAACGAAAGGTAATTGAGTCTGGAGTTAAACAAAATACATATTAATTTATTTTAAAAAAAGGGTGGGGGTCTATTTCAAAAATTAGAGTTTAAGTGAAAATATGGCGTGTGTGATATCAAACGAAAGGTAATTGAGTCCGTAGTTTAACGAAATACATTATAGTTTTCGTTTTTTTTAAGGGTTGGGGTAGATTTCAAAAATTTGAGTTTAAGTCAAAGCATGGCTTGTGTGGTATCAAACAAAAGGTAATTTAGTCTGGAGTTGAATAAAATATATTTCAGTTTTTAGTTATATTAGTTCACACGTACACTATAACCCTAGTACCTAGTGTGAGCTTAGGGGCCCATATATTGGCAGAGTATTTTTCTTAATGTTGTATTGTCATGGGACCACTATGTGTGTACCAAAAGTTCATCCAAATCGGATAATGGGAAGTGTGTCAAAAACGCTTCACAAATTTGATAGATAGTTAGACAGAACATCTGAAGCTAAATAAAAGCTTGTAAAAATCTGCGTAACTCAGCACAAAAAAAGGGTTATTTCAAAACCCTTACAATTTGCTTTTTACCTACAATATTTAATATTTTTTTTACGATAGATATAATTCTGCACCGCCTCCACAGACTTAACGGCTGCAGGAAATTTTAATTATTTTATAGTTCTCTTTTGTTTACGGTCCAACCACGTGTTCTCCGACAATATAATTTTGGGGATATTTTATACGATCAATATTGCACCTGTGTTGGGTTATAATAATGGAAAAGTGCTTTCATCGGTAAAAAAAACAGACGTTAAGAAATGTTCATCACGATTAGTTCCATACGACGATACTGGTTATCATGAAAAAAAAAATGTCGCTTTGTAAGAATGATATCAAACCATTTTTTTAAAGGACTCTTTTAAAAGTGGTTGAAGATGTGATCAACTGCTTGGGCAATTTAATAGCTTGTCAACTTAGGATTCTTTTGCATTGCAGGGCAAATCATGATATCCCGAGCTTCCTGCTGTGCATTTAAAATGGTAGGTTTTTTGTGACATCTTGGTCCCATACAACCCTACTATTCAAAATTGAGTACAATTCTGTGAATTGTTGTAAAACTTGGTTCTAGGCGATTTTGAAAAGTTTATGATAATACCATTTAATTTTCTGACCTTTTTCGGCAACTGGATAAACCTCTATTTTTAGTTTAAAGATTGTATTATTTTAGATTAAGAACTCACCTATCTGTTTCTCGTACAAGGCAATAATAAAAAGTAGATTATTGACCTCGCTACCAAAGTTTGCATAATTAAAATATAGGTTGCCGAATCGAACAACGGTTTTTCAACGGGTTACTGGCTGGTGGATCTTTAAGCCGGCGGCCGACATCAAACGCCGAATCGCACACTTGTTTGCAGTTACGACCAGCGACAGCCTACGTCGGCACGCGTTTGATCTCCATTGAATTTTCATAAGGGCAGCAACTTATATTTGAATTGTGTAAACTTTGTCGCTCCGCTAGCCAACGCGCAACGTTGCCGGTCGAGTGAGAGTAATTTGGGCGACAAGATTCCTATGTTCGTAGTTGTGTGGACCTTTCTGTATACACTAGTTTAAACGTTTATGTCTATACGGTTGACAAGAACATCCAAAAAAGGTAAGGCCGAATCTTTTTCAGTTTCTATTGTACATTTGATTGTTGGTCGAATGCCGTTAAGATGGTGTAGAAAATTCTTTAGTTCGAGATCATTTTCTGGCCATATAATAAATTTGTAATCCATGCATTGTAGCAATAGTTTTGACTGGACTTTTACTGTTTTGAACCACTCCATGTAGATGTTTCGTACCACTGGCGGAAGAGACGAACTCATTGAAAGTCCGACATTTTGCGTGTAAAACTTTCCTTTCATATCCTCCACCAATAGCGATGTTCGCTTGTAAAGTCTTTGTAATTTGCTTTATTGGCATGTTGGTGTAAAGACTTTTTACATCAAAACTTACAAAAATCTATCGCCGGGATCTAATTCGATTTTTTTTAAAATCAAGCAAAATGTTCCGAGTTTTTGATAAGTTTTGGGTTTATAAATTCCGAAAACTCTAACTTTAATGCTTTGATTGAAATACATATGAAGGGTTTAGTGGGAAAACGATGAATTTCCAATTTTTTCTGAAATCGACATTTTGCCATGCCATGCGATAGCTTCTAACGTGGATATAGTCCAAATTATACGCATTTGTAATGACGTCATTTTGTTTATCTTTGTTTAGTATATTATAGACAGCGGTGACAATAAACTTTTACTAAAAAATAGTGTCTATGATTAATTCATTTTAGACTATAGTAACACATTAAACATTACAGGGTATAAATAATGAGATTCCACTGAAAGCTACGGCTAAAAATAGGCAGCACTGTGGAAAAACCACGAGACTCCCACTTTAAATTTCGTTTTACCCAACTTTTTGAAAAATGGAATGTCATCGTTATTCCACTGGACCCTTCATATGGATACAAAAATAGGGTTTTTTTGTTTAATTACAGAGTATCTTGTAAAAAAATATTGTATAAAACAAATAGATAAAATAATTAAAGTAACAGTGTAGGTTTGTATATTATATACCAGTCACAACATTATAAAACGTAATGAGTAAAAGCAAAGAATATATAAAACGTTAGTAAATTAAACAGATGTGATAATTCAAAGGAAAACTCGTCGAGCTATCAAAACATCTTAGGCATGCCAAAATGAATCGCTTTAATCCCAAAGTGCGGGAAGCAACCCCTTTTTAATCCTATTTTACTTGGTATAACAACGCTCTAAGTAGGCAACAGAATAGATTAAAAACAGTGTATAATATTTATTTGTTAGGACCATCTATCAGTAAATCTATCCGTTTTGCAGGAATGATAGATCCCATTAAAAAATAAGAAAGAAAAGAGAAGTTTATTGTTGTAATTAACCAAATGGCTTACAACTATAAATATAATAGTGCCAGGCAGTATTCTAACAGTTTTATAGTTTCATATTGAAAGGTGACAGTTGATTCTTCAAAATTGACATACCAAAGTGAAATTTAAAACTAAGTCGTTTATTTTCTAATAATAAAGCATGGCATCTTACAATGTGAAGGTGTCAAAATTCTGTCTGGAATTATTACAATGACTCTCTAGTAATAAATTACGTAATTCAGATTTTTTAAATCCTCCAGTCGTAACGCATTTTCAAGCAAAATTACATTAGCTGGCCATACACACAGAGGTTGATCCGCCGGTTTGGAACGGCGCGGTTCAAACTGGCGGATTTGTCTTTCAATAGCTGGCCATACACACAGAGGTTGATCCGTCGGTTTGGAACGGCACAGATAAGTCTGACCGTTTTGTCCGTAACGGTTTAAAACTGCTGCAGTCCACTAACACAAAAAAAATCTTTCGAATCGATCCTTCACATCAGTCTGTTGCAGACATAACCGCGCGTTAGTGGTCTAAAACTCAAGATTTATCTGCCGGTTTAACCAAAACTGTGGAATTTCGTCTAGTCGAAAGTTTTATGCGGCACGGTATTTTAAGCATAGCGTATGTAAATTGTTTCGTGCTAAATAGAAGAAGACTCTGTGTATGGGAATGATTATTAATATGAAAATAATGCATAGTGATGTAAAAGAGAGACGTTCCAAGTGGGTTAAAACTAATTTGCTTAAGAGAAAACTATTTAGCCATGACCTTCTATTAAAAGAGTTACGAGAAAATGATCCAGACTTTTAAAAATTATTTAAGAATGGATATCAGAGAATTATTGAAAGACAGCCAGGCTATAATTGTGCCAGGCACTATTTTGACACATTCACATTAAAAACTGACAGTTGATCCTTTAAAATTGACATATCAAAGTCAAATTTAAAACTTTCGTCGTTTATTTTCAATTAATAAAAGAAGGCACTATTTATTGCGGTTCATATAGTAAACAAAGGCCGTGTGTTAAAAGATCACAGCTGATATTACAATGTAAAAGTGTCAAAATTGTACCTGGCACCATTATAGCCTGGCTTTATTTCAATAATTCTCTATTAACACGTATGATTTTTTATTAAATTTGGTAAGAGAGGATCTTACGAAACAAGATATCCAAATGAGAGAAGCCGTTGGCCAGAACAGCGATTAAACCGACAGAGAAGTCTGCGCCGGTTAAAATATCTATGAGCGCGGAACCCACAAGTTTCGCCCGCCGGTCTGAACTCACAGATAAATCTGTGCCGGCTATAACTGGCGCGTGGAATGTCCACTAATTGAAAGACAAATCCGCCAGTTTGAACCGCGCCGTTCCAAACTGGCGGATAAACCTCTGTGTGTATGGCCAGCTAATTAGTGGACATTCCACGCGCCAGTTATAGCCGGTATAGAATTATCTGTGAGTTCAGACCGGCGGGTGAAACTTGTGGGTTCCGCGCTCGATATTTTAACCGACCCAGACTTGTCTGTCGGTTTACACTGTGCCAGGGATAACAGACCGTTCATATAGTCTCTCTTTAATTTACTGAATATTAAGGCATATATTTCCGGAATGATATAACCAAGTGCCTGTGCAGAAATTCCCACTGAAAATTTCAGATCTTTATATGATCGTCCCGTGGCAAGGAAACGAAGGACAGCATTTAATCGCTGTTCTGGTCCAATGGCTTCTCTCATTTGGGTATCTTGTTTCGTAAGATCCTCTCTTACCAAATTTAATAAAAGGTCATACGTGTTAATATCCATTCTTAAATAATTTTTAAAATCGTCTGGATCATTTTCTCTTAACTCTTTTCATAGAAGGTCATGGCTAAATAGTTTCCTGTTAAGCAAATAACTTTTATTCCACTTGGAACGTCTCTTTTGCATACCACTATGCATTATTTCCATATTAATAATCATTCCATTCCCATACACAGAGCCTGCTTCTTTTTAGCACGAAACATTTTACATACACTATGCTTAAAATACCGTGCCGCATAAAACTTTCGACTTGACGAAATTCCACAGTTTTGGTTAAACCGGCAGATAAATCTTTTCGCCCACAAACGCGCGGTTATGTCTGCCACAGACCGATATGAAGGATCGATTCGAAAGATTTTTCTTGTGTTAGTGGACTGCAGCAGTTTTAAACCGTGGCGGACAAAACGGTCAGACTTATCTGTGCCGTTCCAAACCGATGGATCAACCTCTATGTGTATGGCCAGCTATTGGTAAACATTGAGTGTAACGCAAGGGTGATCCCTTTTGAGCGTTAACTTAGTTATTTAAAGATAATTAGCATTTACAGTATATTGATTGTAAAAAATTGTACAGGGAATGCGTGACATTTCGGCAATAAAACAAGTGCAGAAAGTGAGCTAAAACTTTATTCACACTTTAGTCCTTCGGTTTTAAGACTTAGCTCCTTTAATAAATATCTACTGCTGCAGAACGCTTTAATAAAAACACGAAGCAAAAATCTAATAGGTGATTTAGAAGGTTTTTCCTAGACCTGGGTGGGCAGTCGAGCTATTTAGAAAAATAAGAGGCGATAGAAGGTAAGGGTATGTTGCGGAGTAAAGTGGCAGAGGCAATTTTATTTCCTCTGGCATTTAATGTGGTCTTCAAAATATCGAAAGAGTTGCAAAGGGCAATCTAGTAGAAAAAATCCACTAAGATTAATTCACTCAGAGTAACGAGAATTAGAATTAGTTATACAGCTGGGTAGGGAAAAACATGGAAAAATTTAAAAAATATATATTTTATTAAATATCAAAAATAAAATTATAACCCTCCAAAACAAAGGCTAGCCGTAACTCAATAAAATAAGTGAACCATATCAGCCTTGAAAATAGTTTTTTCTCAGAAAATAAAGCTCCTACGAAGCTTTTAGTTATATCACAAATTATTGAGAAAAATGTATCTACTATATTCCGAAAACCGTATATTGATGCGATGATGACTTGCAAAACTGTCATCATTTACTAATTTCCTAATTATCTCTGTGTAGTGACCCATAGTATAGAAAACTCTCCAGGGGCGTCCGTAAATTTTTTCAATTTCCATCAAAATCTCAATTTTAATTTCAATTTCAATAAGTACCTAATTATGATTATGCCCCCCTTCCCCCCCAAACCGTTGCATAAGATTCATCACTTTAATTTTAGTTCCATATGCTTAAAAAAATAACCAAAAACACCTGTGTCAAAGTTATGTTCTAATATAAAGGATACTACATATTTTTTCCTAAAAAGTGTAGTTTTTGAGAAAATTTTGAAAAACCTATAATAAACATGTTTTTTTTAAATAATCCCAATTTACGTACGCCACTGAAGAGCTACTTGCTTTTCCTAACCTTATTGACCAATACATCGTTGGAAAGGGAATTTTATTCTCCACAAAAAACTGTTCTTTGCAATTTTTGATAAAAAGGTTAGTTTTCGAGAAAATTGCATAAAACTGAAAAAAAAACAGGTTTTTGGTGGTTTGGGGGGGATTTTCTCCGTCCCTGTCAATTTTTCGAGTTGGCAACAGAGATATTCAGATTCAGCGGGGTCAAATTAGGAGGAAATGGTCTGTTGCCAAAAAGTAATATGATTTGCTTCTAGACCGAAAACGGAAAGCCTTTTAAATTAATATGCTCTGACTATTTAACATTTTTCTAATAGGCGGCCCAAATATTATTTTTTTCTATTATCGCTAATGGGATTTTAAATCATCATCATTTACTAATTTCCTAATTATCTCTGTGTTTGTCTTTTGTTAAATGTTGTTGTACAATTATTTTAAATATTGTATTTTAATGTAATGTCAATACAATTTTATTGCTGATTATACAAGGTGTTCTGAATCGTTATCGTATTTTATGAGCATAAAGTAAACTTCTTTTTAGGTAACAAAAACGCAAAACTTGTATATCTATGACGGATCTGATACCTTCTTAGCAAGCCTATTAGCACACTTCAACAGTTTTTTGTAAATATCTCACTAAAGCCCTTACGAAGTTTTATGGTCAACTATATTCCGAAAACCGCATATTGGTGGGATGTTTCGTTAAAAATTAAGCATTTTTGAAATTTTTTCATTTTTAAAAAAATTGTCATTGATACTAATTGGCTTGTTAGAGTGTTGAACACTATTTTACCTGAGAAATTTATAAAAGTCGGTTCAGCGGTTTAGGAGATATCGTGTTACGCACAGTAATACACATTCTATCTTTTTCTGGTTTTCTTACCATTAAATACAAACCTTTCGTTGCCCTAAAATCGGCGTTATTAATCAATATAATATCCCAAACCTAAACAGTAATATTAAGTAAATTAAACAGTTGATTGAATAATTTTATTTAATCAACGTTTAAAAAGTAGCTAAATAAATATATATTCACAACAGACACAACGGTTCCTAGTCTAAAGTTTAAAGATTCTAAATACTTGCAAAATAACAAAAGAGTTTATTAAAAACAAAATCAAATATATATTAAAAAGTGAATATGTGAAGTTTCAAACAAGAAAACTGAACAGGTTTGTATGATTTTTCTACTTTGTTTATATATTTGAGAAAATCACTTTTAGTAGTACCAAGGCCAACACAAAAATAGAGGCCACGACCCTGAAAAAATCAGCTGTTCTCCCGGGGCTGAATTTTACATTGGGTCTTATGGGAGGTCAGAGGTTTTTTTATGATATTTTCAAAATGGCACTACAGATTTCCGCAAAATATCAGTGAAATATTCTCAGACACCATCCCGATATTCCACCAAAGGTTTGTAAGGAAGCAACATGATTAAAAGGTTAAAATCTTCAAGATTTAGCATTCCTTATTTTGAATTCAAATTACCCGCCATGTACCACATGCCAACTGTTATATTTGACATGTATTTGACTTTGTCATATGTGATTGTCACATTCGCTTCTGCTTTAAACTTAATTTTTGTGTGAGCTATTGAAGCGGCTATGAAAAATTAGGGCTTACTATACATTTAAAAAAAATTGTTCTGCCAGAATAAAGTAAAAACAATCTCAAAAACGGCTTTATTTTAAAAAAATCAAATATCCATGAACCGTCATTTCAACTTCAATATTTTAAAGACAATCAGCTGTGTCGTAACGTGATCATCAAAAAAAAAATCAGCCCCGGATGTGACGTCAACAAAGTGGAGGATCGTGGCCCGTCCATTTTGATAGCCCTGATAATACATCCAAATATGTCAACATACAGGGACTCTAGGCTTCGCTACCTGTAAAGCTTGCTTGACGATAATTGACCTTAAAACTGGCCCCTGAAAAGAAGAAGGTAATGTAGGGCTATCAAAACGGACGGGCCACGATCCTCCACTTTGTTGACGTCACATCCGGGGCTGATTTTTTTTTGATGGTCACATTACGACACAGCTGATTGTCTTTAAAATATTGAAGTTAGAATGACGGTTCATGAATATTTAATTTTTTTTAAATAACGCCGTTTTTGAGATTGTTTTTACTTTATTCTGGCAGAACAATTTTTTTTAAATGTATAGTAATCTTTAATTTTTCATAGCCGCTTCATTAGCTCACACAAAAATTAAGTTTAAAGCAGAAGCGAATGTGACAATCACATATGACAAAGTCAAATACATGTCAAATATAACAGTTGGCATGTGGTACATGGCGGGTAATTTGAATTCAAAATAAGGAATGCTAAATCTTGAAGATTTTAACCTTTTAATCATGTTACTTCCTTACAAACCTTTGGTGGAATATCGGGATGGTGTCTGAGAATATTTCACTGAAATTTTGCGGAAATCTGTAGTGCCATTTTGAAAATATCATAAAAAAACGTCTGACCTCCCATAAGACCCAATGTAAAATTCAGCCCCGGGAGAACAGCTGATTTTTTCAGGGTCGTGGCCTCTATTTTTGTGTTGGCCTTGGTAGTACTTCCTTCAAGAACCGCCGTTTGTGCTGAATGACCCTGTACCTTCATTGCATTTTCTTAACTCCTCCTCCTCCCCTCTTAAGTAGTAAAATTATTTTAATTGTTTTAATTCTGTGGCAAATACCACTTAAAGGGTTTTCTCAAGGGAATCTAGGGAGATCATTTTAAGCCTCCAAAGTATTAGCTGGGATGTATTCTAACTTAAAGTTTGTCAAGGTGGGAGCCATTAAGCTTTTCACTGTCATTGATACAAGAGATTGATAGTTTTAGAATAATTTCGGTTCAACACCAATTTATGTTTTAACAACGGCGTCATCCCTCGTCGATATACGGGGTTATAATGGGCAGTGGCGTACATTGCTAATCAAAGCAGGGTAGGCAAACCTTGGCATTGTTTTGTCACTTACTGCACACATACAGGGTGACCCGATCTTACAAGCCAAACTTCACCAGCGTATTGTACGTTGAAAAATATGAAAAAAAAGTCTATATCAGTGTGTTAAAGTTTTCTAAAAAAAACGAAAACAATTATTATCTAGAAAACTACTTGGGACAATAAAGCTAAATTTGGTACAAAATAAAGGTTAATTTAGTTGTATACTTTTCTTCATAAAGCAACAATTTTGGTTAGCCAGGGGCGTGCGCACGGGCGGTGACTGTCAGATTTTTGAAAAAAAAATGACACGCCAATGGATTTTTTTGCTTTCAAATTATTTTTGAAATCATAGTCTAATTTCAGTTAAAAAAGTCTGTTTACTTTTTTTTCTACGATGCGTCGTTTTTAACTAATTTTTTTCGTTTTTTTTTTAAAGAAAACTTTAACACACTGTATTTTCCTAAGGAAACATTTTTCGACCTATGTTGTATAGACTTTTTTTTTCATATTTTTCAACGTACAATATGCTGGTGAAGTTTGGCTTGTTAAGATCGGGTCACCCTGTATAGGCACTAGACTACAAGTTAAAAATTTCCGAAAAACAATCCCTCACAAACTCTATTATCAAATATTAAAATAAAATAAGCCAAGACAGAAAATCGACGCCTTTAAAAAACCAAACAAATTTATTATAGCTATTATGAAATCGAGATGATTCTGCCCAAATATGAAAAAAAGCAGTAATTACCAAAAAAACCAAAATCCGTTTTTTTTGTTACCAGTTAATCTTAAATTATTTTAGATTTTGCGCACAAATTCAACCTAAAAAATAAAAGGATCCATGACGGATCTGATACCTTCCTAGCCCATTAGCCTACTCCAAGTGAACTCCATGCTATATATCAACCTTAAAAACAGTTTTTTGTAAATACCTCCGAATCGAAAGGTCGTACAAGGTTTTTGGTTGTAATAGAAATATTTCGAAAACCGCATATTCATGCGACTCTTCGTTAAAAAGTTTGCAAGTTGAAAAAATTTTAACTGTCAAAAAACTGTCATTAGCATTGATGAATTTTGACCAAAACGGTATTTTACATGAACATTTCACGAAAATCGGTTGACACACACAGACAGACATTACGACGATATCGCTAGGATAGGTAAAAATACACAGAAATAACACATTTTCGGCGTTATCTGAGAAAGATTTTTTTAGGTAACTAGTAAATTGCTTTATTTCTATAGTAAATTTTCCACAAATCTGTTAATTTGCAGATTCCAACTTTCTCTATAGTGTTAGGGGTTCACAACAACAACTAAAAAAACAAGTAAATGTCAAAAACAATATGTCAATTTATTTTTACAACTTAAAGTACATAAACGGCACTTGAACCCATTAATAACTCACTACTCAAATCGGCTTATTAACGTCGCGCGATGTCCGGCCTTATGTAGAGTCTTTGATCTTTCGCGAACTATCTATCCTTTTTCGGCACTAGAACGTTCGCGTCCAGGTACGAGTGTGAGTTATAGATAACCATACGGGTAACCAACCTAATACTAAACCTAAATAAATTCTAACTATAACATTAAGGGTCCATCTCACCGACTTTTTTTTCGTTACTTAGCTTAAAGCGTTTCTTAATATAATCATAATATGACGTAATAAGGAACACTTAAGGCTAAGTAACGAAAAAAAAAGTCGGTGCGATGGGCTATAAAACAATTAAAATTTGTAACAATAGTATAGTACTTATAATATGCAATTAATCGAAATATGTCTTACGCATTCTTTAGATTAAGAATTAATGAAAAAATTCTTATTATGAATGAATGAATTTTTGACGAATATGTCATGGGGTAAGTTATTATATAAATTATAAAATATGATATGAAAAAAAAGTGTTTTCAGTTTTATATAGCGTAGAAAGAAAAATACAAATCTTACACAGGATTTTGACTACGATTCTTGGATTAGACACAGACACAAACAACCACTCTTCGGAAGTTTCCTCACTACAAACGTTTATCACTATTGTGAGTGTCACATTGACCAAGCAGTGATTTAAGAGGTTCCATAAGGACAAAAGAGTTCTGTCAACACTTATTAGGTGTCCATTGGACCGTGGACCCCCGTGAGGTTAAGCCTTCGAGCTACCCACGGAAAAATATGAGAGAAACAAAAACTTATTTTTACCCGATTAGCCACGAAAACTTGTTGAATATTTAAAAAATATCACATTAAAAACGCAATATTTGTCATCTCTACGTTCTGCACAAAAGCAATGGGACTATATGTCATACGTTCTTGGGTCTTCCTTTAATAATTCTGAAACATATCCTAGTCCTTGGGGTATACCGAGCATGTGCCCATTTTGCTCGGTTCACTTTGTCGCAATTTTTAAATTCTATTCTATTAAAAAAAAAATATTATTATGAATAACTTATCATAACTGTTTGCAATATACCTTAATATAATATTAATATAGAGGGATACTTAATTCGATGTCGGTAAAAAGTATTTCCAACATTAGCAAACCACAAAAAAATAACAGCTTTAATTATTTGAAAAGTTAGATCGCATACACCATTAATCAATTTTCGTTGGTAATTGAAAGAGACTAGACACAAGGGTGCGAAGCTGGGTGTCACGACAAGGTACAGCACTGTAAAGAATATTAATTAGGTACTTATGATGCCATTTAGTTCAAAACAGCCAAAAAAGCCAATGTCCATTATGCCCCGTTTGCCCATTATGCTTCGGGTTCCCCTATTAAGTAGGGTCAAGTTGTGTATAAGTGAGACACACAAAATCCCGTTGAAAAATGAGACACTTAAATAATAATTACTAATAATTAATTGAATTCCTATAGATTTTCTGTTATAAACTGATAGCAGCAGTTGAAAGGACCTCATATCTACAATTTATATTATTTTTAACTTCCTAGCCCGCACAGCAATGGCAGAAGAAGGTATTGTTTTCGATGAAAATTGTTTTTTTGAGATAACGCCGAAAATGTGTTATTTGGGTGTAGTTTGATCTACCCTAGCAATATCGTCGTGATGTCTGTCTGTGTGGGTGTGTGTGTGTATATATCTGCCCGTAGCACGATAGCTCCTAAACCTCCAAACCGATTTGCATGAAATTTACAGGTACAATAGTATTCGATACTGCAACGAGCTGATTAGATTTTGGTCAAAATTCATCGATCTAATGACAGTTAAAAAGTTTAAAAAATTTCAACTATTTAACGGAGCGTCGCATTAATATGCAGTTTCCGGAATATGGTAGCGCATATTTTTTTAAAAAATTTGTGTTGTAACCAAAAACTTCGTAGGAGCTTTCGTTTTGGAGATATTTACAAAAAAATTGTTTTCAAGGCAGATATTAACGAGTGTGCTAATGGGCAAGGAAGGTATCAGATCCGTCATGGATCCATTTATTTTTATAAAAAATAGGCTCATAATTAAAATGACAAAATTCATAGCTTTATCTGTAGTAAAAAGCTTTTAAAAATTTTTGTCGTTTGATTTCGTTGATCGGTTTTACCATAAATAAATATTTTTGCTCTTATTTGTTGTATTTAACTAACAATAAATGGATCCATGACGGATCGTATACCTTCCTAGCTAGCCTATTAGTACACCTCAAGTGAAGCCATGATAAATCAGCCTTGAAAACAGTTGTTTGTAAATATCT
This sequence comes from Aspidapion aeneum, assembly GCA_963576565.1. Taxonomy (NCBI): domain Eukaryota; kingdom Metazoa; phylum Arthropoda; class Insecta; order Coleoptera; family Brentidae; genus Aspidapion; species Aspidapion aeneum. Next base: position 61,132,849 of record OY755047.1, read on the forward strand.
CAGAAACTAAAGCTCTTACAAAGTTTATATACACACACCTACACACACAGACAGACATCACGATGATATTGATAAGGTCAAAATACCCCCAATTAACACATTTTCATCGGCATCTGAAAAAAAAATTCGTCGAAAATAATAATTTCTCTAGCCATTGCTACGCGGGCTAAGAAAATAAAAAAACCAAAACCTAGGTATGTCTCAATTTTACCCTGAATGTCTAATTTTTGGTTTAGACGGTGATCAGGCTGTGTATTCGTGAATTTTACCACGGTCTCATATTGCGCCTGACCTGTTCCGTTTTTTAACCTTTTCAAGGTAAAATATGAGACACAGTTTTAATTTTGTTTCTTATAGTATAGGTCAAATCTCTATGATTTTACGTTTGCAATATTTTTCTGATTACCGCTTATATCCTAAAAAAATAAATTTGATTTCTGCAGAGAAGTATAAACTCTTAAAAATATGAAAGTTTTAAAAAGTGTCTCATTTTTACCCCATTTCACCCTACACTTTTGTTTGGCCAACTTAGTACCTTTTTTTGCAATATTTGATAATTCTTAGTTAAAAAGTTAACCCCCACGACCACGCTCTATAAAAGAATATTCAGAGGTATATAAAAGTAATATAAGTCGGGCTGGTTAGAAAGTTCGATTCCTTCCATCAACTTTTAACCCCGTACTGTCACTTTAACCGCGGATGTAATAAATTTGGCTGTCTTTTTCTGAACCATTAATCCTAAGCGCTATCCAATGGTTTCCTTTCAATATTTTCCCAGTTTCCATCGCTGCGCCTGATCCTTCCATTACACCGTCCCGTCCATGGAAAAGCAAAGCGGAATCCGTTACTAAATTGTGCATTGCCAAGTTTCTATTTCATTCACGTCAGAGTAATGACAATGGAGTGCTGGACCGCTTTTTGCATAAAGCGGCTATTAGGCCACAGTATTTAAAATACTTAATTTCGGATGAACTTGGCAACAAATCCTGCAAATTACTTGATAGTTTGGCTGTTTTTACAACACACATTTTAAATGATTTAGTCTCACAAATATTATGGCGCTTCTTTAGCTGCTTTTAATAAAAAAACCGACGGAATCCGTTCAGTTGCTGTAGAATATGTAATATATTAAGACCAAACAACTTGGATTTGGGCGAAATGCAGGGCAGAAGCACCTGCACATTCAATTCGTCGTTTTTTAAAGTTTTCGCATCCATCCAAAATTGTTTTAGTTAAAATTGATTATTTAAACGCATTCAATATGGCTAATAGGTCAGTCATTCTTTCGCGAATAAAAGTATATTTTCCAGAATTTTTTCAATTCGTATCTCAGTAATATGAAGACAATTTAATTTTACCATTACAGCAATGAGACCCATTGGGTTCTGCATTATATTGCCTAGCAAGTGACCCCTTCGTTTTGACAATAAAATCTGAAAATAACATTTATGATACCTTGATGATGCTACTATTATATAGCTGGTGATTACAAATATGTTTTTAAAGATTTAGAACATATTATAGAGGTTAGCCCTAAAATGGGTTTAGAATTGAATTGTGACCAATGCGAAATTTTAATATTATCAAAAAGCAAATCGAATCATTCAGATATAGTTTCAATGCTTAAATCTATTAATCCTGAAATCCAAAGTGTATCTTTTGACTGTTTTGAATTACTGGGTTCTCCTGTTCCAGACGATAAAATTAAAGAATCCTTGTCTATAAAAACAAAAACTCTACAGAAACTTTTACAAAAATGTTATATTATTAATGCACATACTGTTAACTATATTTACTTTAAAACGCGTTTTCCATAGCCTGTTTTTTTAATAATCTCTTTAAGATTATGACAAAATTTTAAAGGAAGCAATAGAGAGTATAGCAAATTGTAAATTAGATCACAAAGCATGATCACAATCCACATGAAAAGCAAAATTTTTGTTTAACGGTTCACAACATATCGTGTGTTAGAAAGAAGCAGCAGATAGGCAGACAGACACGCTGCATCACAAAATTTGGTAAATAGATGTTTTATGACGAAAATAACTAATTTTAAAAGAAAAGAAATTGAAGATCCCAACAGAATATTTTGGTTAAAAAACATAATTTTTTAAATATGCGTACTTGTCGAAAGCCTTATCTTCGTTAATAAATATATCATAGTTCTTCAGTTCTGTATTTTCTTTGTCCTAGGGCAATATCCCTAGCAATGGGAATTGTTTGACGATGAAGCAACACAATGGGAAACTGTCCGCCCTAATGAGGAAGATGGGAACGTATGGCAACCCTAGACATGGCGAGATGATAAACTAACCATCAGATGCTTAAAACAGGGTTTCAGTGTTTCTTTTTACCTATTGAAATCAAAAGCAGATTAAAAAATAAGTAACTTCGGTTACTACAGGTCATTTCTTGGAGGCGCATACCGCCCGTCTAAAAATGACGTCTAAAAACGACTATTGCCGTTGTTGTAGAGACGAGGAGAAACCTAAGAGCATAAGATCTCGGCTTTGTGAATGCCCTGGCCTAGCCAGGATGAGATGGAACGCTCTGGGCCATCCTGAGTTCCAAGATCTAGAAGAACTAAGGGCCATAAGGCTAGGCGCGCTTGCCAGTTTTATAAATAGCTGTGAAAGGTTTAATTGAGCTCTCCCTCATATTCACACAGTTATGGTTAAGGTTACTTTTGTGAAATTATTTTCATAAACATGTGGTATTACAATGGACCGGTAGGTCTACGTTAGACCTGCTGACGTTACCAGTTGGACCGCAATAGATATACAACATTTATACTTTATCACAAGCTCTTAAATGACTGAGCCCCCAACATTATATCTCTCCGAAAATTTGTAAACTGCTTTGTATCAGTGAGAGCATTTAGTAGTTTCAAGGTTAGGTTAGGTCAGTTAAGGTGGCAGACTTACCTTATCTAACCTAACCTTAAAAATAACAAATGCTCTCACTGATACATCAGTAGTTTTTACATTTTTGGAGAGATATAGTGTTGAGGGGACAGTCATTTAAGAACTTGTGATAAAGTATAAAAGTTGTATATCTATTGCGAGAATCTGTTTGACAAATTGCTTTCTTTTTTCCACAAGCTTGTTCATCAGATGATACAATGAGTTTTCAAGAGATTCCGGGTTTGAGTCCCGACCGAACCAGAAAAACTTTTTTCTTGTTTTTCTTTCTTTAATTTCACTTGTTGTTTATATTTATTAGGTTACTTTTTACGTTAAGTATAGTTCGGTGATTATCACACGCAGGTATAATCTAAAACAAAACCGGCTACTCACTACGTAGTTCTGGCACTACGGGGTCTGATACTGCGTTTAATGATAAAAGCAACACACTTGGTATGGATAGACATAAGACTTGCCCGAACATTTTACGAAACCCTGGGAGGTGGGTGGTTCCCCACCTTAAACGTGCTTTTTGACGATTTTTTGCTAATAATTCGACAACTGATCAACTTTTCTAAAAATATTCTTAAGATCATTTTGCAAGTGGATAAAATTTCACGTTCCATAGGCTTACAAAAAAGGGGAAAATGTTTAAAATATGCTTTTTTATTGTTCTTGCGGCATTTTGTATCCTTAACACATTGTTTTTTTCAACAAAAATGTTTTTGTTCAAAAACCCATTGACAAGACCCCAGACATAACTTTTTAAAGTAGTAGTGAAATAAAAATAAATGTATTTGTAGAAATCCTCAAATCAAACAAAAATTTTGAACATTTTTTTTTGTAACTCAGAAATAATACTCAAGGTAAGTGAAAAATATTTTTGATTAGTATTAACTTAAAACTTAATTTTTCGAGTTGAATTCATTTAAATTGGCGTGAGGGGGTATCCCCCCTCTCGCCGCCCTCAAAAGTGATATTTTACAGTATTTTTCTAATTATTTGCAAACTTTTAACTTAGCCAAAAACAACTAAGTAATAGTTATTGAGGCTGACCAAAAGTCCTCTCTAACGATGTATAACACGCCATCCTTACATCAGTGGCGCACCTTTTATAGACATTTTAATAAAAGAGAGAAGAAAAAGAGAGTGGAAAAAACAATATTTTTATAATTTTCTTGAATATAATTGCCCTACATGTCTGGTTTTCAAAATTATTTTTAAAGCTGAAGAAATTTCCTTTCCAATGATCAAATTTGGTATACACTTGAATCTTCATTAAGACAACCATGTTGGAACAGTACTAATACACACACTGCGTTCAATGTGAGAAGCAACACACTTAGTATGAATATACAGTATACTCCCCCAAAAATATAACGGCGGGGAACCATCCGCCCACTCTTGTTGGGAGGGTGGTTCCCCCCTAAATAAACCGATAATTGACTATGCTTGTAGTATGACAAGATCAACTCAGGTCAGATTGACTTAGAAGATCAGTACAGTAATTCACCCAAAGTTAGCCAGATAGATCTGTCAGAGGTCACCGTGGCAAGGCTGGGTGCAGATATATATAAAAATATATATAAATATTTAAAAAATACTAAAATGTTATCATAATGGATTGACTTAAGCAAACTAAAACAGCTCCCTTTTCTTTGTAATTCAAAAATATCCAGGCCAATGCTGGCGTCCCGTTGCGGGATAGGGAAATTTCGGACACTAAATTTTTTTGAGAAAAAATGTAAAATTTTTGTCTTAAGGTGTAATATTTGAATATCAAAAAATATATATTTCAATTTAAGCAAAAAGAAAATTGAAATATATATTTTTTTGATTTATGACAAAATATTAAAAATTTTAAAAATATATATTTGAAAATTTTTTTAAGATTAATTTTTTATTTTTTAATCCATCTGTATCTTTTACATGAAATGTTTTTGTTATGCTTTCACTTCTTTTTTAAAGGATTTGGATAATATTTGAGTTTTGAAGTAGTAAAATATGCGGAATATTGTTCAAAATTTTTGCAATGCCTTATATAAAATTTTGAGGTTTTTAAATTTTTCCCATGGTTTTATAATAGTTCCTATCAGCCTTCCAAAGCTCAGCTCTCTAGTGTTTCCGGATGTGGGCGATGTTACTTTTACATAACTTTACATTTATCGGGCAAGGAAGTAAATTAAAATGTTGATGTTTTTAATTTTTTTCCTATAGTTTTATCATAGTTCCTATCGGCCTTCCAAAGCTCAGCTCTCTAACGTTTCTGGAAGTGGGCAGTTACTTTTACATAACTTTACATTTATAGGGGAGCAAAGTAAATTAAAATTGTGGGGTTTTTAAATTGTTTTCTATAGTTTTATCATGGTTCGTATTAGTCTGACATAGCTCAGCTCTCTAGCGTTTCTGGAAGCAGGCACATAACTTTACATGTATAGGCAGCACGGCGAAAGGAAGGGTAACGTTTTTCGATTGTTGTATGTTAGTAAGTATCTTTGTGTCATGCTAGAGGCTAAACGGCTAAACCTATTTTGACAAAAAAGGTGTCGTTGAATTGCTACTGATCCCGAAGGTGCTGGAGATTTTTTTAAACAGAAATCAACATGGCGGTCTTCAGAAGCCATTTTGTCATATGATGTAGGCTTTAAGGCATGCAAATTATCTAAATTTCGAGCGATTTTATTGAAATTCCTTTGATTACCCATTGCAAATGTCCACTTATTGGCTTTAGATACTTTATATTTCTTTCTGTTCCCACCCATCTCCCCTCCTGTCATTCAAAAACCATATACGCATAAGTTTATCAAATATAGAGCGATTTAAAAAAAAATTTCTGCATACGCTTTCACATTTTTTTTCCAACACTATTTTACTAGTTCCTCCCCCCCTCCACCTCTCCCGCTCTCTTCACCGCCATCGTTATTAGTAATAGTTATAGCCAGAACTTTCACCAAAAGTTCTTTTTGCACACGCTTCAATACTTTTTTCCAACATTATTTTACTAGTTTCCTCCTTCTTCTTTTCTCCCCTCCTTCCTTATTAGTAAAGTTGTAGCTATACTTTTCACGAATATAGAGCGATTTCAAAACTTCTTTCCGCAAACTTTTTGAGACTTTTTTTTACTAGGCCGCTCCTCCCTCTCTCCTCCCCCACCTTCACTTAATGGAAGGTAACACTGTTCGCGTCCGCAGAAAATCTACACGTACTTTTTGGGCAAAGTTAAATGAATTGTAAATGCATAGTGCTTTTTACAAGCTTTTATTTAGCTTCAGATGTTCTGTCTAACTATCTAACTATCTAACTATCTAACTATCTAACTATCTAACTATCTAACTATCTAACTATCTAACTATCTAACTATCTAACTATCTAACTATCTAACTATCTAACTATCTAACTATCTAACTATCTAACTATCTAACTATCTAACTATCTAACTATCTAACTATCTAACTATCTAACTATCTAACTATCTAACTATCTAACTATCTAACTATCTAACTATCTAACTATCTAACTATCTAACTATCTAACTATCTAACTATCTAACTATCTAACTATCTAACTATCTAACTATCTAACTATCTAACTATCTAACTATCTAACTATCTAACTATCTAACTATCTAACTAACTATCTAAATAACTATCTATCAAATCTTGTGAAGCGTTTTTGACACACTTCCCATTATCCGATTTGGATGAAATTTGGTACACACATAGTGGTCCCATGACAATACAACATTAAGAAAAAAATGTCCTCCCACCACTACCCCCACCCCTTCTATAGAAAAATGTGTTTTTGACACACTTCCCGTTATCCGATTTGGATAAAATTTGATATACACTAGAGGTCCGATGATAATACAACAATAAGAAAAAAATATCCTCCCACCCCTACCCCCACCCCCTTCATAGAAAAATTTGTTTTTGACACACATCCCGTTATCCGATTTGGATGAAATTTGGTATACATATAGTGATCCGATGACAATACAATATTAAGAAAAAAATATCCTCCCACCCCTACCCCCACCCCCTTTCATAGAAAAATGAGTTTTTGACACACTTCCCATTATCTGATTTGAATGAAATTTGGTATTCACATAGTGGTCCGATGACAATACAACATTTAAAAAAAATGTATCCTCCCACCCCTACCCCCACCCTTCCCGTTATCCGATTTGGATGAAATTTGGTATACATATAGTGGTCCGATGACAATACAACATTGAAAAAAAAATCCTATCACTCCTACCCCCACCCCCATCTATAGAAAAATGCGTTTTTGACACACTTCCCATTATCCGATTTGGATGAAATTTGGTATAAATATAGTGGTCCGATGACAATACAACAATAATGAAAAAATGTCCTCCCACCCCTACCCCCCACCCCCTTCCATAAAAAATGCGTTTTTGACACACTTCACTTCAAATGACTTTTATAAAATTTGGTATATGCATAAAGGTCCGATGGCAATACAGCCCAAACAAAAAATATATTTCTACCTCTACCCCCACCCTCTCGTTCTCCCAAAAGAAAAATGAGTTTCCAAACAACTCACGATCAGTGATTTCATTATAATCTAGAATAAACACTTCTGTTCTGTTATTGAACAAATATTTTCATTTAATAGAGTAGATAGCTGATACTAAAAAGTAGAAAATAAATTGGTAAAAATTTTTTTTTAAGTCACAAGCTTTTATATTATGCACTAAAAATTAAAAAATAATTTTCTAAAATTCTAATATTATCATAATAATAAAAGCGATGGCCGACTCATGGAAATTTTGACGACGTTAGCACGATAAGATATCCGTATCAATTAAATATCACTATTTGCAAGAATTAATCTAGCAGAAAAATGCAGAGGTACCAAACCCACCCAACCCGACCCAAGATACCCCAGCATTTCTCTGACATAGGTATGATAGGTAAACATATCTTTGATGACCTGCTATGTTGAAATTCTTCAAATTTAGAATAACTTATGCTTTGATTTGCGGCCATCGCAACTATCGTCTAAATTAGACAAGTTGCCAACATAGAAGCGTTCCGTACTTTAATATACCTGTGTTTTGATGTTCGTTAAACTTTCTGTGTATAAGTGCTAAACTTTATATGTAGGTACATAAATGGTCCTAAAACTATTTAATTTATTAAACGTGCCTAATACACACTAAGGACTGATGTTATCTTTACACGACATTCGGCAAACATCGAAATAATTATATTTCATCACCGTTGATTAAATACCAAGAAATTGCGTGACCAATATCTTTGCCGCTCATAAAGTTATGAGAATGCCGCGGATGCCGCGCCGCCTTCCCCAACTTTTGTTTCGATAGAGTTTACGACAATGACAACGCGTAGGTATATGTATAGTGCGATCATTTTAAATTGCACTGACATCTGGAGTGCCTATTTTTAGTGTTGGAATTGTCAAACAAGAAATCGATCAAATAGAAATGCCTTAGGATTATTTGGTTCAAAAGAAAAATTATAAATATTAAAAATTAATCATGTATTTCTCATATCTTTCATTCCCTTAAATTCGTCGACCCCTTTTTATTTATCTTTTTCGATTCTACTACAAATTCTCTAAATAAAGCAAAAAGAAATTCAGTCCATTTATTTTCAAAATATTACGTTTTATACAACAGTGGCACGTGCCCTTAAATAGTCGGGGGCCCGTATAACTTTTGAACTAAAGAAAATTTTACATTTTACAAAAGACATATTATGGGTTTTGAAACAATATTTTGGAGTTGGAAAAAAGTGGGGAGGCCACGGCCCCTCCGACGCGCTGCCTCTGGTCTTATAATAAGGTGATTTAGTGACCTTAAAACACATCTCGTTTTTCTTTATTTGAAAACACTTTGACGAACTAAACATGTTTTTATAATACAAATTTTTCAACATTTTGAAACAAATTATACTGAAAATTAATTTAAAAAAAATTTTGATGAAGAAAATAAATAAAAAAGGGTGGCCAAATTTAAAAAAATGATGAACTAGAAAAAAGCTTTTATTTTTGACATTAGCAATTTTCTTTTTGCTCCCGAAGCAATTTTATCGGTTTGTGATTTGAAAATTCTAAAGCTAAAATTAAGCACTCCAGGGTAGCTATTCTGGGTTTTGAATGTGACCATCCACATCACACGCTTTAACTAATAGCAAACTCTGAGCGTAGCGTGCTGTGCGAAATGACTTGTCTCGACCAATGGCATAGTCGCCCGCTTTTCAAAGCTAGTGAATTTTACACGTTTGAAGTGAAATCTGTTCTCCTGCGCCGTACCGACTGAAAGTTTCTCGATCGGATCGTAGGACAAGCATGCGAAATGGAGGTCTTTTCGCATAGCACGTGTCGGCTCGAAGCTAATTGAATGGGATGGGAACTATCACATCGTTCAAGACCCAGAATAGCTACCCAGATGCCTGTAAAAGTATAAGTGATCGTACTGTACACTTGGATTTTTGAATAACGTCGTAAACATTTGCCTAAATTTGACGCCTTTTGAACGATTAGGCACCAAGGCGAGTTCACCGGTCAATTAGTCTTAAAGGAATAAAAAAATCATAACCAAAACATTTCATGTAAAAAAAGTAAATTTTTTTTATAAATTAAAAACATATACACTCCCTCCTAAGATTGTAAAAAATTTCCCCGTAGCTCGATTATGGCTTAATATATACCGCGTGGCCAGGCTTCTATCTAGGGGTAGGATTTTTGTATAGGCCATAAGGATTGCATGGGAGAACAGACCAACGTTAAAATTCTGCTTGTTCCTAAATGTAAATAATTCACTTACTTTTACTAACAAAATTTTAAAGTGTTATTCTAGTTATTGATTTTCGTTTCACATTCACTAAATAGTCATGGAGTCAAAAATAAGAAAAAAAAGTGCTTTAATTTCAAACAAATTTATTAATCTTTGCGTTTCAGATGATTTAGAAACATTTTTCTCGCGCCGTCTGTCTGAATGTCTGTCTGTCTATAAGTCTGTCTGTCTGTGTGTGACGACCAACGGCGATAACTCAATAAGTACTTGCCCTATTTTAATTTAATTTGGTCTCTAGGTTGGGTTTGGGCTCTAGATGGTCCCATTTAAAAATTAATAAAATGCACAGGAATAAGCCGAAAAAAAGAGGATGGGTAGTGGTAAAAAATTAAAGTTATGTTAAAAATATTATTTGTGTGCTAATATGTAAAAGGTTTGTTTTGTTCAGGGGTGTTACACCGAGAGGAGGGGGTGCACATCCAATCCGACGCATCCCGGGTTGGCGGTTAGTAGGTTACTTTCGCGGACTAATCTGGGTAAAAATTACTTATCTATTAATCGTGTGAGCTTAGTAGCCCATAAATTGGCAGAGTATTTTATTTTTGCCCGAGCTATAAAACCTAGAGACACAATTTTAGTACCATGTTAAAGACGATTAGAATTTTTTTAAAATTCCTCATTTATGAATTTTTTTAAGTAAAGGTCCTTCTTCATATATTTGACCACATGTATCTCAGTAACTAATAAACCTCGGAGGTTAAGATAACGGTCGAATTGTAGAGAATGTGGTTGGCTTTACAAAACTACCAAACGTAAATACCCAAAAAATGCTTCCTTAAAGTATGTTTTATTAAAATCGGTATTATCGTTCGAAAAATCTTTAGGTTTTTTTGGCTTATTATTTTACAAGTTTTGATTTCAAAATATTATAAGAAAAAATTAACACACGGGCAAATAACTATAAAATGGAAGAAGAGAAAATAGAATAATGATTGTGTATCTGAAAAAAACTAACGAAACATGGTGTTTTCTGAAGAGAGACCAACTAATAATTTGCAGCTTTGGTCAACTAACCTTTATGATTTTCAGTCTGGCTTAATATTGTTTGTTGGAAATTCGACGTCTGACTGATAAATAGTTTCATGCAACTAACAACCGTGAATATGTGTTCCTTTTCCATCCCCATATATCTCCCGCGTTCTCGTAGCTCCCGGAAATTTGAGATCATACAATTATGCTAATAAAGAAATATTAGAGATCTCGAAACGGTTTCCGAATAGACGGATTTTAAACCAATACCCTGGTAGCGCAGTTGGTCGAGCATCAGCCCAGTAAGCGGAAGACCTCTGGTTCAAATCCAGGCTGAGGTTAAATCTTTTTGTTATCTTATTTCTCTTATTTGTTCCTTGCCCTAAGGGCTTGTACGCACGAACGGTTTTTTGCAGTTCTGCCGCTGCGTTTTTTTTACCGGTTTGATAGAACGCGCTATTTTAAATGTACCTGAACGCACCAGCGAATATTTTTCCGCGACGGTTTTAATTATTTTTCCGCGCGGTTAAACAGTCACGCGGTTGAAAACCCGTTCGTGCGTGGTAGCCCTAATGCGACTTAATTCTCTCTTTTATATAAAGAAAGTAATGGTTCTCTATCTCTATAAATTTATTTTACATAATTTAAATTTAAAACGAGAGAGAGAGGGCCATGTGAATGGTCCTCTCTGAAAAAACACATCAGTGAAAAATTTATTCAGGGTCTGTAACCTAAAGCAAAAAGGCGTAACAACTGACAAAAAAAAAGTATCGACGACTCTGATTTCAGTTGCTCTAGTTTCATCTAAATCCATTACCTGATTAAAAGCTGTTGTGTCGCCGATCAAAAAAAAATGTTTACAAAAGTTATGTCCTTACCGAGGCGTATTTAATCCGAAACAGAGCCGAAAATAGAGCTCTGGATATAATTTCTAAAGGAAATTACATTTTTCATGACATTATAAAAAGGAAAGGGAAAAATTCCTAGAACAGCAGCGCTTCTTGAATTCCGGGGAAAATTCATCTCTCTCAAACAACACCTCTGATTGGTCTCTCAGATTTAACGCAAATAAAATTATTTTTTGAGTGGAATTTGTCCTATTGCTCGTTGGTAGGAGAAATAAAAATAAACAATTCTATTAAAAATAATGTCATTAGTGTCAAAAGGAATTGCATGCGTGGACCGATCAGAGCATGTATGCGAGAGACAGGAATAAAATTCCCCAAAAATCAAGAATAACGCTACAGAAATGGTTCTCAATTATTAATGATGTTTAACCATACCGCGTGAACAAGTTCACATCTAGGGGCATAAATTTCCATAAGAGGATAAAAAACAGATAGAGTATACCATTTATTAAAAAGAGACCGCGATTAGCCCGAGTCCCGCAGAAAGCTTTGCTTGATTATAAACACACATGATTGCCTATTTGCTCGAATCTTTTAGCGGTAGGCGGCCTTGCTTACGTCACTAGTGGACCTCTGCTCAGCGCGCTTTATATAATACACATTGCAATCGTGAGTTTTTCCCGTTTTTTTCTTGCTTATTTGCAAACAAATTTTTTATTCGTGTTAGTAAATATAATTAATAATTTCATTTATTCAAAACAAATGATTTGATAAATCAAGAGTTTGCTCTGAGAGCTGAATTTTCCTACCAGACGATATGTTGGAGTTTGTTTTTTAAATAGTTGAAAGTTTTAAAATAGAAGTAGGATTTTTTAAAAAAGTTTAATCAATTTAAATCATTAGATGTATAATTTATTGTTTTTGTTGCCGATATAATAAAATACACTTATATTATGCAGTAACAAAAAGGTATTTATTTGATATTTCAGATCTAAAATTGCAATATTTATTAAATTATTATATCAAAAGCCAGTCAGTTTTTGGAGAGAACAGCCAAATAAGATGTGTTTTCAACGTCTTATGCTTTAAATCAATAGATTTTCATAAGGTTTTTTTCAAATGATTTACATTGTTTGTGTTATGAGTTGTTTTTATCCCACCCAGCGCCCGTTTTCACTCCTTCTTCAGTAACATGTTTCTGAAAACTTCTATAAAGAGACTAAAAAAACTTAAGAAAAAAACTGAAACCAAACTTGGAGAAACTGTCTACAAAATAAACTTTCCAATAATCAGTTTAATAAAAGAAGTACGTTTGCGGCATAATTACCAATTTTCTTTAATGTGAATAATTTAATGAGCAAGGAGTTTCCAAAAATCAAAAAAAAAAATTAAAAGTTTATATAAATATAATAATATAGAAGTATATATATTTATATTTCTACACTGAAAGAGGGAACACAAAGCTTTTATTTCAACAAAAAATTGTGCTTTCTTTATATCAATTCACTTAATTCACATTTATAAAGGTTTATCATAACAAAAATATTTCATGTAAAAAACAGCCAAGTACGCGAAAGTGGTCTTCCATAAAAAGAATTGAGATAGAAGTAAAGCCAAGGTTTACAATACAAATTTCAAAATGAATGGTTCTTACTAGTTTGGAAATTTTTTTTAAACTTTGCTATTCCAGTCAAACTTCTTTACGTTCAATTTCCTAAGAGTCATTTGCAGCCGTAATAGCCAAGAAAAACATTTCCAAGCTAGTAAGAACCATTCATTTTGAAATTTGTATTGTAGAACTTGGCTTTACTTTTATCTCAATTCTTTTTACGGAATACCACTTTCGCGTACTTGGCTTTTTTTACATGAAATGTTTTTGTTATGATTTCACTGCTTTTTTAAAGGATTTGGATAATATTTAAGTTTTAAAGTAGTAAAATATACGGGATATTGTTCAAAACTTTTGCAATGCCTTTGAGGTTTTTTAATTTTCTTTTATAGTTTTATCATAGTTCCAAATCTCAGCTCTCGAGCGTTTCTGGAAGTGGACAATGTTACTTTTACACAATTTTACATTTATAGGGGAGGGGTAAATGAGAATTTTGGGGTGTTTTAATTTTTTTCTATAGTTCTATCATAGTTACTATCGGCCTTCCAAAGCTCAGCTCTCTAGCGTGTCCGGAAGTGGGCAATGTTACTTTTACATTACTTTACATTTATAGGGGAGGAAAGTAAATTATAATTTTGGGGTTTTTAAATTTTTTTCTATAATTTTATCATAGTTCCTATCAGTCTGCCATTTCTGGAAGTGGGCAATGTTACTTTTACATAACTTTACATGTATAGGTTAGAGAAGTAAATTAGAATTTTGGGGTTTTTTGATTTTTTTCAGGGGTTTGGCAGACTTATGTCTGCCAAATTTCAGCTATGTAGCATGTCTGGAAGTACAGTAGAATTTTGATGATCTATACATGAGTGAGTGAGTGAGTGAAAATTTTGACGTTTTTTGAAATTTCGTAACTACTTCAGTACTTTTGGGAGTTCCATGAAACTAAACATGAAGGGATTATTAACTCCATGGAGATCTACGACTGTGCAAAGTTTGAGATTTGTAGCTCATTCCGAAGTAGAGTTTTAGGTCAAGTAATGTTTCAAGAAAAGATGGTACAGCGCGTGAACTTGGCGAGGCACGGCTGTGCCCTCAGAATTACCTCCTAAATAGTCAACCACGCCTTCAAATAAATGAAAAAACGCAAGAAAACGGAGGTAAAAACGTCAAAAACACCTTAAAATCACACGAACTCTGAATACAAACAAAGCAACTGGTCCGCTGGTGACGTAAGCAGACACTGTTCGTCTCGCTGAGCGACGCTAACTTTAGTTAAATGAAAATAAGCAATCCTGTGTGTTTATAATCGTTGGTCAAAGGTAACCTTGATAAATTACTACCGGCGCACGCGGTCGCCCTCGTCAAGTGGCGGACAATTTGAAAAAAATTTTTAGGGCTAGAATTATTACTTGACTTTTCACCATACAAGAACTGGACTATTAAAAACGTGAACATTTTATTTTTAAAATTTTATTAAATGTGATTTATTTAGTTTCTAAAACACCTAGACCGGATAATAAAATAAATTGTCTGTCTCAATACACGATAACTCAAGAACACCTCAAACGATTTTAAGCCAATATGATAAACAAGTTTTATGTCGGCATTAGATTTTGGTTAAAAAAAGGGTTCGGTTCGGTTCGATTAGTTAAAAGTATTATTTAACCAATTTAACCTTAAAACTATCAACTTTTCTTGTTGTATCGATTTTTGTTTAAAAATGTTTCCTGTATAATAATAGCTAGCACTACTATAGTTATAGTCGGTCTAGGACAACTGGGCGCCGCCAACTCGGCGCCGCCAACTGGGCGCCGGGCCAACTGGACTAAAAAATTTTTTTTTGATAAAATGTGTAGATGAAAAATAAAATATATTATTTCTATAAAAACATTTTTAAAAAATCCTTTACGCAATTTTTTTGAAATTTGTTCTTGTTAAGTAAAGTTAAATCCATTAAGTCGACTGTTGAATCTTGGTAGTTGTAGTGTTTGGTAACCTGGTAACACTACAATTTTCGTTTTTTATTACAACAATGGCGGATTCAAAAATCAAAATGGCGGATCCAAAATGGCGGATTTTCTTATTTACTAACCGATTTGTCTCAAACTTGAAATATTACATTGCTTGAGGTCATTTAACTAAATTTTTTACTTAAACTTAAAAAAAACAAAATGGCGGATCCAAAATGCCATCACATCACACATCGGTTCATAAATAAGAAAGTCCGCCATTTTGGATCGGCCATTTTGATTTTTTTAAGTTTGAGTTAAAAATTGTGTTAAATGACCTCAAGCAATATAATATTTCAAGTTTGAGACAAATCGGCTAGTAAATAAGAAAATCCGCCATTTTGATTTTTTTAAGTTTGAGTAAAAAATTGTGTTAAATGCCTTCAAGCAATGTAATATTTCAAGTTTGAGACAAATCGGTTAGTAAATAAGAAAATCAGGCATTTTGGATCCGCCATTTTGTTTTTTTTAAGTTTGAGTAAAAAATTTTTGTTAAATGACCTCAAGTAATGTAATATTTGAAGTTTGAGACAAATCGGTTGGTAAATAAGAAAATCCGCCATTTTGGATCCGCCATTTTGATTTTTTTAAGTTTGAGTAAAAATTTTTGTTAAATGACCTCAAGCAATGTAATATTTCAAGTTTGAGACAAATCGGTTGGTAAATAAGACAATCCGCCACTTTGGATCCGCCATTTTGTTTTTTTTAAGTTTGAGTAAAAATTGTGTTAAATGCCCTTAAGCAATGTAATATTTCAAGTTTGAGACAAATCGGTTAGTAAATAAGAAAATCCGCCATTTTGTTTTTTTAAGTTTAAGTAAAAAATTTTGTTAAATGACCTCAAGCAATGTAATATTTTAAGTTTGAGACAAATCGGTTAGTAAATAAGAAAATCCGCCATTTTGGATCCGCCATTTTGATTTTTGGATCCGCCATTGTTGTAATAAAAAACGTAAAAGGTAGTGTTACCAGGTTACCAAACACTACAACTACCAAGATTCAACAGTCGACTTAATGGATTTAACTTTACTTAACAAAAACAAATTTCAAAAAAATTGCGTAAAGGATTTTTTAAAGATGTTTTTATATAAATAATATATTTTATTTTTCATCTACACATTTGATCAAAAAAAAAGTTGGCCCGGCGCCCAGTTGACCTCGCCGAGTTGGCGGCGCCCAGTTGTCCCATTCCGAGTTATAGTATACGTGTGAGCTAAAAACAGTAAAGTATTGATGTCTGTCTTATACTTCATATCATTATTTTTGAAACAACATTTTACAACTTTTTTTCGTTGGCCTATGCAATTTGTTATGGTAAACAGCTGATAACTGTCAAAAAGTTATCTCAGAAATTATGATATGGAGTTTAGTCAAGTACTAATTGGTGGAAACCAACACTGCCTGACCTATTAACAAACACAAAAATGCTAAAAAGTAGAATATCAAGATATGTTTTTAATTCTCAACGGTTCAGGCTAGAATAATGAAACTTAGCAAGCATATCGGCCTTCCAGCAATGATTCTGGAAAATTACATGTATGGCCGCTAGGGGGCATATGAGGGCAAAATGTGTTTTTAGATTATCCCTTATAATCTTCTTTACTATTGCAGCTCCACATCTAGGTCTCACTAAATTTGTAGCTCATACAATTCCCCGGGCTGGATGGGGAACTGTAAGCCGGTCCGGGAAAAAATAGGCGAACGGCCCTAAGGCAATGGCTCATAAGGCACCGGCCCACAAGTTACCGGCCCATAAGGTACCGGCTCATAAGGCTTCGGCCCACCGGAATTTTTTTCATTTTCCATTATGGCCCATCCGCCCCTGTTAATAAGGTCCTCAAGTTAGGAGAAAAAAAGTTATTTCTGATGAGAGGTCAAAATATGTATGTTTCAGACGAAAATTAAGAGGTAATGACTTCAGCGTGATTTTGAGAGGTGAATAGTCTGGGTGGTCTTTTTGACCATAGGCCAATATTGTTACTAATATTTTTGGCATTGAAAGCGTAACGTTAAAATAAATAATGACCGCCAAATAGTCGAATTAAAACCTATTGGATCCCTAAAAGTCGGCTGTGTCTATGTAATCAATGAAATGCATATGGTTAATACACGATTTGGAAAATAAATTTTCGTGATGCTGATTAACGAGGCTAATAATACATTGAAAGAGTTTTTTCCCAAACAAGTTCTAAAAACGATACAAAGTGATTTTGTGGAAACAATTAATACAATTGGTCAAAAGTATACTCTAACCTACTAAAATTGTAGCGACCAAGTTTCGAAAACAGTAAAGTTCTAATTGTACTTGGTATGCTGTGAAATTGACATTAAGAGAGTTTTATAATATGGAAGTTGATTTAGAAATATATTTTTTAGATCTTCTTCAACATTTTAACCAAGTCATCTCCATAGAGTCTTGAATTCTGATCCAAATAATTTTGGACCATCTTGGATTTCAAGATGGTGGACACAAAAATATGTCTTCTCACAACCTTAATCAATTCCCTGCAAAGCGCAGTTTGTTCCATTAAAGCCGGTCGTAGAGTTCGAAAGTTATAACAACTTTTTTTATTTCTTTCATATTACATATTTTATTATCAATAAGTCAATGTTACGACAAAACCAAATAATTTACATAAAAAAGTTTTTGTAAAACTGTATTTTTGATATATACAATTTTCCTAGGTATTTAAAAATACATATTAATTTCAGAACATCAATACGGATTTATGGAAGGCAGGTCGACGGAGGACGCAATCGCGGATCTTACATCACAAATCTACAAAAATCTTGATGAAAATAGTCCCGCATTGTGTGTCTTTGTCGATTTAGCCAAAGCATTTGATATGGTAGAAAAATACACAAAATTTTAAAAAATTATTTAGTGACAGAGTGCAGTATACCAAAGTCGGGGATACACTGAGTAATGCTGAAAGTGTAAATTATGGTGTACCACAGGGGACAGTGTTGGGTCCGGTCCTTTTCGTCATCTATATCAATGGATTATTGAGGATGGAGACGGCTGAGCGGATACTTTCTTTTGCTTATGATACCGTTGTTTTGTTTAAAGGAAAAACTTGGGATGATGTTAAAGAACAAGCTGAAAGAGAATTTGCTAAAATAAAAAACTGGTTTAGTCATAACCTTCTTACAGTGAACTTTGGAAAAAAACAAATGTATGTTTTTTTCAAGTTATGATGAGGCCAACACAGACTTCCCAGGCATAAATGTAGATACTTACATAATAATTTCAACAAAAACAATTAAATACCTAGGAATACACTGTCTAAAAGATTAGAGGAATTTTACCAAAATTTAGATATCTAAAAGATTTTTTCTCCTTTAAAGAACTAAAAACTTTTTATTTTGCTCCAGTACAAACACATCTTACTTATGGAATTATTGGTTGGGTGGGCGTTTTAAGTACTACGCCGACGCATATTCTCCACCTCCTTCGATCCTGACAATCATCCTCTGTCAGATTTTTTTGACTCATTGATGTTTGGATGGACTGTTGCCATTCTAGTTTAGGACGCCCTCTTTTTCTGCGCCCTATTGGTTGCCATTCTAGGACCTGCTTTGGTAATCTTTCGTCGTTCATCCGTTGTACATGGCCGTACCATATCAGTTGCCTTCTAGTGATGTCATCCGTTATGCTTCCCTCGATTCCCATTCTTTCTTTTATGATCTCATTTCTTATGTGATCTATTCTAGATATTATACAGCGTGCTTTTGACCATTGTTTCATATATGTTAAATTTTACATTCTTTTTTATCTCTCTGCTCCATTAAATACTGTTAAGACATCCAATAACTTTTTTGCTTATACTATTCTTTTTTCCAATTCTTTACAGTCTGTACCTGTCTTATCAAATGTGACACCCAAGTATACATACTCATTGCATGGAGATATTGTTTGTCCATTTTCTAGTACTAACTCACTGGATTCGTTTCCAATACATAAGTACTGTGTCTTGTCCACGTTCACTGTTAATCCCCACTTTTGGTATTCTTCTGTTAACTTTCTCATCATATACTCCATGTCTTCTTTATCATTAGCCACAATTACTTGATCGTTTGCAAACTGTAGTGTGTATATGGTAAATCGTACACACCTAAAAAGTATAGGGATAATTCAAATGTGGGTTCTTAAATTGATTTTTGGCAAGAATAGGCTTTTTCCAACAAACCAATTGTATCGCATAAGTGGTGTCATGGATATCAGGCAGCTTTTCTGTAATAGAATGATCTTAAGATGTTATAAAAAACCTCAGGAATGTCTAGTTTCAAATCCTACATCCTACATTTGGGATCAGTCAATGCAGTAGTAGTTCCTAGATGTAAAAAAAAACATGTGGACAAAGGAGTTTTCTGTACTTGACACCCAGGCCCACAAAATATAAAATTTTGTGACAACTTTGTTAGTTTTAAGAAAAAGTGGTTTTTAAAGGTTTTTTTTGTGAATCAAACTCAGAGTAGATACTAACTCAAAAGTGAAAACTATAGTGGAGTAAAAACTGCCACACAAATAGACACACAGTTTTGTGCTATTTCGGCAGCAGTCACGCACGTTTATTGCGAATTTACTAGTTCTAAGTTATTCTTTTTGTAAATTTTCTTTTTTAAAAATAAACGTCTAAATTATTATTGTTATCATCAAAAATGTGATAACATCAGGGCGTATCACCCCAATTTTTTTTGTCACTCTTTATGTTGAGCTCCACAATCCAAACATATTTTCTGGGTACTCCACTATGCAGATTGTCAGTTATAAGAAAGGTATCATCATTTCGTAGCTTGCTGAAAACTTTACCATTAATGATTATTCCGTCCTTACAGTTACTTAAAACATAATGTAAAAAAAAGTTGTGTAACAAGTTTTTCTCGCTTGTAAACCGACAAAAGTTAAAAAAGTTTCAACGTATTGTCGCTGTTTCGTTCCTGGAAAACGCCCCAACAAAAGCTTTTTAGGTTTAAAATGTTGCTATTCGACGAGAGCTTAATGAAAATTTTAACTGTTAAAAGCAGCTGTTATGGACTGTTTCCTATTTTGAAATTCGGCAGAAGTTTCTGCGCTCCTTTTGGAAGTAGTTTGAGGCTAAATAACTTGCCTCATTAAAGACGATGCACATCTAAAAGGAGCCGAGAATTTTTACGATGACAAAAGCAATTCAAAGCAGTCAGTTTACCTAAAATGTGTACCCTGATGTAAGACAAAGCTAAGGTTGAATCAGGGCTATCAAAACGAACGGGCCACGATCCTCCACTTTGTTGACGTCACATCGGGGGCTGTTTTTTTTTGCTTGATTGTTGATAAAGCCGGTTTTGAGATTGTTTTTACTATATTCTTGCAGAACAATTTTTTTTAAATGTGTAGTAATCCTTAATTTTTCCGACGCTTCATTAGCTCACACTAAAATTAAAGTTAAAGCAGAAGCGAATGTGACACAGATTACTAACCACAGAAATAGATTGGACACCCCCACGTTAAACTCTTAATACAATTAATGGCATTTGAACAGCGCCATCCCATAGCTGTCTGTTTGAACTAATTTTTGTGCTTTGCGCCTTGTATATTATTATACAGGTCAGTTAGTTTTTAATTTTTTGTTGAAATTCTTTATTTTTTGAAAGATAATAAAATTATGTCAAAAAAATAAGTCCAAATTTTGCATAATAGAATAACAATTTATTTTAGTCATAATTTATATTAGTATAAATACATTAAAAATCAGTAACTATTACACTTACACCGAACCGAACCGTACACAACAAGCACCTCTCACTCTAAACCTTTTTTGAAAGAAGTCATCGCTCTGCTCTGCAAGATTTCACTTTCCCGTGATAAAACGCAAATACAGCGATTTTTTTTGGATTTTTATCTCAAAAGAAATGTGAACAAAATTCCACTTCAACACGAACATAAAATTTTTTTTGCGAAAAACAAATTTGACAAGTTTTATGAGTTTTATCGATGTGCACATCAAGTGCTTGACAAATTCAAATTCCAAAAGACATTTAAAGACACGCAGGATACAGGGCTTAACGGTGCATTTTCTGCTGGGATAGGCCATCGCGGAACTTTCGTCCTGATTTAAAAATACGGGGTGTAGCGCTAAAAATATTTGGCGGGAAAGCCGATTTGTCATTACTATTTTTTAATCGGTGTACTGTGGAATGTGACAAACACAGATGACAAAGTCAAATACATGTCAAATATAACAGTTGGCATGCGGTACATGGCGGGTAATTTGAATTCAAAATAAGGAATCCTAAATCTTGAAGATTTTCACCTTTTAATCATCTTGCATCCTTAAAAAGTCTGGTGGAACATCGCAATGGTGTCTGAGAATATTTCACTGAAATTTCGTGGTGCCATTTTG
Source organism: Aspidapion aeneum (assembly GCA_963576565.1). Lineage (NCBI taxonomy): Eukaryota > Metazoa > Arthropoda > Insecta > Coleoptera > Brentidae > Aspidapion > Aspidapion aeneum. The sequence continues at coordinate 61,154,414 of OY755047.1, forward strand.
AAAATATTATAAAAAAACATCTGACCTCCCATAAGACAAAATGTAAAAGTCAGGCCCCCGAGAACAGCTGATTTTGTCAGGGTCGTGGCCTGCATTTTTTTATTGGCCTTGGTTGAATATAATTGAAAGAATTTCTCAGTTTTTTTACGACGCGTGTGTACCGTCGATTTTTCTGAATTACAGTTGACGTTCATTCCATGGAGAACGTTCACACTACGGAAGGTCTATTCTAAAACCGAAATAATATTGGTAAGATATAATAAATCCATACCTACCAACTTTGAAATGTAACTATTCTTATAATTTAGAGCAAATCTATAAGTTTCTGCTGAAAATTACAATTTAAATTATCGACAAATACCTACTACAATTATAAATTTTTATGAAACTTCAAAATTTACATATCATTAGGTAAAATACGATGTTATTTTGGTTCGAACTTATCTAGCTGACCAATGAGTGGCTACTGCTCGGTCTCAATATTTCTTAGGCTCTAACATCCTTCCAAACTTACCTCTGGGAGCAAGAATTAAAAACTTTTTTGTTTTAACCATTTTACAAAGCAAAACATGAAATGGTACTATTTACCACAAAAAACGAATTAAGACTAAGTAATTCTCGGTAATTCCCCTAAATTTTACCATTTCATTACACCTCTTTTCCGTTTTTATCCGATCGAGACTCGTTACTCTTTATACTACTATAAAAACATTGATCTTCCCTGTTCACACTACTGCACTGGGAGGTTCACACAAGCGTGTGTTCACACCAGCGCGAGTCAACTGTAGTTTATTATGTCATAAAGGCCTTCTAAACAAATATTTTTCCTTAGCGCCACGTCCCTTAACTCGTGAGCCAGAAATCGATGTGTTTACACAAAACTATAAAACACATTAATGCGTTTTACCTTCGAGCAACCAGTGGGGTGCACTGCTAATTAAAGTAGGGTAGGCAAAGGTTCGCAACATCAAAACAAATCTTGAAAAATTACTTATCCACCAACCTAATCGGTAATTAAATGAACACAAAAAATTTATTAAAATATTAATTTATAATAATATAATTGTAATAAAACTTAAGACTTATAAAAAAACACAAAAACACATTATAAACTTTGAAATAAAGCCCTTTTTTACCCAACTGCAGCACGGCTAAAGAAAGGGTAAAATGTTTTTTGATTGTTGTATGTATGTAAGTAAATATGTTTGTGTCACGCTAAAGGCTAAACGGCTGAACCGATTTTGACAAAAAAGGTTTTGTTGAATTGCTATTGATCCCGAAGGTGCTCGCAGCCCACGAGAAGGACCGGCCCGGGCGCGGAAATATCACGTGACCGTAGGAGTCCCACAAAAAAAAGCCTCACGGCCCGCTGTCTGTAATTAGTGTTGTTCCTTGTCGGTCCAACTATAAAACTGAAACCTAACATGTTGCAAACGGGAAAGAAGTGGTAAAAGATCTTGGATAAGATTAATCAAGTAATAGACATCCTTAGTGACATTTTCGATAGTGAGAGTGAAAAATGTGTTCAGTTGTCATTTCTTATTGAACAATTAGGTCTCTTGAAAAGGTAACCTGAGAATCGAAGATATGGTGGATACACTTTAATGTTGGCTTCATCTTTGTTTATCCAGTTATCCAGTGCATACACGTCAATTTACAATTCTAAGGTAATATGTCTTCCGCACCCTCGCAATATTAAAAAACTGATTTGTAAAATATTGTTAACAGATAGTAACCTCTCTGGTAGTGTGAAATATTTAAAAAGTAAGATACAGCTTTTAAAAGAACATGAGTTAGTTAGGTAGTTAACTTACACTTTATTGAAATAGATATTAAACTTTGTGCTGGGTAATTTTTCAAAAAATTATTGACGACCACTACATTCAGTTCATTGATTGGGAAAACCATCTCACTTATTCACAAAATCACTTGTTTCTTTTTAATAAATTATTGTGAAAGGTTTTATATTGAAAATTTTTCTTCAGATAACTCTAGCGAGTTTTTTTGGTGGAGAAAAACTATTGTCAAAGCTTGAAAAAATTAGTTTAAGGGCATGTAAAGTTTTTTTAAATAATTTTATTAAAAAGCACAATGATTTAGAGTCTGAAAGATGATGACAGAAAGCTTAGGTTTGATATGTCCAATTTTGAAAGACTTGTATAGATTTGAAGTTACTAACGATATTATGTACCTAATATATGTACCTGATGATATTAAAATGCAAATTTTGCATAATTTTTTATTTTATAGATTCAGTCCTTTTATCCATAATAAACACATATATCAGCAAAATATTTTTTTCAATTTTTACTTTACAAAAATTTTTTGTTAATTTATTTAAGTTGTGTAAAAACATATAATATATTAAGCAATACAATAAGAATCCTGGGACTCCTAAGTTCACGTGACCGCCGACTTGCTTATAACGCGCCATGGCCGGTCTTTATCATTGGCTGCGGAAGGTGCTATAGGCTATATTTATCATTGGCTGCGGAAGGTGCTATAGGCTATATTGTTTTAAACAGGAATCAACATGGCGATCTTCAGCCGCTATTTTGCCACATGAAGTAGGCTTTAAGGCATACAAATTATCTAAATTTCAGGCGATTTTATTAAAATTCCTTTGATTACCCATTGCAAATGTCCTCTAATTTGCTGTAGTTACTTTGTAGTGCTCCCTGCTTCCACCCATCTCCCCTTCTGTCATTCCCCCACCCTATTCAAAAACCATATTCCCATAATTTTATCAAATATAGAGCGATTTCAAAAATTCTTTCTGTATACGCTTTTACACTTTTTTTCCTTTCCAACATTATGTTACTAGTTTCCCCCTTCCTCTCCCTCTCTTCTCCCTACCCTCCTTATTAGTAATAGTTGTAGCTATACCTTTCACAAATCTAGAGCGATTTCAATAATTCTTTCGGCACACGCTTTAAGATTTTTTTCGACACTATTTTACTACTTCCCTCCTCCCTCTCTCCTTCCACACCTTCACGCAATAGAAGGTAACACTGTTGGCGTCCGTAGAAAATCTACATGTAGTTTTTGGGTAAAGCTAAATGAATTGTAAATTCATAGTGCTTTTTATAAGACTGAATAGGAATTAAACCGAAAAATTAGAAAAAAATAAATTAGAAAAACACCCAACTGCTAAATTTACTTTTAACTATTTCGCAGTTGGGTACAAAATTACCCAATAACCTGATTCATGAGAATACCAAACTGTATAATTTCGTAAGTGCGCTTTGGACATCAAAACTAAAAGTCGAAGCATGTTGTACATTATAATAGGCATACCTATCAATTTTGTACCCAACTGCGAATAGTAGTTGCAATTAAATTTAGCAGTTGGGTGTTTTTTTTATTTATTTATTTTTTTATTATCAGTTCAATTCCACGATTGAACAAATGTTTCTAAGAAAAATTGAATTGTTTTTTTGTGTCCAAAAGATCCCACAAACTCCCGGAATAATTCTGGCTCTACTACAAAATAGCGCAGACAAAGTAGCGCAGGACAAAATAGCGCAAAATAGCGCAGATTCCAAACTAAAGTGGCAGTGGTACAAAATAAACCGAACCAGCATATTAAAAAAAAACTAGGATCCAGGGAAAGAAGTCAGGGAAGATTTTTTTTTAAATATGTTTGTTCGGTTCGGTTCGGATGAACACCCTCTAGAATCCCGAGAAAGAAGTCAGGGAAGTTTTCGTTTTGAAAAAAATATGTTGGTTTGGTTTAGTTTGTTTCGGTTTTAAAAATTATTAGCGAAAATTGGGAAGAAGACATTACCCCTATCTACTTTGGCTATGCGCTTATTTGTCCTGCGCTACTTAGTCCCGCGCTATTTTGTGTACGTCATTTTGTCCTGCGTTTTTTGTACCAGAGTTATTATTCTAAAGACATTAAACCTTTAAAAAAACTAACCAACTAATTATAGGTAATTATGAAATCGGGATAATTCTGCCCAGATATGGAAGAAAGCTAGCAAAAAATCCGAAATGGTATTTTTGGTAGCAATTAATCTTAAATTATTTTTTATTTTGTACCCAAATTCAACGTACAAAAAACAGTGCTTTACTTTATTTTTTGTAAATATGTTAACAAAGTATGTCACCAAACTTCAGAGGATGATTTTTGAGTGAATTTAAGAAAAAAACTTTAAATAAACATGGATCCGCAAATGCTCAGTTTTTGAGATACAGGTAGTTTCTATAACTCGTGCAGTTTTTCGATGTTTTGCTCAAATTTGGAACGTGTGTTTAGCAATAAGGCATACATCATCAAATACCAAATTGCAAGTAATGCAAGGACCTAAAACTATAAACAACAAGTGAAATTAAAGAAAGAAAAATAAGTAAAAAGTTTTTTGCGTCGGCCAGGATTCGAACCCGGGATCTCTTGCTCTGTACGCAAACATTCTAAACATTGAACTACCGAAGCCATACATAAATTTTCGGAAACCTTTCATCTATGCAGGCTGCGGTGTCTCAACACAAGAACGAGAAATTCTCAGGGTATTAACTCGACCAACTCATCCAACTGATCTCTTTAATTCTTTTTTCCCACTGTATGATAACTTAAATTAGACGTAAAGAATTATTTGCAATTTGGTATTTGATAATTATATTGGTAAATCGCCCATTTGCGATCAGAAATTTTAACACACGAAAGGGTGATCTCATGCTTTCAGACGTTGATTCTTTACGTCTAATTTGAGTTATCATACCTTTGACAGTGGGAAAGAAGAATTAAGGAGATCAATTGGATGACTTGGTCGAGTTAATACCCTGAGAATTTCTCGTTCTTGTATTGAGACACCGCAGCCCGCATAGATGAAAGTTTTCCGAAAATTTAGGTATGGCTTCGGTAGTTCAATGTTTAGAATGTTTGCGTACGTGGCAAGAGGTCCCATGTTCGAGTCCCGGCCGAAGCGAAAACTTTTTTTTTCTTTCTTTAATTTCACTTGCTGTTTAAGGCACACATCATTAGGCATGCTAAATATCAGGAAAAAACTGCATGGGTTATGCGTCTTTTTTCCCCAGAACTTTTAAGCCAATGGCAGATTGAAAAATATTATGTGGATTTTTTTGTTTTATTCAGGAACTTTTTGATTTTTCGCAATTTTTTGTATCTCTAAACGTTTTCAGGAAAAAAGGCAAAAAAAATTGTATCCTTCTAAATGACATTAAAATTTAAAATAGTTAATTTTATGCAAATATTATGTAATTTCTAAATAGCAATCGAAGAAAAATTATCTTATTATCTTTTTTCTTAAAAATGGTTAGAAAGACAAAAAGCCTCTGAATAAAACAAGAAATTCATTTTACATTTTTCAATCTGCCAGTTACTGCAAAAAAGTTCTGGGGGAAAAAAGGAGGCATGGCTTCGGAAAAAATATCACCTTGTAGTATTTTCCTAATATTTAGCATGCTTAATGATATGTGCCTTGTAGCTAAATATACGTTCCAGATTTGAGCTAAATATCTTAAAAACTGCATGAAAAGCTAACAAAAAATTAAAACTTTAACAACCCGTTTTTTCTTAAAATATATAATATATTTTATTTTTTTTAAATATTTATTTATTTATAAAAGAAAATTACACTCATAATACCATAATAAAGTACCTATGCAAATAAATAAATAAATATGGAGAATATCATATATAAAGAAAATTAAAAATGACCAAATGCAACAAAGTTAAAAAATAACTTGACTGTTATAATATATATAATAAAAGTTTGGCGACAAAATTAGTGTTCACCTAACCTTAGTCAATTGATCGCAAACGTAACTTATCCTATTCAGACAGGTCAGGGGTTAGGGTGGATTTGCGATTTATTGACTAAAGTCACACCGAATTTGACCTCTCAAAAAGAGGACAGTAGAGCTAGTTTTAGAAATTGCTTTTCGACACATCACTCGAGTGAAAGGGAGAGGAAGAGAGATGAAAACATAATACATGAGAAGAAAGTAGAAAAAGTAATAAATTCTATTGCTTTTCCTGTAATAAGCCACTCGTGAGGTAAATAAGAAGCTCAGCAGAATTTCGGCTGAATGCTGGTTTGCTGGAAACGCGTAACATTCCAACCATTAGCTGGACACTCTTTAATATATAATTAACTTGGTGCTGTGCACTTTTTCATATTCTGTCGTTACATTCAGAAGTTAAAACCTATTGACCTAAAATTTAAAATAAACCAATTAAATTTATACAGTTCCCGATTCAGTATACCAATTATATTTAAGTACATCCTTTATTGTTTTCATAAAACCCTGTATAGCACAAATACGTAATTACAAGGTACATCAAATTTTAACCGCGAGAAGAAACTGGGGTAATTTCAAGTTTTGCCCGCTCGAATGGTCGGCCTTGCCAAGTTTTACAACCGGGGCGCGAAACCTGAAACTGTCTGGAATATTAGTACAAGTTTAACTGGACCAACTGCGATGAACATATTTTATTAGACAAAAGATATAGAGATCTAATTTTTTTAAAACACTGTAAAATTTGCAAACAAAAAACTAGAGTTGGTGTGTACAGGGTGATTTACTCGCTGCATAACTTTTGTTGCGATTATTTGAAATGTGTAGGTATATTAAAGTTTTAACATTGTAGTAGAGTTACTAAGTTTTATCTTTGTTTGTTTGTTCGGGCTACCTACCCAAGTTAAGTTGTTTTATAATTCTCTTAAAGCATGGGCAGGTCTTATATTTTGCTTAGATCCCTCGTGACCAGATGCAGTGAACAGTGCCTAAAATACGGTTGTTGAGCCCGGATTAGTTTTGTAATAATCGTAGTAAGTCGGACTGTTAGGAAACAGTCGTCAACAGTCGGTAAAATAAGGTTGTTGACCCCCAAGCTCTATGTCGATAACCGGCGTTAATCGAAGCCATTCGAAAATGATCGGAAATCTTCGGTCCCATTCCTGAAAGTCGAGAATCGAAACGTTTTCAGGCTCTTTTTCCGTTATTAGATGTCGCGTAATACATAGTCTCTGATTTCAGTGTCACGCATTGGGTGACGTAATATATGCTCTTCTTTTTCCGTTATCAGCCGTGGAGTAAAGGTAAGTGCAAAAGTTAAAACTCGTGATAGGTAGTTCGCCGCAGTTTAGGATAAACCGATAGATTGCCGTAACTAGCTAAGTGCGTAGGCTATTGTTTTTATGTATTTATTTTACCGCTATTTTGTAGGTGGTTTTGCTTACCCATTTTTTAAAAATCCGAATTACTTATCTGGTCTAAGAAACTTGAGTGAAGCCCGTGCCACCCTGATTCCCACACTCCTACCTTAGATGCCATAAAGGGGGGCACGCGTTGTTTAGGATTAGTTCCAGAGTTGAGGGATTCCCAAATCACCCTAATCTCCCGGACCCCTACATTGAATGCCATACAGGTACCAGGTATCACTTGTTTGGTGATTGGTACAGGTAGGGACGCGTCTTCTAGGGTTGATTTATGATAATAAGTCCCGGTTAGAGAACGATGCAATTTAATAGCGCTCCATACAATGCAACGGAGGAGTAAACTGTAGATTCTAAATCTCGTTTACTTAAGCCTGAACCATTCTAACTCTCGGACCTCTGCCTTGGAAGCCATACTGGTAGGCAGGCGTATTGGTTTCCAAAGTTGGTAATTCCCAAAGGCACCCTGATTTCCCGGACCCTTACCTTGGCTGCCATACGCGTCTTACACGGGGTTGATTTTAATACTCCCGGACTTAAGAATCTATATTTTAATTAGGACCAAATAAAAAACGGCGTAATAAAATAATGTTATACCTAGAATCACCAACGGACATGTAAATCCCTTACATACGGTTTTGTAAAAAATATATAAGTAATAGTACAAAGGGTAGTTTTAGAGCCATAGGTATAAATTATACAACGGAAAGAATTTAGTGGTCATCTCTAATTTTTCTGTGTGTGCCTTCTACCTTCAGGTACAAGAACAAGTGATATTTATCCATCTACCAGTAGTGCACGACATATAGCGCGTCTGAAAATTACAAAGGTTAGTTTTAGCACCCTAGGTATAAATTACATAACGGGTATAATTTAGTGTCAGAAGGGCAAGGAATAAATAAGAAACATAAGAAAACAAACAGATTTTACCACAGACTGGATTTGAACCAGCGACATTCCACTAACCAGGCTGACGCTCCTTCAACTGAGCTACCGAGGCACTGATTAAAATCCGCCTAATCGGATATCGTTTCGTCATCTCTAATTTTTCTTTGTTAGTAAAGGTGTGTGCTTTTAAGCTACATACTAACATTGTAGGTATTATATGGGGATAGGAAAGGAATACACATTCGTGATTGTTAGTTATATAAAACCCTATTTATCCATCTACCAGTGGTGCACGACATATCGCGCGTCACTAAAGATGCAAGACGTGAAATTTCCAACAAACATTGTCAAGCCAGACTTAAAATTAAAACAATGAGTTTTGGCGCTCAATTGGAAGAGCAGCAGACTAGTAATCAGAAGGTCGCGGGTTCAAATCCAGCCTGAGGTAAAATCTTTTTGTTATCTTATTTTTCTTACTTATTTCTTGCTTGCGTTATAAATAATAGTTACTGAACTCTGCTTTGTTAATAGTTAATATTTTGGAAGGTAAACAGTTGTGTCAAATTAGGGTAAAGAGGCTATCTGTGTACTGAGAATCTTATTTAATTTACGATAGTTCTAAAAAGTTGATTGTCGTAGCTAGGTTAGAGAAATAATAGTGGTACATTTTAATTTTACAACCACTCGTACTGGTCGGTGGAGGCTCTAACCTTCGTTATTTCTTAGAGTGGGGCCTAAAATTCCGTCCAAAAGGCTAACATCTCGAGTCGCAAGTGCAAAACACAGAAGTTTGGCAACGCCGCACTAGGTCCTTCTACAACATATCAAATTTTTACAGGTTTTTTTGTTTAAATTTTTTTTTGAATTGTAATACGTGATTCGATTTGACACAAGACTGCTGAATTTATCTTAGAAACAACTACGTTTGACTGGAAAAAAAATATAAAAAAATCTGGCTTGGCGGGTTTGCTTAAATTATTCTTGTTTCCATAGCTGCCCGCTAGGGGTAGTCATGTCTCTTGGCTAAGAAAACTGCATTTTTCAACGAAGCACTATAAGTAAATCATAATTTAGACCCCTCGTACCTCTATGTCGTCAAGATACAATCTCACAGATATTGTGAATTTTAGCTATTAAGTAGTGATATTAATTTAATAAGGACTTGAAATCAGAAAGTCAACATTTGACTTTATTTTTAAGATATGTTTAAAAAGATAACGACCGAAGACTTTTCAAGATAATACTGACCATGTGAGGTGGTGTACAAAATGCTAAAACAGTTATAATACTGATCGTGTGAGAAGTATTTGTAAGAGGTAAATTGTCAAAGCCGTTATATACTTAAAAGTTCTAAAGAAAGGACGAATTTAAAAATCTAATCATATACAGATTAACATAAAAAAAAACCTATGAAATATAAACGGATAAAATATTGGACTGAAATTTATAGTAGATTTTCTTTTCAAAAATGTTGATTTAGCACTTTACGATTCACAAATTTAGCAGTTCAATTTGACTCGAAACGAGTGATAGTAAGGAAGAATTATTACTTGTTAGCTGCTTCTCCTTTGAAGAAGAAGATGAAGAAGAAGAAGTGGAAATAAAAATAAAAAGTATGATTGGCGAAAGTTAAGTTTTTTCAGTATTTTAGAATGAGATATTTGTAATAAGCTTCTTGATACTCTGAAACCTGAGACCTTTATTAGCTAGAGTAAAATACTATAACAGAAAGAGTCCAGGCCATCCTAAAATTTTATCGCCCCTCTTGAATTGTATTTGGCTCCTTCGTAAAAATGAAGTTTTAACGATTTTATCCAACCAGATAAGTTGAATAAGACCGGTTTTCCTGAATGTAATTAGCTCAAGGGGACAGCTTCCAAATTTGAGAATAACATGAAAATGACTTGGCTATGCGGATTCAAGAAAACCAATCGCATTTAAAGCCTCTGATTGGATAAAGTAAGTCAAAACGCGACCGTAGATAGACTGTTCACTCACCGCGATAGAAGCTTCAAAGAAAACAAAGCATTAGACGACGACATGCGTGTCTGCAGCAGCAGTATTTAAAATATACCCACACTAATATAATAATGATTTAAATACATATGACTGCTACAATCATGATCTAAATTTGCCTGGGTTGTGGACTGCTTCAAGAGATTTTACGTAGCAATGGCTAGAGAAGGTCGAAGAATTTTTTTTTTTCAGATTTTTTGACAATTAAAAAAATAAAAAAATGCTTACTTTTTAAAGGAGCATCTTATCAATACATTGTTTACGGAATATAGTAGACTATATTTTTTCCAACAATTCGTGTTATAACCAGATATTTCGTAGGAGCTTTAGTTTATGAGATATTTACAAAAACTCTTTTCAAGGCTATAATATCATGGTTTCACTTGAAGTGTTATAAAAGGCTAGCTAGGAAGGTGTCAGATCCGTCATGGATCCATTTATTGTAATATGGCAGTTGTATGATATATGAGTCATTTATACATACATACATTTATTTATTGTGCAATATTATTGACAGCTCATAAGCCTCAAAATTTTCGGACCCCTCATACCGAATGTAGTCTTCCATTTTCGAAATATCTGACAAGATTTCGCTGTAGCTATCGTGTTGGTTCTTAAACTTCAAGAATGGAAACGTCGCTGGTCAAAAGATTGCTTTAAAAAAGGCAAAAATACACTCACGAACATCTTATACCTTGGAACAAAGAATGTTGACTAAAAAATATTGCGCAATATTAACTCTACTGGGTGGGTAAAAAAAAACCGGTCAATTTTTTTTTATGATAACTTTTGAACTGTACAATCGATTTTAATGGAACAAACTGCAGTTTAGAGAGAATTAATCAGAGTTTTAAATAAATATATTTTTTTTGTCCGCCGTCTCAAATTCCAAGATGGCGGACGAAACTAAAATGTACCCTTCAAAGATGCTCGTTTATTCCTGTGTTGCGAACATGTTTTATTCATTTTTTTAAACCAATAAAAAAGCTACATTCTTGTTACGCACAACAAGGTAAGAATCAACAAAATCGCTTTGGTGGTTTTAAAAAAATATATTTTTGTTTCAACCATTGTTGTTGCATTTATTTCATCATCATCATCAACTTTTATCGCCATCTTAAAATTTAAGATGTGGACAGAATCATATTTGATTCTTCAAAATAGCGTGTTTATTATTATTTTCTGGAAATAATTTTAGTATATATTTAATTTATAGAAAAGCACTACTTTTCCCCCACACAACGCGGTATAAATTAGTAAAATCGGTGTGATGGTTCTTAAAACATCTATTTTTGTTTGAACCATTGGTTTACAGATTATACGATTGCATTGCCAATCCTATCCGCATTCATTTCCTTATAAGTTCGTTATTACTAGACCGATTTTATTAAAATAAAAAAATCATGGTGAGAATTAATTGGTGTTTAAAGATTGTAATCAAAATTTTCCGCCGTCTTAGAATTTAAGATGTCGGACAGATTCATACTTGATGCAATGAAATCTTATGATTTGTAAAACAATGGTTAAAACAAAATCAGATTTTGTAAGAACCACTTCACCGATTTTACTGCTTTGTACCTTGTTAAGCGAGGAAGAAGCAGTGCTTTTCTCTAAATGAAAAAAAAAACTAAAATATTTTCGGAAAATAAGAATAAAGTTGCCTTTTTAAAGGGTCAAGTATGATTCTGTCCGACATCTTAACTTTTAAGATGACGACAAATTTCGATTTTCTAACATTCAAAACAATAGTTGAAACAAATATTTTTTTTTAGAACCACCGAACCGATTTAACTGATTTGTGCCTTGTTGTGCGTGGCAAGAATGCAGCTTTTTTACTGGTTTAAAAAAATAATTAAAATATGTTTGCAACACAAGAATAAATGAGCACTTTGAAGGGTACCATTTAATTTCGTCTGCCATCTTGGATTTTAAGATGGCGGACAAAACAATATATTTATCCAAAACTCTGATTAATTCTTTGCCAATTGCAGTTTGTCCCATTAAAATCGATGGTATAGTTCAAAAGTTATAATGAAAAAAATTTGTCCGGTTTTTTCGGCCCACCCGGTATATGGCTCAATAAGAAAACATTGCGCAATAAAATTTAAACTCTTTCAATCTTTTACTCAATCATTGTGAATTATAGTTAATACCGTGAGAGTCTCTCGTTCTTGTATTGCGGCATCGCAGCCTGCATAGATGGAAGTTTTCCGAAAATTTATGTATGGCTTCGGTAGTTCAATGCTTAGAATGTTTGCCTAGAGAGCAAGAGATCCCGGGTTCGACTCCCGGCCGAAGCAGAAAACTTTTTTCTTATTTTTCTTTCTTTAATTTCACTTGTTGTTTATTGTGCAATATTATTGAGCGTCTAGGTGCAACCTAAGGAATAAACGCGTTTTCTCTGAGCTACCCTATCTTTAAGGAAATTGCCCATGAATCTTTTTTCTTCGGAACTATAAAATCTGTCAAATGCAAATGCGAATGCCTTTGGTCCGCGCGAGCATAAATGGTGGTATTATGCAGATATTTACTACAACTAGGAGAGATCAGGTCGTAAATTTTACTTTATAAGGTGCAGCGTTCTTCTCTATGCGGTAAACTTTAAGCCCCACACCGATTTTTTTTTAATTGAGCTTTATTTTACATAAAAAAATGTATGCAAACCTGCCGAGCCAATATTGAGTTATGGGGGTCCGAGAACTAATAAGCACAAATAATATAAATAAAATGAAAATAAATAATAGTCAGCGGCGTAGCGTGGGGGGGGCGCGGGGGGTTCGTCGCCCCCCCCCGCCCCGAGGGTAGTGGCGCCCCATAGGTGGGAGAGGCGCCCTTGTGTCGTATCGGCCGCCCCCTTAGAGAGGATGACCTTTTTTTTTAGGTGCAAGATTTCGTGAGAGGCGCCCTTGTGACTTATTGGTCGCTCCCTGACATATGATGACCTTGTTTTTTTTTTTTTTTGGAGACGGCGCGGTTCAAATTTCTACGGCGCGGTTCTTTTTTTTGGTCGCAAGATTTGTGAGGGGCGCCTTTTTGGTTTTTCATCAGTTTTCAGAGGCGCCCTTTTTAGCTGTCGCCCCCCCCGCCCTTTCGGGCACGCTACGCCGCTGATAATAGTGAATAAACTATTATATTATTATTAACTAAAAATATTCACAGAAATACAGTAGAAACGATGCAAAGAAACAAACAAAAGACACTCAAAGTACTTAAACCTCAGTTATAAATAATAATTCGACTATTATTATTTGTATAAAAACATTTGGTTTGGTTTAAAAGAAATAATTTCACATTAAATGAATTATGCTTGAGATATTCAGAGAAGAAATTATTTTTTTTGTTTTTTTTTAAATTTTTTTTAATTAAAATATGTTTATCTTCCTAGCCCGCGTAGCAATGGTTAGAGAAGGTATTATTTTCGACGAATTTTATTTTATTTTTTGAGATATCATCATCGAAAATGTATTATTTGGTTGTATTTTGACGTATCTTAGCAATATCGTCGTAATGTCTATCTGTGTGTGTGTGTGTGTATGTGTGTGTGTATTATTTCTACGTCCCACGATAGCTCCTAAACCGATGAACAGATTTCCATAAAATTTTCAGGTAAAATAGGGTTATAATATAAAACTAACGAGCTGATTTGATTTTGGTCAAAATTGATTCATGCTGATGACAGTTTTTTGACAATGAAATTTTAAATAATGCTGACTTTTTAAAGGAGCGTCGTATTAATATGGGGTTTTCGGAATATAGTAGACTACATTTAGCCCAAGAATTTGTAATATAACCAAAACTTCGTAAGAGCCTTTTCTGTTTCTGAGATATTTACAAAAAACTATTTTCAAGGCTGATATATCATAGCTTCACATGAAGGTGTCAGATCTGTCATGGCTCCATTTGTTTTTTATACATATATTGTTAGTCCACGGTTAGAAAAACGTTAAATGCAATGGACTGTATAAATTTTAATTGATGATAGCGGGAACAAACATAAATATTGATATGAAATTACGAAAGAATCAAAACGTCCATAGGTAAAATATTGGTGGCACACAACGGTAATCAGAACAAATGCACTCACCTCTTTGCATCCACTTTCTCCACGTTCCAAGGGGCCCCTGATTGGATCTAATGATGTCACCACGTAGCTGAAGGGTTGAAGTTTCTAGTTCTATGCTTCAGTACACAAAAATCGAGCACTTTCAGGTGTAGATATTTGAAATAGTTGGAGAACGAAATTAACACGCCTTTTTCTTTAGGCGATTGACAAGGATCTCCCTTGTTGTTGGTGCGCATGTCCAAATACGCGGAATGCGCTTTGTCCTTCATACAGTTGTGTGTTTTTAAAAATATATATAAACAACCGCGAAATTTAGCGGGAGCTAACATATATGAAGTTTAATGATTTTTTGAATCGACAATCAGATTTATTTGTTCCCTAGATAAGCTTTCTAATCATTGAGTTTCTGCTATTCCACAGCAATGAATAATTAAGAAAAATTTGAGAATCTCCATTACAGGTGAGTAGTAGGTTTAAGCGGGTGCTGGACCACTTTTGAGGAGGGAATGACCTTGAATGACCTTGACGGTCGTTGTCTTGTTTTATGTAGAGACGAATAGTTTGAGTAGTATATTTGACCTTGAAAAGTTGTGAAGGTCATTATGTTGACCTTGAATGACCTCGACGATCGTTGCGTTTTTATATGTAGAGACGAATAGTTCGAGTAGTATTTTTGACCCTGAACAACCTTGACCTTGTCTGACCTTAAGCACAAAAAATACCTCTATCTTTGACTCTGATTTGTTTTACACTTTTGAAAGATTTACATTATCCCCACCCTAATAATTGTATTTAAACATATAAAAAGGAAAAACAAACCCACTTGAAGTATTAGTAGATTTCTGTATCTCAACATGTCAAATCACTCTCTAAAATAAAAATAAAGAAAAAATAGTTTAATTTGTGGAAAAACAATAATTTAAAGGTAATAATATGGATATTTCAAAAATCAAACTTGAACAAATAAATTTCGAAATAAACAATGAAGCAAAACTTCAATTAAAATCTTTAGATTCATTAAAAGTTAATACCACATATGTTATTAAAGAAATGTGCGCCATTGATACCCGTTATGGAAAATCTGTTTTAATAACATTGGCTGAAGATGCTGATGTATTTAAAACGTTTTTACCAAAACGTGTGCTTAAATCAATAGATGATGATTTTATCGATCTAGTTAATAAAAGTAATCAAAAATATACTCTAACCTATCTGGGGCAAAGTGAACCCACATACATCGGTGCAAAACGTAAATCCATATTTGAATTTGGAATATACTAAATTATCTTAAAATTATTGTGTGTTAAAATATTATTCTTAAAGTATTAAAAATATGAATCGTTTGGAAGAACAAATTCACGATTTACGATTCTGGTTGTTTGAGAAGTCGGACGAACTGATGGAGGGTGACCCTTCACTAAGAGATGTAGCTACAGCAAATAATTTTATGGATGGTGTCATTCAATGCCAAATGTTTTTTATGGGTAACCAAACACTTCAAGAGTTTTGTAAAAATATGAGATGGCTGAATTTGTTGTATCTTCTGAGGCCATTGGAAGACATTCCACTGGAGTTACTCTTTCCACCGCTCGATGAAGATGAAGATGAAGATAGTGGATTCAGTGAGAACGATGATTAAATATAAGACATTTATCAAAAATGTGTATTTATAATTAGTTTATGGATTGTAGTATGGATGTAGTTTTAAATTGATAAAAGCTGTAATAAAATATATTATAATAAGAAATGAAAAACTATTTTTTAATTGGATTTGTTTTATTGCAATATTATTTTTATCTTATTTTTTTACAAAATTTTATAATAAAGTAACAATATTAGTATAAAACACAAAATAAATATATTATAAAAATTAAGGAAGTGTAAAAAACCTATATTGATTTTCATTTGATGTGAATTTTAAAAAATATATTAAAATTCAAATATTTTTTTAAACGATATCCGACTTATTTATCCATGAATTATGTCTATCTGTAAAACCTAACCACTTAACAAAGTATTGCTCCAGTTTATTACACTTCCTTTTCTTAATAATTTTCTCCACTAAATATATTGATGGCACGCTGGTTTTCTGTAGCACATTTCATAAAAAGCACCAAGTATAGGTTCTCCGTCAAAACTTTCTATTTCATAAGTGGGTGGATTCGTTATATTTACTTTTACAATTTTAAATTGTTCCGCTGACCACGATGGTGTGTACCCTTTTTCAAAGATTGACTTATATTTGCTTATACGAACTACGTCTCCAACTTTGAATTTAATTTTTTTAGGTACCATTTTTATATTTTCAAATGCGGTAATTCTAGTGGTGGGTTTCACATCAATTGGTCTCATTTTAATAGTTGTGTGAATTGTTTTATTTTTTTTTTTTTTTATACTTGTTTATTTATCTAATAGGTATATGTACAATTGATCCTTAAGTTTAAAATTTTAAAAGCCTAAAAATTTTTTATTTATATTTTTCCTATTTTTTATTATAATAAATCGATTTGTTGTCATTAATAATTTGAAGTTTACAAGCGACTTATTTAGATTTTATAAATTATGGTAAAAAAGGCCTGACAAAAACCATATATAAATTTCAAAATCTTCTTTTTTTATATTTGGTTTCGTCACCATCTCCCACACATTTAAGAAATTATTTAGCTTTATTGCAAAAGTTTTCTCCATAAGATTACATAACCAATTCCAATTTTCTTTTATGTCTTTGCAGTTTTTAATTCTATGCATTAAATTATCTGTTTCTAAGTTGCATTTTTTACAGATATCAGTATCGGCCATATTAAACCTTTTTAATTTTTCTCCCGTGGGAATAGCATTATTAAGTACCTTATATAAAGTAGATTTCCACTTCGGTAACACTATAGGAATTCGAGCTACTTTCCAGATATTTTCCCAATTGTAATTTGGATTCGTTTCCTCTACGTGAGGTTTTACTAATAAGGGCTTAAGTAGGGTAGCATATATCTGTTTGGATTTTATTTGATCGGTTTTAGATAGGTTTAATTGTTCTATTGAGTCACATATCCTTAAAAAAGTGCGATTAACATGTTGTCTATTATTTTCAAAAATGTTGTTAATGATTGTTTTATAGCTAATTTTACTAGTCTCTTGCCATGAGTTAAAATGTGTTTTAATAAATAAGGCTCTGGCTTTTACAGCAACATTTTGTAGACTAAGACCACCCTTCTCTAGGGGAAGATACAGCTGATCCCTTCTAATTCGAACGGTGTTCCCACTCCACAAAAAATTGCCTACTATTTTTACTATTTTCTGGCTTAAGGCTTCTGGCAAGGGCAAAACCTGGGCTAAATACCATACTTTGGCTAACAAAAAGTGATTTACATACCAAAATATATTTATCAACAACATCCTGTAAAATATGAAACCACTTATAGCTTCCTAATGTAGAGAATTCTTTATAAAGATTTGTTTTTAAAGTTTTGATTACTCTTTCCACAATGGCTGCCTTCTTTACACTATATGTGTGATAGTGATTTACAGACTTCTTTTTCATAAGTGCTTGGAAGTGTTTATTAAAAAATTCCGTTCCTTGATCAGATTGTATGTTATGGGGGTAATAACCAGCTTGCTTAAAAACATCCCGCATTGCTGCACATATTTCAAGTCCTGTTTTATTTTTTATTGGTCTAGCCCAGACAAATTTAGAAAAGCAATTTATGCATACTAAAATGTATCTATACCCCAAATTATATTTTGATAATTGTTGTATTTCAGCTAAATCAATCTGCCATAGATCCTTAAAACCTTTTATTAAGGTTTTTCTTCGCAGGAAATTTTTTCTTGCAGGTTTATATAGCTCATTAACCACTTGAACTTTTTGCTCACTAGCCATCGTTAAAATAAATACTTTATTTTTTCAATTCAAATGGGTGTATGATATTCTATGCGTCCATCTGACCAAATTATTGGTTACAAAGCGGATTCAAGTGGGTGATGTTTCAAAACTTTTATTTCTATGGCACTCAATCTCCCATGTAAATTTAACAATAGTTTACCACTTGTCGATTGTTGCGTTTTTATTTTTTCTAAATTGGTTCTTACTGCATCAACAGATTCTGCTATAGCTAGCTTTAGTTCTTCAACTAGTTTGTTTATACGATTTTCCAGAAATTCTAGATTGATAGCGTCTTTATGATCTACAGCATCTGCTATATTACATAAACGTTTGTTCTCAATGTCGAAATCATTTTTAGCGGTCAACTTAAAACCATTACCCTTCAATCCTTTTATATATGTAATTTTGGAAGTTTTTTTTATACGACCAAACTTCGTCAATCGTGTTCTTTACACCTCCCATGTTAGATAGTAACTGAACAATATATGCTACAATCAAAAAGTGAGTCCTAATATATAACCCCTTCTTCTCTTAATTCTTCAATTATAGACAAAATTTCACCATCATGACCAGTATGCCCAGCCATTTTTGAGCTCCATAATAATCGCAAGCGACTAACTAATTCTTTAGCAGTATTCCAATATACATAGTTTACTTTATTATTATTGAATTTTTTGAGATTTGAAATTTTATTTCTGGTAATACCAGAACCTTCTTTACTTCTACCATGTTTCGGTGTTAGAAGTGGTTTTATAAAATTTGTAAATTTTACAGATTGGCTGGTATTTACCCCATATATTTTATTATATTCATTGTAATAGGCATTTGACAAATTAAGTATTTGCTTATAATCGCTGAGTGCTTTTGGGCTAATGTCGCCAATGTTTGACACACTTGGTTTTTTAAAAAATAACAAATCGTATAAATCACGATGAGCAGAAAATGCCCCAATCATATTTTTTTTACGCCAAAGAGTTATTAGTTTATCTGGAAATTTTATTGTAGCATTACCTATCTGAAAATTATCATTGTTGGAATTGTACCTAACACCATATATGGTGTCATAGATAGATGGGTTTGATTTAAGCCCCTCCATATAGATTGTAGATATAGAATTTAAATCTTCCCCAATATCTTGTCTCAGTGATTCATCCATAGCTTCATTGTTGACACTCTTTTTAGGTGATAAATGAGAACTTGCATCTGCATTAAATGATTTTTGACTTTGATTAGAGTATGAGGATATTGGTGTATCCGGCAAGGGTGGTGAAGCTGAGAGGTAAGATCCATGATGAGATTTATTTCCACCATCACCATCTTTCGAATCATCAACCATAACATTGGCTGCAACTCTCTTTGCTTTTTTTGCTTCCACAGCTATCAAAGGTGTTGCTATATTACTACTTGTCCTTTTTACAATTGCTGCATTTTTAAAATTTTCTGAAATTTTTGATAATGGTTTTGAGATGGGTTCATAAAATTTCTCAAGATTTGTTTGATTTTGCGACTCTTCATTTTTTTAAAATTTAAATTTTGTTCTTACTGCATCAGTCATAGCAACAAGATCACGTTTTAAATCGATCGATCGATCGATCGAATTTGACATTTTTTTACAAATAAGATGTTTGCAGTTGTTCGTTCTAAAAACAACTAAAGTTGTTGCTACACATTTATTAAACATATATGTAACTATCAAATCCTTTTCTATATCTGCCATTGTTTAAATCTGCATCTTTAACAATAACTAGAAAACCATATTTATCGTCCCAACATTTTCCACAGATTTCTTGAAACTTAGTAAAAGTAAAGTCTGGAGAAACGTGATCTGAAAAAATATGTCGCAGATTCATTTCATCTTGTTTAAATACTATTATGAAATTTGAATTATCTCGAACTAGCTGTTTTGGTACTCTAGAGTAAGTCTGTGCTAGGTAAAAACAATCTATATTTTTATGCCTCCCCATACTGTAGTATGATTTTATTACACTCTGACCATCGCAAATTACATCATCGAAAATAAATATCGAATTTGGTTTTGCCTCAGATGGTGGTATAACGCAGGATGTATCATTAAATGTGTAGTATCCAAGCCCCTCAATTGGCGATAAAATTTGCTTTAAAAATTCATATTTTGATTGAAACAATGATTTGGAGTATATATATACATTTTCAAATTTTAATCCTAGTGGGTGTGTAATAAGAGTGATAAGCACATTGGTTTTACCACAATTTGATGGCCCAATTATTAATCCACGAATGGAATTGGGTAGTAAAGATCCATGACGTTGATATGTAATACCACAACCCGTCTTTTCATCCCAATTTATAATTGAGATTCTGTCTTGTTGCTGCACTATGCGCATTTTTATATGAACTATCTTTTAGTATTTAAGCTGACTTGTATTTATATCAAAATCAGTTCGATGTCATCTATCAACAGAAAAAGTTCAGTAAAAAAGGGGCGAGGCGTATTTAATTCACTTTTAAATAAACTTCCTGTAGAATTACACATCCCGGGTTATCAATATTGTGGTCCTGGAACTAAACTAAAGACAAGATTAGCGAGAGGTGATCCTGGAATAAATGCACTAGATAGAGCCTGCAAAAAACACGATATTAGTTACTCTATTAATTTGGATAATTTAGAAAAAAGACACAAATCTGATCGCGAACTAGAAGAAAGTGCGTGGCAAGTTGTTAAATCAAAAGACGCTGGAATAAAAGAGAAGGCTGCTGCTTACTTTATTACAAATTCAATGAAAGTTAAGCGAAGAATTGGAATGGGGTTAAAAAAGATAAAATCGAAAACTCGAAAGGTGGCTTTTGGGTCTGCGATATGTCGAAACGTTCAAACAAAAATTAAATCGATCTTGAATCAAAATAAGGGGAAATTTCAAGATATTTCAAAAATTTCAAAAATTGCTTTGATCGCAGCGCGTAAGCATTTAAAAGCTTCTGGTGGAAAAAAGAAGATTAAAACCCCAGGAGTAATTCCCATTCCTAAAATGGGGGGTATTTTACCTCTTATACCAATTTTTGCGGGGTTATCCGCCCTAGGATCATTAGCGGGTGGCGCTGCTGGTATAGTTAAAGCAATAAAAACCGTTAATCATCTTAAAAATAGTGTTGCTGGTGTTAAAAACTCTCAAATGCTTGTAGAAAGTAAAAAAGGGGGAGGTTTATACTTAAAACCGTATCGAACTGGGTTAGGACTTTATTTAACAAATCCAAAAAACTAGTAAAGCCCTTACCAGCAAGGGCATTATCAAATATTGATTTGGAAAGATATGCAAAACAATATCAAATTGCAAATTTCGTTGGTGTATTTATGAGAGATAGTCTTCCTAAAAGTGGACCTCGCAAAACTGAATCGGCCATCATAAACTTAGACAGTGTAAATGGACCAGGAACACATTGGGTTGCCTACAGAAAGAAAGCTAGAAAAGTAATTTATTATGATAGTTTTGGAAACTTGCCCCCACCTTTGGAATTCATAGAATACATGTATAAAGGATGTAATTATGCCACAGAAATTTGGTATACATATAAAAACCAACAAAAATTTAATACAGTATATTGTGGTCAGCTGTGTCTACAGTTTCTCTTAAAAAATAACTTATTTTAGTAGTAATTTTATAAAATGAATCGAAATAATTCCGAAAGTGAGTATGCAAAACTAAAAAAAATGTATAAATCACTAAAAGCATTTAGCAATGCAAAAAGTTTGCTACCGATGACGAGTGACGAACTATGTGGTTTACCTAAAGAAGTAATGATAGCATGTGCACCAAACGAAATAGCTTTGGTGTGGGAGAAGTTGCCAGAAGAAGTTAAAGAAGACATTGATATTTTAAAATATCAGTATTGCTACGACCATTACTCTACAAACAACTCTAACGATCAAATTGATGGTCCACCACCAAAAAAAATATTTTGTTGTATATGTAATGCAAACGGTTCAAAAGTGTCTAAATCTGAGGAAATTGTAGATTGTGACATTATATCCAGTTGTTGTAAGACACAGTAAAAAAAATGTCTTATACTTTTACATTAAGTGGTTATTCAAGTATTTTAAGTGCCAACTTCTATCCTCCTATAGAGACAAACAACAGAGAAAAATATGGACTGGGTCTTATAGGATTTTATTCATATAATTCAATTTTTAACATAGATGAAACTAACAATTGGTTTGGATTTAGTAAGCGAAACTGGGGAGGGCCAGTAATGTTAAAAATACCTCCTGGTGCATACGAAATAACCCAAATACATGATGCAATGCTTAAAGCTCTTCAAAAAGGTGCACAAGATCTAGATGAAAATATTTTTAGCTTACGTGCAAACAATAGCACTTTGAAATGCGAAATTAAGTCAAAGTATGTACTTCACTTTAAGCACTACAACTCAATTGGACAGTTGTTGGGATTTGCAAATGAAGAGCGACTAAAGCCCAATGAGATTCATGAATCTTCAACAATAGTTGATATTACAAAAGTTCGCATTATAAGAGTAGATTGCAATATAACAACCGGTGCATATTTAAATTCAGAACAGGCGCACTCTATTTATGAATTTGACATTGATGTGGAACCTGGGTATAAGCTAACTAAAGAACCAACAAATATCATTTATATGCCAATTCAACCAGAGGGTCGTCAGTTTATCGACAACATTACACTAAGGATCGTGGATGATAGAGGAAAGCTCATTAATTTTCAAGGAGAAAAAATAATTGTTAAATTAGAGCTTAAAAGGTTATAACGAAAATGAGTTATTGTTTTGATCATCACAGCTATCCAGTGTCGCAAAAAAAAGATGTTAAGACTTATATTCCAAATAAAAACCGATGCAGAAGCAGTAGAAAAACCATTCATGTTAAAGACTTGTCAAGAGAAAGATCTAAATTGTCCACAGAAGAAAAAGTGTTTTTGAAATCACTTGGTTTACATTTAAAAAAAACTTTTTAAAATGATTTCAACTAGTGAAAAGTTAGAAGCATTTAATGAACCAATTTTTGAGAATTCAATTATAAGTCTGGAAGAGCATAGTTATAAACCCTATGGAACACCATCTTTTAAAAACTCAGATGAAATGCGTATCCCAATTCAATTTCAAGATCTAATTTTGGATGTTTCCGAAAGTTATATTTATATAGAAGGAAAGTTTACACCAAGTGATGCATCTAAAAGATGCTACTTATCAAATAATGCTCTTGCTTTTTTATTCGAAGAAATTCGGTATGAAATGGGTGGTGAACAAATTTGCGTTGTTCGAAAACCAGGAATTACTTCAGCACTAAAAACCATTGTTTCATTTGGAAGTAGTCAAGAAAAGCTTCTTTCAACATACGGTTGGGGTTTAACAGAAGCCAATCAATGCATATTGGACAAAACAAGTCATGTATTTAGTGGAAGACTCCCATTAAAATACTTGATGGGATTTGCAGAGGACTATAGAAGGGGCATTTTTAATCAAAAACAAGAACTGATTCTCGTAATAGCTCACACCTTCAATAATTGTTATATTGGTGAAGTTGATGCGGAAATCTCCATAGATAAAATCGAATGGAAAATCCGGCACATAATTCCAGAGGATCGTCAAAGGATTAAAATTCTATCTAAAATTAATAAGGGTGGTAATAATGTTAATATCAAAGCTGCCTATCGCATGTGGGACCTATATGAATTGCCTCTTCTTCGGAGCACAGCTTCTGATACGTGGGCAGTAAGAAGTAGTACGAATTTGGAAAAACCACGATACATTATTATTGGATTTCAAAAAACTGAAAATTGCAATGCCAGAGACAAAGATGCCACAGAATTTATCTCTGCTGATTTGGCTGATATTAGATTATATATTAATTCAATAGTTTTCCCCTATGAGAGGTGGAGTCTCGATTTTTCAAAAAGATTATGCGGTCCTGCCTACTATGCATATCAAAATTTTCAAAGCAGTTACTATGGAAAAACATGTAATGAACCAATGCTTGATTTAAATAGTTTTATTCAAAACCCATTAATTGTTATTGATGCTTCGCATTAACAGGATTCAATAACCTCATCAACAGTGGATATTAAATTGGAATTTAACACCAGAAAATCTAAATTTCCAAATGATGTAAAAGTGTATGCTTTACTTATTCATGATTCCCTAATTTCCTATAATATTCTAAATGGTACTGTAACAAGGGGTTAATTTCAATGTAATTTTATTTATAATATTTTTGAATGTATTTTAATGATTTAAATGAAAATAAATGTTTTGAATTTTGTATTTTAAAATGATTTAGATATAAATATATTTTTCTTAAATAAAGTTTAAATAAAACACATTTTATAGAATACTATTTGTTTTTATATTTTTATACTTATGATTAAGCTATAACAAATTTGAATACTCAATTGCACACCTATTCACATAATAAAATTGATAAGACACATATTTACTTGGAGAATAGATGGTAAATTATTCAATTAAAATAAGTGTAGTCTCCAAACTAATAAAGCTATTACAAAAATAATTCATTCCATCGATTCAACAACCATATCCAAACAAATTTTATCATATAAAATTTTTTGGAAAAGTTTAATTTTTGAAGATATTTACATAATAAAACAAATAAAAACACATTTTGTCAAGTGGGGTAGATGTCTATTCAGTTACAAATGGGTCTAGCTTCTAAACTAATAAGGCTGTTACAAAAAATAATTATTTCAATCGATTAATCAAGAATGCGTTGACATTTCTTATCATATAAAAATTTTTGCTGGACTTTAATTTTAGGAGATAATGACATAATAGCCCAATTAAAATTGTTACTATTTTAATTAAATTGATCATAACTG
Source organism: Aspidapion aeneum (assembly GCA_963576565.1). NCBI lineage: Eukaryota > Metazoa > Arthropoda > Insecta > Coleoptera > Brentidae > Aspidapion > Aspidapion aeneum. Next base: position 61,179,284 of record OY755047.1, read on the forward strand.
TTAAAATAATATTAATATCACAATAAAATTTTAACAGATCGAAAGCTAACCTATTTTTTCACAATTTTTATCTCTTAAAAATTTTCAATTAAGACGCTACTTTACAAGATATTAAGAAAAAACGTCTATTTTAAGACATGAAAAAAATTACAAGTCTCAATTTTAATTGATACTTAAAAAAAAAAACCTATTGGACCCCCCCTGGGGCCTGTTCTGCCAAAAATGCCATTTCTCACTCACAAAAAGGTTGTAGAAAAATGAAAAAAAAAAACATTTTTGTATTTTAGAATACTTTTTATTTTTATATATTTTCGAAAACTTAAAATTAAGCCATACGCTTATTAAAACATAACTAATATTTCATTTTTCATATGACTTGATATGTGGATGCCCCCAGGGTAGTGTATGACTTGTGTTAGGTATAACAAACCTTTTATCATCATGGTAAGATAATGCAATTTTGTTTCTGGTTTCTGTGTATATATTGTGTAGATCACTTTTAAATGATTTCATTTTTCGAAATAAGTAACCACCTTTTTCAACAACTTTTTTATAATCATTAATGGATAAATGCTTATCGATTACACTTTTTTTAACCCCCTTTGCTTTTTTTACCTCCGTTGAGACTGAGTTTATATAGTAGGCTTTAGCTCCTGTTCCATAGAAACTTAGAATTGGATCTTCAGGAAATTCATCCTTCATTCTACCCAAAACAGATTCGTTTTTACTTATATTAAACCTATTTACTTTCTTATAATTAGATGTATCGAATTTCTCAGGGTTTTCAATCATAAATTTATAGAAATCATCAGTGTAAATTTTAAGTACTAGAGAATCTGTATCTGTATACATTAAACTTGCACTATTGTGAAACTCTTTTTTTATAGTATTATAAAAAAAGTCATACAAAACTGTTTTAGACAAATCCAGAATACAAAAACCCAAATATATTGGTTTATTGTATACAATTTTGAGTTTACTCATATGAACAGCAATTAATTCTTCGGTAAATATCGAGCAATTGTTAAAATTGGGTCTACTGATTAGAGCACGAGCACGGGCCCTTCTACGAATACTCTCCCAACTTGTAACTAATTTTATATCTTTATGATTCTCAACATTTTCCATAGTTTTTCCGAATACTGCATTATTAAAAAGCTTGTATAAATCTTTTTTAAATTTTGTATCAGCAGAGTTTCGAAGCTTTGTGTTAGTATCGATATACTTTTTTAACCAGGGTGATTGTTCAAATTTTAACATTCTATGAGTTTGAATGACTATTAACCCATTTCTTACTGCTTGATTTAAAGTTTTATAGTGTACAATATACCTTATTTTATCATGCAAATTTGGAATGAGTTTGGGGAATTTGGATGATGAATCTGGAGGGATTATATTTTCCACCAAAAATGGAAAATCAGCATGAGTTGCATGAAACTCATTTGGATAATACACATCTACTTCAAGAATGTATCCTATGGGACTGTCATCTGGTACATTATGAATATTTAAATTTATCATTTCTTCTTGTGAGAGCCATTTAAAACCTTTTGTGGGTAGTGGTTGTGACATACTATGCCCATATAAATTTGTTGCATCCAAATACATTATAAAGGATGACTTTATACTTGGATCATAATTTGGAAGGTACTTATTATTTGCTATATGCATTCTATCAACACATTGACTAACACCCCCTCGAATCCCTTTTTTAATGAAATGAATCATGTCAATTTCAGTCAATAGCTCTAATTCTACTTCTGTCATTCTAAGCATACAATCAAATGATAATGATGGCAACGTGTAATATTGAGCTGGATCTAGGTTATAAGTCTTTAAAGAATTTCTTCGAAATGCTTCAAAAACATCAGTTAAAATTAAAACATCAGTTTTCAAATATAAATCCGAATAGTCTCCTAAAGTTTTACAATTAAATAGACTCCATACTTTTTTCCCTCTATCATATTCTAAATCTGTAATATGCTGATCATTTAGATCATCGAAGAATTGGTTTTTAGTGGGTAAATTAGTAACGTCTAATTTGTCTAAGTCAGAGATAAATCCATATGGAAACACACCTTTTTGTCTCATTAAACTAAATTCTTCTTCAGATGTAAAATGTTTGTGTGTTTCTAAAAAGGAGTCTGAATCTAAACCTTTACTTAACTCATCCAGGGATGCAGCTAAAAATTTGTAGCTATCTATAAATCTTAGACGTAGATATTTTTTTATGATTCTTCCTTCAGAATTCATGTAATCATGTACATATATGGATTTTTTAAATAAAATATATTTTTCCTTGTTTTCTGCAATAACATCTATTTTATCGCCATGATGACACAATTCCTTAATAAACATGTGACAATCATAACCACTTAGATTGTGAAAAATTATTGGAATGAAATTTGGTAATTGATGTTGTAAGTTACAAGTTGAATGTGCAGCTAAAAATCTTTTTTTTCCCGTTATGTGACAATGATCGGTTACTTTTTTATCAAATAAGTTAAAAGGTTTACCACATATTCCACATTTGTCACATGTTTCCACTATGTTTCTTTCTTCAGGTGTTAGTGGTGTCATTGGGACTATATCTCTTAAATAATTATTGTGAAGCTCTCTAAGATCACGTTCAATACATGCTACAAATTCTTCTGCTGCGCTTGAACCACGGAATAATTTAAATTTTGTTAAATCATCATTGAATGAACATTTAATTAGGTATGCAAATGAATATGGTTTATGTATGATATTTTTGACTGTGAAAGAATTTAATCGATCTGGTTCACAACCTGCCATTGGTTGTAAAATTGATTCAAAGTCAGCATACACTACAAAGGGAACTGTTAGCTGTTTTTCATAACTTTCGAACTTTAACATGTTTTCTTGTGTTGTTTTTCCAAATCTATCAGTTTTTAAATCTGTAGATGGGGTTATCGCGTAAACTTGCCCACAGTCATATTTTTGATGAAATATTAGTTTTTCTGCTGTTATAAAGTGTACTAAACAACCATCGCAAAAATAAAGTCTACGTTTCGACATTGATATTTGATTGGAAACCAAAGCTGAAAGATTTTTTATCCAACAATAATGTGTTCTACTACAATCGCTATTACATTCATGAGTTTCTTCTTTAATTTTACAATCTTCACTTATGATTAATAAGTTTATGTGAGTGTCAAGTTTTCTCTTGGAATAGCGAAGTGGACCAACAACTTCATATTGAATTTTTTTATTTGCAAATCTGGTTTCCAATGTATAAACATTAATTGAAATATTATTGTTTTGTTCAAACCTAGATATATCAGTCAATTTAACCGGCATTTCCATACCTGCAAGATTTAAAACTGTAGAATAATGGGGGTAGGAAGAAACTCTGTCTACATGAAGTGAAACTGGGTATAAAGCTGATGTAACAGCCCATGCAAAACATGCATTATCCTGATTTTTTATATTCACTACAGCATGTTTAGATTCAATGAATTTGGGTAACTTGAAGTATGAATTGCCCCCAATAGGGCGAAACTTGTTGATGTTGATTTCCAAGTGTAATATATGTTGTAAAGTCCAACCTGTAAATAAATTAAAACATTATTAATTAAACAACCATATTTAAAAAATGTGTCACTGATTATTATTAAACAAAAATTATTTATTTTACTAATGAGTAATCTTACCAGAATCTCGCTCCATAAACTCGCTCGCTTGGGAAATTATTTTATCCATAAAAAACTCATAAATATTATCCAAATCAGAGGCATCACACACTATTTTATTATTTGTGTTAAATGATTTATCAGCTAGGGTTTCTTTTGATTGGTGAAGAAACGTTGCAAATAATTCCATATTAATTTTTATTGAGGTGTGTTTTGCTATATTTTCTTTTACTAATGTTAGACATTTGGGTTTTATCTCATAAAAAACCTTCTGTAGTCTTTTTGCTGAGTTTCTGAAGCAATTCTATAACTTGCTATTCTGCATTTAAGACCACTTCTTACCACACATACACCATTGGAGTATGGTGCACATGAGTTATTTTTATGTTGAAGTGTTCTACAATGAGCAAAAAATTTATCTTTGGGTATGAAAATCTTGCATTCACTACACATTTCCAATTGTTTATCACTATCTTTATCAACTTTTAAACTAGCTATTTTTCTTTTCTTTAATGGTTGCTCATTGATATTATCATCATTATGTTTATATTTGCAAGCTGTTTTATTATGTCTAACCATATTATCTTTTCGAGTAAAACTTTTGTCACATTTTGAACACTTCAACATGGTCACTTTACTTGTTACACCTTAAATTATTTATTTATTAGGTGTTTTCATCAACACCTCTGTTTTAACCACTATGCTTTTTTTATGCCCGTTGTGGGTTTTATAACAGACACCCCACTCCACCTCATTTTCTTCAGCTGTATCTGATAACTCTCAAATATATTTTTTTTAATCATAATTCACAGCAAAATCTAAATAGTTTGAGTTTTGCAAAATATTCTCAAGGTGACATTGACCTTCATTTAACCTTGAACAAGATTGATGAGCAATTACATCTTTAACCTTGGAAAAAATTATACACTGACCTTCATTTAACCTTGAACAAGATTGATGAGCAATTACATATTAAACCTTGGAAAAAATTGTCAACGATTCACACTGACCTTGATATAACCTTGTAATGGGTATATATATTTTACTCCTCATTTGATAAACACTCATTCTTGCTCGATTTGTCTTCCTATAATGTCATCCACTGCTCGCCCTACCCTCATCGTTCGTCCGTTTTTGAAAAATGGGCATGTGCAGTGCAATTTCTGCAATGTCTGGAAACCGGTAGAGGTTTTTACAATTAATGGACGATGCGATGTCTGTAGTGAGCAATATCAAAGAATTATGGAGAGGCAGAGCAATCCTCCATATTTACCCGAATCACCTGTCTACATCTCAGACAGTGATGATTATGGGGTGGTGGAGAGTGATGATGATGATTCTGATACCAATTATGGTGTGTGGGAAGTAGCGAGAGTTGACTCTCCTCATTCTGAGGAGATGTCTGATGTAGGAAGCGAAAGAGATGACTCTCCTTTTGAGGAGGCTCAACGTTGGTAGTCTGGTTTAGTTTAATTGGGGTGTACAATAAAAATGACTGGTACACACAGCTCAGTGCGAGGTTTGGGGCACTGTGGCACTAAACCAAACAATTAAAAATTTTCATCTAACAATTTTAAAATGAAACCATTTGTAAAAATTCTATCTTTTGAATCACATCAATATTCAATTTTTAAATTATAGTAACGCAAATTTTGTTCATTTATGCACAAACTAAAGTTAAAAATGGTAAAAAAAAACGTTTTTAAGTTTCATTTTTATATGCTATTCCATGCAATCTTGCTCTCTTATAAACAAACCAAAGTTTAAAAATTCTTTCTAAAAGTTTGTATTTTTTTAAAATTAGATCTTTTCTACAAATACTACACTATGAAATTTTACTCTTTTATAAACAAACTAAAGTTTAAAAATTATTTTTAATACTTTGTTTTTTGCATTAGCATAATATTTTTTTCTATATTAAAGTTTATTCTATAAAGTTCAACTATAAAATAGTAACCAAAATTAAAAAATTATACAAATTTTTTTGTTTGTTATTAAATTACCATAATGTTTTTTTTCTTAATATAGATTTATTATATTTTACATATTCAAATTGTTTTTTTTGTTTCATAAAGTTATATATTGGCTAACTAATAATTTTATATAAAAACTAAATATGTTACAATAAAAAAATGTTAAAAATTTAAAGAAAAGCATAAAAAAGATCCTTTAGCTTATTGTAGTCATTTAATTTTGCTTGGAATTCTTCCTCCACACCTTCGGTCTCTCTTTGTAGTCGTTGAATCTCTGCTTTGAGTAGATCCACTCTTTGTTTAAGCTGCTCCACGCAGCTTCTTTTCACCCGTAGGATTTGGATAGCCTGCTCTATCGTTTGGCTTTCTATTGTTGTGACATTTGCGGCTACGGTTTGCTGGACTAGCTGATCCCTCGAAGGGAATTGCTATTGGAATTGCTGTCGGAGTTGGAGCTGTTGATAAAATGCTTGTCTTCGTTTTTTTAATGTACTTTCTTTTACCAACTCTTCCATTTTTGATTTTATGTACGTTACGTTGTAGCTCCATTTGTAGCTGCGGCTGTGATTCTGGCTTTGGTTCTAGCTGTGGCTCTAGCTGTGGCTCTGGCTGCTGTTCGGCTTGAAACTCATTCCCAATATCTTTTAACAAATTGTCGATGTCTTGACTGGTGAAATCATCCAAATCAATAATTTGCTGCTTTGAATTCATTTTCTACTAATTTGAAATTCACCGTTGAAGTAAAGAAACTTTAATAGTACTCTTCTGATATTTATTTTTCTTTAAATACTTGTTGGGTGTTAGTTTAGTGGGGGTAAAGTCTACAGAAAATAATATATCTAAAAAGCGGGCAAATAAAGCAATGTTAAAGATTCTGAATGTTAAAAAATACACATCTTTACTATAATTTTGGATTATTTTTTTCAAGGTCAAAAATACTACTTGGACTATTCGTCTCTACATATAAAAACGCAACGATCTTCAAGGTCATTCAAGGTCAACATAATGACCTTCACAACTTTTCAAGGTCAAATATACTACTCAAACTATTCGTCTCTACATAAAACAAGGCAACGACCGTCAAGGTCATTCAAGGTCATTCCCTCCTCAAAAGTGGTCCAGCACCCGCTTAAACCTACTACTCAGGTGGCAGACATAATTGTTGTAATACATCGTTAAAAGCCTCTTTAAAAAAATAACGCTTTTATAGCTTTTTTCTCAGACAGGCAATGACAAAAGTGTTTATCAAAGCAGCTTAGGCAAAAATTGGCGTTGTTTTGCCACTTCTATTATTATATATATATATATATATATATATATATATATATATATATATATATACGGGTGGCAATATCGGATAATAAGAGGGAGTATATAACTGAACTAATGCAAGAGCTATCTTTTATATTTTGCATATAAGAACAGAGAGGGTGATGCAGATCGAATGTCGTTACCACAACTTAACCTCGACTTTTACCTAACCTAAATTCAAAACGTCACTGCGATACATATAGTTTCATAGCTATAGTGAATTTTTTAAGTCAAACCAGTCGAAAAATAGAACTAAACCGAGAACATTTTCGGGCTATAATTTTTTACAAGGAAATTATTACCTTAACAAGAATGTTTTGCCGAGTTTATTTCTGTTTTTGTTAATGAAGCACAGACATCAGTCGATAATTTCTCGTTGGTATGGAGAATTCAGGCGTGGACGAATTAGCCTTGGCGACGATCCAAGGCCACGTTCACTAAAATCTTCTGTCACCCAGGCAAACATCGATCCTGTGCGCATGCTCATCACGGAAGATCGACATGTGATATATTAGGGATTTTAATGACCTCAATTCAACAAATTTTTCATGAAGAATTAGGGGTAAAAAAGAAAGAAGAACAGAAAGAAGCTAGGGTCAATTGGTGTCAGCAAACTCTAGACCGCTTTGAGGCAGGAAACTATCGATGCTGTGCGCATGCTCATCACGGAAGATCGACATGTGATATATTGCGAGATTGAGGCTTAATTAAGGATTTTAAGGACCTGAATTAAAAAAATGTTTCATGAAGAATTAGGGTTAAAAAAAAGAGGAACAGCAAGAAGCTAGGATCAATTGGTGTCAGAAAACTCTAGACCGCTTTGGGGCAGGAAACTCGAAAAACGTGTACAGCATCATCAGTGGTAATGAATTGTGGATTTACTCATATAAATCCGAAAATAAACGTCAGTCATCTGTTTGGATGTTCCAAGATGAAGAAGACTCCGCAAAAGCCATCCCTTCTCGAAGTGTATCCAAAAAGATGGTCGCGACATTTGGCTCAAAAACAGGTCATGTCGCAACAATCTCTCTGGAATATTAAAGGACTGGTACATCACCATTTGTTTGCCGAAAGTCACTGCTAAGCTTTGAAAAACGAATCGCGAACGACGAATTGTCCTCCACCAAGACAATGCAAGTTCGCACTAAGCACAGAAATCCATTTAATTTTTAACTTAAGAAAATGTCGAATTATTGGACTATCCTCCATACAGTTCCGAACTAAGGCCCAACGATTTCTATACTTTTCCGAAAATCAAGAATGGATTGCGTGGTCAAAAATATCAGTTGCCAAAGGAAGCAGTCGACGCCTTCAAGAATGCAGAAGTACCAACAACCGAGTGAATTTACAGCTCTGATAACTGGTTTGAGCTCATGCAAAAGTGTATTATCTTTCGTGGAAAATCCTTGGAGTACCAATAAAGTTTTTAAAAGTGATCTACTGTTTTATTCCAGCTGTATATGCAAAACTGAAAAGACAACCCTCGTAATAAAATCGCATTTAAAATTATGGTCTCTTAGTTAAACAAAGATCTAAAAAGAGAAAAGTAAATCATACATATTATTCGTCCATGCTTGCTTAACTTAATATCGAACAAAATGGTCCGAAGCAAAAAAACCAACACATTTTGAAATAAGTAATCTAAATATAGAGTCGAATACTTAAATATTTGGAAGCCCCTTTTAAACAGAACAAAAGACTAAAACTTTATGCTTGGGCAAACAAGGAGGATATTCTCTATGCTTGAGAGCATTTAAGTAATAAGTATATATATGTAAGCCTGATAAGATTGTAGCCTTTATGTTACTTTATGAAGACTATCACAGATTTTAAGTACATATACACAAGATCCAAACCGGGAGTGAAATTAAAGAACGGAAAATTATAAAAACATTTTCCTGTGCTCTCGCCGCGATTTGAACCCAAATCTTTGGGTATGCACGCCAACGCCCAATCAATTAGTCCACCGAAACCATAAGTATAAATTTGTTAAAACTTTATATCACGGTTCATAAGCACGCTAGTTCTCAGAGTATTCAATCAAACAAGGCATATAATTCTTCGCTATCACTGTTAGAGTGTTAAATCAAATAAGACGCCGAAGCACAGGAAACTGTTTCTATATATTTGTTCGTTCTTTAAATCTATCTAATGTCTAGTTTAAAATCCTACATCCTACATTTTGAGGTCAGTCAATGCAGTAGCAGTTCCTAGATGTAAAAAAATATGTGGACAAAGGAGTTTTCTGTACTTAATACCCTATTTAACATCATCCCACAAAATATAAAATCTTGTAACAAGTTTGTTAGTTTTAAGAAAAATGTAATGGAGTGGTTTGTAAAGGTTTTTCCTCGTAAGGAAATTAACATTTTTGAATTAAACTCAGAGTAGATATCTACTCAAAAGTGAAAATGTGCGCAAGTAAAACTATAGTGGAGCAAAAACTGCCACACAAATAGACACACAATTTTGTGCTATTTCGGCAGCAGTCACGCACGTTTGTTGAGAATTTATTAGTTGTAAGTTATTCTTTTTGTAAATTTTCGTTCTTGAAATATAAACGTCTAAATATTGCACTTTGGTAAAAAAACAAAAATTAATTTAAAAAAAACTACTTCTACCCACCAGTCACAGTTAGGTACAAAATTAATAGGTATACCATTAATGTACGACATGCTTCAACTTTTACTTTTGATGCCCAAATAAAAGCGCCCTTATACAGTTTTGTATTTTCATAAATCAGATTATTGGGTAATTTTGTATCAAACTGCGACTAGTAGGTACATACAAGTAGATTTTGCAGATAGGTGTTCTTTATTTCAAACTTTTAGGTTCTTAAAATCTTATAGCGTAGCTATAGCTACAAATATTACTAATAAGGAGGTCGGGGAGGAGATAGGGAGAGGGTTTATATGTTGGAAAAAAAATCCTAAACCGTGTGCAGAAAGAATTTTAAAAATCGCCTTATATTTCATAAAATTATGCGTACCAAAATAGCTACCTTTCTTATTATTCAAGGTAGAAATGAAGGATTTTAAGGAGTTTGCGAATAAAGATTTACTGTTTTTCTCTTCCCTCTGGAATATATTTAAGTGGTACAGATAAATGAGTAATTAAAAGTTGTTTATGGGCAGGTTTTCTACACTTCTATATGTAAAGGTACCCTGTAGAGTAGGTAACCGTAGAGCATTTGAGCCTTATTGTAAACACCCTAGTATAAGCGAGTGTATTCAGTTGGAACAATGAAATGGTGGTGGTCGTGCCAAAACAAAAAAAATTAAATTTCTAAAATTATTGAAGATTTTTAACTAAATCTTCTTTTAAAACTTTATTTTATTTGTTAGGATATGATTAAAATTTATGGTTTACGTCTATATAACCTTTATTATTTTACCCTAGGAGTGTAAAATAGGGTGAGCATATGTGTTTAGCGTAAAAGGAGGACGTCAAAGACAAAAAAGCCGGATTTTCGATAAAAAAGCCGGACAAAATCGGTTAGTTTGAAAAACAGTCCTAAAAAAATTTGATATAATCTAAAAAAAAATCTCTTGCGACTGAAAAACGTGAATTTGCCAAAAAAACTATAAAAAAACCAACTTTGACCAAAGAGGCGCAATTAGCCGAACCATTTGCAAAAAAGAACTAAGCAAACAAAATAGGTTGGGAGATGGTTTAAGACACCTCACGATGTATAAAAAATTTGTAATCTAAATAGAATAAAAAATTAAAATCTTCCTTTAAGGGTGCTAACCGCCACTACCGTACATTCATACATTCATACTAGCTATCCTTTCCATGTACTTTTGATTTGTATGCATTGGTTCTCGTACTGGCGACTATTCGATGAAATAACTGCAGTGAAACACGGATATGCAACACTTGTGATAAACCGATTGGCATCTATTGTCACTTTAAGAATTGTGAATCTGTGATTATTGTGATAAAATTCACTGGATCCAAAAAAAAAATAATAAAAAGAATTAAAAAATAGGTGAAACCTATTTTTCATTCAACGAGTGAAACGACAGCAAACCAAGGAAACTAAGTCCATAGCGGGACGAAAACGTCCACCGGTCTATAAGGAAGAAAGACATTTCGTCACAGTTTAATCGGACCATGCTATCACCGTCTCCACAGTGTCGGTTCGGAACAGAAAACAATGAGTTAACAAAGTATAAGAGGCAACTTCAAAGAAGAAAAGAAAACTTTGAAGTTGCATTTTATACTTTGTTAACTCATTATTTTCGGTTCCGAACCGACACCGTGGAGACGGTGATAGCATGGTCTGGTTGAATTGTGACGAAATATCTTTCTTCCTTATAGACTAGTGAACGTTTTCGTCCCGCCATGGACTTAGTTTCCTTGGTTCGCTGTCGTTTCACTCGTTGAATGAAAAATAGGTTTCAACTATTGTTTCATTTATTTTTATTTACCTTGTATCTTGTAGTCAGTTTGATTTACTGTAGTCAAGCAAGCCACGCTGAGGATGGAAATGTCTTTTTCCGAAACACCGGTGTCCGTGGTTGACTTTATCTCTTTGAAGTTGCCTTTTATACTTTGTTAAAAAAATATATTAATTTTTGAAGTTTGCTTAGGGTTAACAACATAAGAATAAGAAAATAATTTATAATTTTTTTTTTGCAAAATTATTTTTTTAATTACGTTTTTGCCACTTTCTGTGCAAAAGTTACAATGCACAAAATACGTTCTCAATTTTTTTTCCTAAATGATTTGTTTAAACACTCTGTATAATATAAAGCAAATTCACCACAAAATCAAGATTGGCGATATTTATAATATAGAGGTAATTTACTTTGTTAACCTTTAGTATCCATAAACATACATTATAACGACGAGACCAAAATTATATAACCCTCGTTGCATAAAAACCGGTATTTACTTTCCGATAACGAAACCGTGGCTTTTACGTTACTTACATTTTAACAACTTTTCCATCAAATTGCTATAATTCTTATATAGAGTACCTAATATTTACAACCCAAACCCCAAACTATAAGACCTTTACATAACCCGTTTTAGCCTGAATTAAGTAATAAGTGGTCTTAGGGGTTCTAAGTCACGACACGAATTTCAATGTAACGTACATTAATGCATTGTGCATATGCCCAGTATTTGACAGACGTACGTTGCGCATTACGCGTGACCACAAGTTGCCCCGCTTAAGGTACGTACGTAACCGAAGATAAGAAAAGTAGACAGGTGGGTACGATCAATTTCAGAGTTTTCGTGTTTTGATCAATCTTCCCTCACCTTTCGTTTGTTTTTCTCAATTAGATTGTACATTTTTATTTTTTTGTCTTTCGTTTCGTGTTTTGTGTTCGCTTTTGGTTCTCAGAATCACCAAGGCCTCAGGTGGAGTAAAGTTAAAGACAAAGCTAATCCACTTTGCACCAACTGACGACATCCACTTGCTAATACTAACAGTTTTTATCTATTTATTTTTAAAAACCGGGCCTTACAGAGAAATACGATATATATTATGTTATAAGCCATAGAAACTCCTTTTAAATGGTGTTTATCTTATCTTGGTAAAGTTGAAATACGCAATGCCATACCATAGTATATGTTACGCATTTTCTTTATGCCTGTTTTCTACTCATTACTTATTGGAATAAAACCTGACTTTATTTTAGAGTCGACTTTATTTTGACACATTTACACAGAAAACTAACAGCTGACCTCTCAAAATTGACATACCAAAGCTAGATTTAATAATAAAGACGCTTTCATTTAATAAATATCGACACTAATAAATTCGGTTTTTAAATACACAAAAGCCGAATTTTGAAGGAGAGCAACTGCTTTTTATATGTAAATCTGTCACCATAGGGTCGATTTTAAAATAAGGTCAGGTTTTATTCCAATAAGTGTTTATTGTTTCTACGCAACTTATCTTATCTCCGGACAGTATTTGACGTCCATGAAGATATGTTGCTTAGAAACAACGAGGTGAAAAGAGGATTAAAGCAAATGCGTAACATAACCTTTGGTATGTCATTAGATAGTTTAAGTTGTGCTACGTATTTTTACGTAAAACTGCACGTTTTGTTCCAAATTTGAGTTTAAGTTGAATGTTTTTACGTTACCATAACAAGTCCACTAATAGCAGAGAATATGGAATGCGGCACTTTGTTTTTTTGATCTTATAATTTTGTTTTTTATCCTTTCAACTACAGTAGGAATATATTTGCAAAGAATCGTTTGTACTGGAAGCGGAAATTATCGTCTAGGCCTCATTTTTCGATAGGTCAATCAACCAATTCTGTTCTTTGGTAACGTTAAGGTGCCCGCAGACTGCCGTAAGCTAACGTAAATACGTAAGCTCCTAACGTGACCTTGACGACGGTGTGACAAAGTGCGCTTGCTTATCTGTCAAATTTCATGCTTACGTAAAAATATGTAGCACAACTTAAACTATCTAATGTGTATTTAAACGTTACCGAGATAAGAAAAACACCATTTAAAGGGAACTTCTATGCCCTATAACATAGTATATATCGTATTTCTCGCCTTTTTATTTTATTTTTTTAAACCAAGCTTTACAGAGAAAAACGAAATGCACTGTGATTATCCTATCTTATCTTGGTAACATTTAAATTCACAGACATAAAAGAGGTTACGTTACGCATTTGCTTTAAGCCGGTTTGTTTTCACCTCGTTGTTTCTACGCAACGTATCTTGTATGTGTAACGTACGTTACACAAATAAGATACGTTTCGTAGAAGTAACGAGCTGAAAACAGGCTTCAACCAAATGCGTAACGTAACGTTTTTTATGTCTGTGAATCTTAGGGCACGGCAGTATAATAAACTACTGGAAAATTAAAAACAATTATTGCCAGATGAAAATGTTATGGAATTCAGGTACATTTCGAAAAAAAATGGCGCTTGCGGGGGAAAATTTAAGGAAGGATATGTATTTTTGGAAAAAAAGGCGCTGCAGAAAAAAAGGCAAAGTAAATTGTGGTACGCAAAAATTTTAAAAAAATAAAATAATTTAAAGAAAAAAAAGTCGCTGCAGGCTAAATGTTTTCGGGAAAAATGATATCAAATGAAAAAAGTTGGTTATAGTTTCAAAAAGATTTGGAAATATTCACCGACTTATATGTAGAGTCATTTTGCCCCTGATAAATTATGTTCATTTAATTTTCATTTGGGTAAGCCAATTTTGAGCTCGGGGGCTAACCCCGCCACGAATTGCGCCACTACATTAACTGTGAAATGCAGGGTTGCTATGTATCCATTTTTTCAATGGAAGTCCGTTATGTAAACACCGCCCGTTTTTCTGGTCCGTTAAACCCATCTGCCCATTATTTTTTTGCTACAAAAAGAAAGGTAACGATTTACCTAGCAACGTAATGCACAATAACCAAATTTAATGCATAATTTTAATACTTTTATACCAAGTAGGTTTGAAACCTAGATTTTTTAGTGTTGATAATAAAACTGTTCATAGATTCTTGACAAAATTAGGACAGTTATCCAAAAGTTTTGGGATCCTCGACCTTTTCTTCGCAAACTCATCTCTCAGTTTCTGATACCTTACTTCAGTTTCTTTGGCACCACATGATTGACATCTTATTTCATAATTTGCAGATTATTTAATTTTTTAGAGATCGGTTCGTGCCGCAGGCGATTTTAAGCGGTACATTATAAACACCACTATACAAGTTAATCTCTCTTCAAACTTGTTGCGATTTCGAACTCCTATAGCACGGTACACTACTTGGACGAGATCAGCAACCTATTTCTCGGCGCCGCCAGCTGGGCGCCGGGCCAACTCTGCGCCGGGCTAAAAATTTTTTTTTGATAAAATGTGCAGATGAAAAACAGAATACTGTTTATACAAAAACATCTTTAAAAAATCCTTTACGCAATTTTCTTGAAATTTGGTTTTGTTAAGTAAAGTTAAATCCTTTAAGTAAAGTGTAAAAATTTGAAAGGTGTATTATTTGGTAACCTGGTAACACAAAAATTTACGTTTTTTATTACAACAATGGCGGATCAAAAATGGCGGATTTCTTTATTTTTAAACTGATTTGTCTGAAACTTGAAAGTTTGCAGTGCCTGAAATCATTTAATACAGTTTTATCTTCAAATTTAAAAAAATTCAAAATGGCAAATCCAAAATAGCAGATTTTCTTATTTACTAACCGGTTTGCCTCAAACTTGAAATATTACATTGCTTAAGGTCATTTAACCTAAAAAAATCAAAATGGCCGATCCCAAATGGCGGACTTTCTTCTTTTATGAACCGATGTGTATCAAATATAGAAACTGGCGGTGTTTCAAGTAGTTGATTATGATTATTGACTCAAACTCATAAAAGATTTCTTTATTTTTAAACCGATTTGTCATTTTTTGTGTAAGGTCACTGGCATGTAGTGAAATTAAAAACCATTTTAAATACATAAAAACACACATCACAGGTACGGTAAAGCTGATTACAGCACTCGTGTGGTTACCGCGACTCGGTGTATGATATCGTCCTGACAATATTGCGCTTTTATTGCTCTAATGAAGCTTATAGCGTACTAGTTTGCTTAAATATTTAACTTTTTTATTTGACAAACAAGCTGTGTTTATTGTGTTACAATTTAGATAATAAAACTAATTAGCAATTTTGATTTAAGTAAATTAACGAGAAAGTTAAATTTAACTTGGGGTTCACTCAGCAATTCTCCCCGCTTCACTTTAACTGTAAATAACAATTATGTTTTGTTTACAGCATTATTTTGTTTTGTTTAGTGTATTTAGTTATATATATAATAGCTCCAGGGGCTTCGCTCTTTTTACCCAACTGCAGCACGGCGAAAGGAAGGGTAATGTTTTTCAATTGGGATATGTATGTATGTAAATATGTATGTTTGTGTCACGCTAGAGTAGGGTTGCGAACCGTACTATATTATATAGAATTTTACTATATTTCGGATCTGCATACCAGTGGCGGCTCGTGACAGTAAAGTTTGTGAGTTCTGCCGATAGGGTATAAAAAATGCTATTTTTTTACAGTCTCCAGAGATCACGTGTCTATTATAAAAAGTAAAAAATTTCTCTTGTAACAATCTTTTTATACGATTTTCCCCGGCTTGAACCACACTTTTCTATTAAAATATCGGGCAATGGCCGTCCTTCTTTTTTCAGTTTTAGTTTTTCTTCATAAGTAAAGAGAGAGAATTTTTTTACATTAATTAAATTATCCACCACATTCATTGTCACACAATTATACAAAAACAAACAACAAACACGACCATAACTTCCCGCTCATGCGTTTGGCGTCTTCTAAATAAATAAATGCGCCTGCAAACACGCAACGCTGAGCCCGCCCGCCCGGAATTGTACTGGAACTGCAAGTTTTGCAGCTCTATTTTTGCCTAGATTTCGCTATCTAAACCCAGGAGCAAGTGCGGTGCAGGGCGAAGGAAGGGGTTCCTAGCCGGTCACAGATCTCGTTAGCCGCCCAACTACGTTGTGTTGCAATTTAGCAGCGCAACAATTCCAATAACTTCATTTGACCGACTGTAAAATGTGGCCTTCGGCGACCGCGCGAGGCGTCATACTCAACACACGTACGCGATTTGAAGGCCTACTATACTAACACCGGACAGAAAATATACTGCTATTCCAATAATTTTAGATATAAAATAATTATATTAGAAATATAGCAGCGGCTGAAAAATAGTCAAATAATGTGAAAATTTTGGGGGTTCTGCAGCTGTGCAGCCCTTATGTACTAGCCGCCCCTGCTGCATACTATATACTGTTGAGGAAATATATAGTACGCAAGAATGCTATATTTTAGTTGGATCTTGATTTGGTCTATATTTTGCAAGCCCGAGATTAAAATCAAATCCCTTAATTTCTGAACGTACAGATATGCTATAACTATGATATAACTGAACGCAGAAATAACAGTGTTAAACGAAATCTATATGTAAAACCGAAAGATGCAGTGAATTCACCAATAAAAATACAGGTAAATACTCTGCCAATCTATGGGCACCTAAGCTCACACTAGGTACTATAGTTATAGTGTGAGCTAATATAATCAAAAACTGAAATATATTTTATTCAACTCCAGACTCAATTACCTTTCGTTTGATACCACACAAGCCATGTTTTGACTTAAACTCAAATTTTTTTAATCTACCCCCCACCCTTTTGAAAAAAACTAAAATGTATTTTGTTTAACTCCAGACTCAATTACCTTTCGTTTGGTATCACACACGCCATATTTTCACTTAAACTCTAATTTTTGACATCTACCCCCACCCTTTTTTTAAAAATAAACTAAAATTCATTTTTTTTTAACTCCAGACTTAATTACCTTTCGTTTGATATCACACACGCCATATTTTCACATAAACTCTAATTTTTGGAATCTACCCCCACCCTTTTATTTGGCTTGCGTTCGGTGGATTTTGTTCATTTTTAAATGGGACCATCACGGCCCAAGACCCAACTTAGGTACAAAATTTCATTAAAATCGGACAAGCGGTTTTTGAGTTATGCGGGTTGGTCGTTACAGACAGACATACAGACAGACAGACATACAGACAGACAGACAGACAGACAGACAGACAGCAAAACAAAAAAGTTTCAAAATCATCTGAAACGCAAAGATATATAAAAATTTTTGAAATCGGAGCAACTATTTTTTTCTCGAAAAAATTAGGATCACCATAGCTCACACTACTTATAGTAGTAGTGTGAGCTAAAAATTATAAAATATTTTTAAAAATACCGGAAATAATTTATCAAATTTACTTAAAATGACTTCATTCCTCCTCTCTACTCCTGCAACAAGGGCGTTTACAGATATAATTTTTTCAAATATGAACTTGAATTGGCGGGATGAAAGAAACAGAGCAAATATTTCATTGATTATTAATGAGCTTTGGTCTACGTTAATTTAAATGTTACATGTGATAAAGCATATAATACTTTTGTGTCAAAATTTAAATGTTACATGTGATAAAGCATATAATACTTTTCTATCAAACGAAAAATTTTTAAAGATGGAATAGGTGTAAAGAAATAAAGTTTTTCAAAAATAAATAAGAAGAGAAAATGCCTTGCCGTTTTTCCCATAAAATAGTATATATTTTTTAGGTGTACTATATTTTTTTTTGGCTTATATTGAAAAATACTATTTTGTTTTGGGGGGGTTGCCACTACGCTAGAGGCTAAACGGCTGAACCGATTTTGACAAAAAAGGTGTGGTTGAATTGCTACTGATCCCGAAGGTGCAATGAGCTTAATTTTTTTAAACAGGAGTCAACATGGCGGTCTTCAGACGCCATTTTGTCACTTGATGTAGGCTTTAAGGCATACAAATACAAACCCATTGCAAATGTCCTCTAATTTGCTGTAGTTACTTTGTAGTCCTCCCTGCTGCTACTCATCTTTCCTCCTGTCATTCCCCCACCCTATGCAAAAACCGCGATTTCAAAAATTCTTTCTTCATACGCTTACAGTTTTTTTTTTTAAATATTTTACTAGTCTCCCCCCCTCCCCGTCTCTCTCTCTCTCTCCTCCCCGCCCTCCTTATTAGTAATAATTTTAGCTATAACTTTCACAAATAAAAAGCGATTTCAAAAGTTCTTTCTGCACACGTTTTAAGACTTTTTTTCCGACATCATTTTGCTAGTTTCCCACTCCTTCTCCCCACCCTTTTTATTAGTAATAGTTATAGCTACATATACCTTTCACATTAAGAGAGATTAAAAAAATTCTTGCTGCACACGCTTTACAACATCATTTTACTAGTTTCCGTCTCACTCTCCTTCCCCCTCTCTTCTCCCCACCAATCTTATTAGTAATAGTTGTAGCTATACCTTTCCTAAATATAGAGCCATTTCAAAAATTCTTTCTGCACATGCCTTAAAAATTTTTTTCGAAACCATTTTACTAGTTCCCTCCTCCCTCTTAACTCCCCCACATTTACTCAATGGAACATAACCCTGTTCGCGTCCGTAGAAAATCTACACGAACTTTTTGGGTAAAGCTAAATGTATGGTAAATGTAAAAAAAAAATTAAATAAAAAAAAATACGCCACTGCTAAATTTACTTGTAACTACTAATCGCAGTTGGGTACAAAATTACCCAATACCATGAAAATGCAAAACTGTATAATTTCGTAAGTGCGGTTTGGGCATCAAGACTAAAAGTTGAAGCATGTCGTACAATATTATAGGTATACCTATCAATTTTGTACCCAAGTGCGACTAGTAGTTACAAACATAGTGAGCAGTAGGGTGTTTCTTCTATTATTATTTTTTTAATAGCCTTAGTCTTCGAATTAGCAGACAATAATTGCGTAGAAGCTCATTTCTGCCGTGCATAAGCTATAATGCCGTTAACCAACATTTGGACAATTTTTATTTTTTGGTGTCGTCTTTATCGCAACATTATTCTACATCAATTTTTATAAGCAAATCTTCCTTAGCTTTTGTGGTTTTCAAGAAACAAATAACTTACAGTTATCAAAGAGCATCGTTTGTTTGTTATTTTCCGGGTTTTCTGATAAAAACCAGGAAAATTTTATAGGTAGTTAACGACATTCTAGCTTAAGGACGGCAGATTTGCTTTCGCCACGGATCAACAAATGGGTGATCCCTTCTTTCACATTTACATGTTGATGGAGTCTATCCTCATGTTTTTTACGTACCTTTTTATAGTCTCTGCTCGAATGTATCAAAATGATTTCACAATGTTGCTTCGTATTTTATTTTGAAATGTTTGGACTAGCATGTTACGTTCTTCATTACAACCCCATACTTGGTTTTAATATAAGCAGTAACTTTAAACAAGTAAAATTAAAGAAAGAATAATCAGAAAAAAGTTTCTCTTCAAACGGGACTCGAACCCGGATCTCTTGCTCTGTACGCAAACGCTCTTTGAATAAACCACCAAAGATCATACATAAATTTTCTGAAAACTTCTACCTATTTTCCGAAAATTTATGTATGATCAAATTTTTGTCGAGATATGCCTTGTTGGGACGTTACAAAAACAACCATATGCCGAGGCGGGACTCGAACTCACAAGATACGCAGCGCGCCCAGCTTCAGCGGCGCGGCGGTCCAGTCATATAGCAAGCACTGCGGCCATATGCACGAACCAGCGCGCTAAGCCGGTCGGCCACGGTTCACATTACCGTCAGTAAACCAAAATGATTGACAAATTTTGCTTAGGTGGCTTAGTGACAATTTTCTGGCTATGGGATATCGAACGTGAACAAAAATATAAATAAGGGCCTAGTACGCCACCCTAAAGCACGCCAGCTAAAATTTTTCCTAAATTTGAGGATGAATCTTCCAGTGTTCCTCTGAAGTTTTTATCAGATATACTGTTAAGTTTTTCTGTAGAATTCGTTAACAAAATACCCCCGGAAAAGAAAATAGTTAGAAGTATTAGGTCGTACCTCACCTTGTTAGAAATGTTAAAGTTTTAGATATTTGTATGTTATTTGTTAAATTAATATTTAGTACAAACTATTTATTATTATTTTAACTCCATTTTTAAAAAATATATAAGCATTTTTATCAAAGGTGTGTCATATGATACAAATCTCATCTATCAACATACGGTTTTACTCTTTAACTTTTCTTAAAATGGAAGTACAATATAGGGGATTAAATTTTATTTATCTTTTCTGGAACGAGCTAAAAGCCCCTAAAACTGCTCAATGTTTTAGTTTTAATTTTTCTTCAACAAATTTCTTATTTTTGCCATCTATTATTTATGGAGCCATCACAAACAAATGAGGAGGGTTCATGCAAAACCAGGCATGTCACATTTTTACCAAAATCGATTTTTATGCAGATTTCTATTCTTTCACATGGTTTCTAGGGTTGGCCCTAATAAAATTCTCGCAAAGTGAGACATATCCTACGGTATTTGCCATTTAAATCCACCGAGTTCAACCAGAACAAGACATATCCATACGAAACCAATGAGTTCCAAGAGGAGGCCTTATCTCATATTTCGTTCTGGAATTTTTTAAAAATAAAATACAAAGTTAAATATATGATATTTGTTTCAACATATCCATTTTGTTTAATATGTTTAGAGAACCCTTTCACATCAATCTATTTTTACAGTTTTTTCGTAAACCAAGTGACCTTTGACAGAAGAGTTTTTGCCCTTTTTCTCAGATTTTTGGAAAATGGACATGTCTGCCTTAAAACTAACACTCCTCAAATAGTTCATTCATCATTTTTTATCGCCAGCATGTGATGTCCCATTTCAATTTTGGTTTTACTCTATTTTTAAAATGCTTTTTGTCAATAAACTCGAATAGCGAACAGTTACTCTAATTTAAAAAGGAAAATAAGCTACATTTTCCATTTAAAATACCAAGGGAGACCTTTAGCTGCTTTACGATTATAAAGCTTATATAGTTTAGCGCGCCATAATAATAAAAAGTGTCTATAAAGTCAAAGATATTACAAAAATCTCTGGTTTGAGCTTCCATTTTGCTATAAAAGCAGATCCATCAATTTTATCATAACTCGTTCTTTACTTATCCATAATTTTGACGTGTGGTAAAAAAAGTATAAATTCTCAAATTAAAACATAATTGAAGGACATTTTTATTTTAATGTTGATTGGTTAAGTTCACATTAAATAATAAATCTGAGGGCACGGCAGTGCCTCGCCAAGTTCGCGCGCCGTACCATCTTTTCCTGAAACATTTCAGCCGATATTTGACCTATCTAAAACTCTAAACTATTTACTTCGGAATGAGCTGCGAATCTCAATTGAGTTAACAACCCCTCCAAGTTTCTTGGACTTCCATAAAGTAGTAAACTAGTTACGAAATTTCAAAGAACGTCGAAATTGCCACTTACTCATCTATAGATCATCAAAATTCTACTGTACTTCCAGACATGCTACAAAGCAGAAATTTGGCAGACTGATAGAAATTGTGACCAAACCCATGGAAAAAATAAAAAAAACCCAACTAATTTACTCCTTTCCCCTATACATGTAAATTTATTTAAAAGTAACATTGCCCAGTTCCAGAAACGCTAGAGAGCTGAGCTTTGAAAGGCTGATAGAAACTATGATAAAACCATGGGAAAAATTAAAAAACCCCAAGATTTTAATTTACTCTCCTCCCCTATAAATGTAAAGTTATGTAAAAGTAACATTGCCCACTTCTAGAAACGCTAGAGAGCTGAGTATTTGGACTGGACTGACAGGAATTATGATACAACTATAAAAAAAATATAAAAACAAAAAATTTTTCATTCAATTCCCTCCACTATACATGTAAATTTATGTAAAAGCAAGATTGTCCAGAAATGCTAGAAAGCTGAGATTTGGAAAGTTGATAGGAGAATGATAACACCATGGGAAAAAATTAAAAAGCCTCAAAATTTTAAATAAGGAACTGCAAAAGTTTTAAACAATATTCCGCATATTTTACTACTTTAAAAATTAAATATTATCCAATTCCTTTAAAAAAGAAATAAAATCATAAAAAAACATTTCATGTAAAAAAAGGCAAAATACGCCAAAATAGTATTCCCTAAAAAGAATTGAGACAAAAGAAAGGCCAAGTTCTTCAATACAAATTTCAAAATGAAAGGTTCTTACTAGTTTGGAAATGTTTTTCTAAACTTGGCTAAAAATATTCTGGCTAATCTCTAAGGATGTCCAGTATTTTTACAAGTGAAAAACGATATGAAATGAGTGCCCTTATTCTCTTAGTTCTGAAAGTTTATGAGATGAGAAAAAGTTTAAAATACCTTCTGCTGTTATTTAAAAGCCCCAAAGCCTTTCCTGATGCCCGTCAATTGGACACATTCGATTTATGTTAGTTTTTTAGACCCACGTATGAGTAGAGATTATTTAACTTCGTTCCCGATCTGCAAAGTGTGTTTTAAAATTTGTGTTTTGTTTATAGCTTTTGCAAAGGTAAACGAAAGTGTCTTACAAGTTACCGTAAGAGTCCGTAAGGGAACAGAAGTAAGTGAAACTGAACCGGAATGACGAAAAGACAATTGAAAGGGACCAAAAATTACAAAAGCGGCCGGAAGTTTTTGCTTTTACTATTCTTTTTTCCAATTCTCTATAGTCTCTCTTATCAAATGTGACACTCAAGTATACATACTCATTGCATGGAGATATTGTTTGTCCATTTTCTAGTACTAACTCACTGGATTCGTTTCCAATACATAAGTACTGTGTCTTGTCCACGTTCACTGTTAATCCCCACTTTTGATATTCTTCTGTTAGCTTGCTCATCATATACTCCATGTCTTCTTTATCATTAGCCACAATTACTTGGTCGTCAGCAAACTGTAGTGTTTATATCGTAAATCGTTCGTTAAGTTGTATTCCCATGCCGTGCACTTTACGTTTCCAGTTTTTTAGAGCTACTGCGATATATATTTTAAAAAGAGTTGGAGAGATACAACATCACTGTCTTAAGCCTTTTGTTACCAGGAATTCTTTTGAAAGGCGATTTCCAATTTTAATTTTAGATTTTGACCCTTTGTATAGTTCTTTTATCGCTTTTATGTATGTATGATCATGGGCGTAGTTAGGGTAGGGCAGGGTGGGGCACTTGCCCCACCCTGGTTTGTCACCTGCCTCATCCTGGCTTTAGCTCATTTAGTAATAATATTTGATTGTACATGTTTTGCTTTTTTGCCCCACCCTGAGCGAGACCCTGACTACGCCCATGTGTATGATTGATATTAGTTTGCTCTAACACTGTCCATAATTTTTCTACTGGAACGGTATCATATGCTTTTCGTAGGTCCATAAAGGTAACATGTGTCTCTATATTTCTGGCGCTCCTTTTCTCAATTACTTGTTTAAGACAAAAAACATTATCACTACAAGATCTGCCAGCGCGAAACCCACTTTGCTCTTCTTCTTCTTGTTCATAAAAATCATCCTCTATTAGATCTCTAAGAATCCTACCGTGCAATCTACTTAGAGTACTGGTTACTGAAATTCCTCTGTAATTGTTGCCATCCGGCTTGTTTCCTTTTTTATGTATTGAGGATATGAATGCAATTTTCCAATCATTAGGTACTGGATGTCCGTTTATGCATTGATTAATAATATAGTTTCTCTGATCCATATTTGAGCATTTCAGCATATATTCCCCTAGGTCCGCTAGCATTTCCGGATTTAAGCTTTTTAATATTATTCTTTATCATTTTTAAAATTAACCAGGTGTTAAATCGGACGTTTTACTACTGAACCTCATGGATAAAATTTTATACTATCCTGATTCTTAAACTTGCTTTAAAAATTATTAAGTTTTTAATCTGAAAGATGTTAAAACATTACAAAGTTATTTCAAAATAGTTTCCTAAGTAATTTTATTTGGCCATTATACCTGTACTACAAATCAGTTGCAGTTAACCTCAAAGTTAGATAACCTCAATTTCGTCCTTCCTAGCATGAAGGAATGTACAGTCTGCGTAAAATAAGTTAATTTTGTTGTTGCATAATAAAGTTTAAAAACTTTTACTGATATTTTTTCTTCTCGTATTTTCTTATTAAAAAAATTCGACATTTGGTAGTTTATAAGTGAAGAAAATCAATAATGAACATTATGCGGTTGTCCTTAATATTTTCTAATTTTTAATTCAGCTTATAATTTAAAATGAAGCTGTAGAATTTAATAATTTTTTGACCTATTTTTATTCTCTAGTTTTAGTTTGATTTTTACACTGCTCTGGCTTGTATTCATAGAGTAAGAAGAACTTCTTCTTATTTTAAGCCTGTATCTTTACGGAACCTCTATCCGTTCCAACTCTCTCATTGCATCTTTGTTGCACGATAAGCCCAGTAACCTTAAGTAACCCCAGATACCGATTTTGACACAAAAATAAGAAAATATGATAGCCCTTCATTTTGGACCCGTTATGTTGTTGTTTTAGGTTTAAATCAAAAATCATATTTAGTGAATAGAAACACCGCAAAGGTCTGAATTTGATACATATCAGTTATTAAATGGGAAAATCCGCCAATATGTAGGCGCCATTTAAATTTTTTTAGTTTGAGTCAAAAATTGTATTCAGTATTCAAATCGATTTAAAAATTAAAAAAAGTTCGCCATTTGGAAACCGTCATTTAAAACTTTTTTTAATTAAAAAAAATTTGATTGTATTGTCACCGAAATTCTATATACCTGCTAAATTTTAAGTCTCTAACTCATTGGGAAGTATCTGAAATAGTTTTCCCAAGTTTTGAATCAAATATGAATAAATAAAAAAGCAAATAAATATACGGAGTCAAGTTTAATAAAGTAATTAATTTTTCATAAAAATTTTATACCGAGATAATTTTAATTTTTTTTTTACAAAATATAAATAAAATATGTATTTGGGGTCATGTGATAAAATCTCGTTTTTTACATTTGAATATCACTTAACTGGTCTATGGCTTGTCTTTCCTACAAGAAGCACCACTTTCTGCCTCTGAATTTTGACATTTAAATTTCGCTTGTAGGGGTGATTTTGGCCCTAAATTTCGACCTCAATTTTTTTTAAAAGTAATTTATTTAGTGGACGAAGCTTAGATCTAGGGTTCTTGAGTGGTACTTTTTGCAATTTTTCATCAGGATAGAAAATAATGTCCTATTCACTAAATGGCACAAGTTACGTTTCTAAGCAAGTGCACATTAACCCTAAGCAATCTAAGGAAATAAACTTCTGTAAATAGTTCAATTTGTATTAAAATGTGTAATAAACTGTATACGGAATTAAAAACAATAAGCGCTTGAACGGTCATCGATAATGTTTATACAGGAAACAAAACACATCTCGATATCCTATCCTATAGTTTAATAGTAAGCTGTAAGGTGAGAGCGTAACGTCCCACATATAGTTAACAGTGAAGACAAGTAATAGTCATAAGTCGAGCGATCTAGAGGATACGCATTTTGTTAGAAAGATGTATGTAATGTAAGTAGTAATTATAAATATTGTTAATAAAAACAGAAACCTAACTTAAACTGTGTTACGTCACATTAAAACCCCCTCGTGACAATATTTGGATCAATATTTTTTTAAAAATAAGTCAAAATTTAAATAAATGGATCCATGACGGATCTGATAACTTCCTAGCAAGCCTATTCGCACATTTAAAGTGATGCCATGATATTCCAAACAGTTTTTTGTAAATATCAAAGAAACTAAACCTCCTACGTAGTTTTTAGTTATAACAAAAATTATTAAGCAAAATAAAGTCTACTATATTCCGTAAACCGCAAATTGATGCGATGCTCCGTTAAGAAATTAGCATTTAAAAAAATTTTAATTGTCAAAAAACTCTCATTAGCATTAATGGATTTTAATCAAAATCTAACAGGCTCCTTAGATTATCGAATATTATTTTACCTAAAAATTTTATGAAAATCGGTTCAGCGGTTTAGGAGCCATCTTGTTACGGACAGACAGACACACACACACCCCATTTTATATTTTTTATACGACAATATTGCTAAGATATGTCAAAATAAGCCCAAATAATTAATTTTCGGCGTTATCTCAAAAAAATTTTTTTGTCGAAAACAATATCTTCTCTACCCATTGCTGCGCTGTCTAGGAAGGTAAAAACTAATACCAGAGAACCCTAGATTTCAACTTTTACCTTTAGAATGATACCAAAATTTCCGAAAAATATCTTTGTTTAGATAGAAAAATTTGGGGCCAAAAGTATTGCTTTCTGATACTATTAAACAACTGTAGGAAAAAGTTACACAGGCTTTTTATTTCGTGAACTTTCACCGATGTCAAAAATGGCATGAGACAGGTCAAAAATGGGACTAAATCGAGAAAGCGGCCTAAATTCAGGTGGTTTTGGTTAGATCTCCAAATCCCGAAATCTGTTTCTTTTTTTTCGATTACTATTCTTGCGTTTACCCAGTAACGGCTGCTACAGGGAGGGCAACGGGGTAGTGTCCTCCCAAAAGTAGACAACAAACAGTATTTTTAATTAATTTATTTAATAAAAGTTAAAATCTTCCCTTACGACATGATTGTCTAGTTCTTTTTATTATCTGTGGTTAACAACAAGCGAATAATTGGGTGAACTTTTTTAGCGTAAATAATTACAAGCCGGCAGCGCCGCGCGGGGCAAGATTTCAATTTCACCCGGTTTTCAGCGGGGCACGGGTAGATGTTCTCGAGCGGAGGCGGGAGGAATGTGTGTTTTAGTTGATGTGTGCCATCAGCATCGTGCGGAAACATCCGTTACCCTTCTACACAATGCCGGTTCTATCCTTAGTGAAGACGTATTAGTTTGTTTTGATTTGGGGTATGTCAGTAAGTAAAAAGCCGTGCCGGTCGCGTGTTATTGTTGTTGTTATCGTTTGTTTATAAAATTTAACTTAACAAATTTAAATACGTTGACATATGAACTTCGATTACAAATAAAATATTTAGGGCCACATAAACCGGACCTAAAAATCCTAAAAAAGTACCGAAATTTTAGTGCAAGTAATAAAAAATTATACCGATGCTGAAAGCTGGTGGTGCGGTTGTGAAAGACGAAATGCTTTTTTTTTTGCCTTATAAAAGTAAGAGACACAAAGTAAGTGCTACTTATTTAAATAACCATTTAAATGCTAGGCAAGACTGATATTAGGTGCCAATTGAATAGTGCCTATAGGCAAAAGATTACCGAACATAATAAAAATGTGGCACAAAATAGACATATACTTAGTGGGTTAATAGACTGTTTAAAATTCTGTGGAATTTTTGAGGTTGCTCTACGGGCCCATGATGCGTCTGAAACTGGTGCTAATCCAAGCACTTTGCGCATGTAGAAGAAGGGCGAATAGACTTTTTCTATAAACAAATAAACTAAAAACGACACCAAGTAGCACCTTGTTTGTAAAATGGTAAAATAAAATTGTTTAGGTAAGTTTTTTTTATCTCCTTTTCCATATAATATAAGTTTCTGCCTTCGCAATTTATAACATCACCAGCCACCACTGCGTTTACCCATAAAGTTAAGCAAAGGTTACCAACCTGTGAAATGACGTGTGTAACCGTTAAGGTCTATCAAACAATAATTGCTATGATTGTGCGATTTGCTGTACACCGTGTACAATCAGCCCCTAATTAATAAACCCATTTGCAAGTCTGTGCAATTTAAGTGGCCGTTTTGCGGCAGGCCCGTTGTTCAAAAGGGATGATCAGGGGTAATTGTTATTTCAGACTGCACCAGCCCGACCGACCGACGGTTCAAGTTAAATCTTTAGTGAGTTCACAGTGACGACATTCACCTCCTTGGAATTAATAAGAAAAGATTACGGAGAAAATATCTAGACGTCTTCAGGATTTTTAATTTATTTTAATTTGTTTTCATTTCTATTTACCTGGGGTCTATTCTCTAGGACCCTCCAATAGATGTCGGCAATTCTGAGAGCGGGGTGGTGACTGGCAGTGGAGAAGACGACACAATCCTAATACTCTGATGCCTGCAATAAGAACTATACTGGGACTGCCGTCACCACCCACTTGGATTAAGAATATGGCGATGGGTAGAGACCCTATGTATGACATATTTTAAAGAAATAGAGACGCGACAAACCTACCAAAGTCAAATTTGTTTAAGTCGAAATCAAAGGATGGAAATGTCGGTCCTCTATACTCTAGCCTTGTTTAGAGAAAGAGGCACTTTCGGTAAGCGTTGCATAATTAAAATAAATGATTTTTGAAAAACTAATGGGTTCGTCGTCTACTTTTTTAGAATATGTCATACATACAGGTTCTCTAGCGATGGAGACCTACATAAGGGACACATGTCAATAGAATATAATAATCCTTCTTGGGTCATTGACAGTCAGCAGAGTTCGCCTGTCTTGGAGGCTTGAGAAAAAGTACAGTGTAGCGCGTACTACAATGTTCGAGGAACGCGCTTTAGTTTGCTACATTTATGGATCTAACTAACTGCCACCAACACCTTAACTTTTTTTAAGGATTGTCTCTGTCTATAGTTTCAAATGCTCTCTTGAAGTCTAAAAACTACTACTATATACTGACTATTATCTATTTCCTGGTACCAGTTAGGTAAAGTTAGTTGTACAGCAGTTTTACACGAATGTTTTGCTCTACAACCAGACTGGTTTTCAATAAGAATATGGTTACAAGTAAAGTAGTTACAAGTTTATTGTTTGCTGCTACTTCTTAAATTTTTTCAAATCGTGGTAGAGTATTAATCAGTCTAAAATCTTGAGCCAAGTTTTAATTTAAAATTTTTGGAAATGGTACCCTGCTATTAGTCTAAGGTCATTCTATGATGAGATATCCACTCGTCAACAACACCTATATTTTCAAAAGTTGCACTTGCACTATCAATAAAATACCAACTAAGTTATTCCACAACTTGTGCCTCACCGAAAACTATTTCATCAGTGCCACTGTTGGAGATAATGCTTTTATTAGTTAAATGTGCACGTGCCTGATTTTTGAAAGTTATCAACTACGAACATTTTTTTCGCTTCAAGCACATCTATGGTTGTTAATAACCTATTATTCAAAATTTCTAATTCAGTGATTTCAGTTGTCAAATTGATTTGTCTTTTCTGTCTGTGACGTCAAAAATTGAACACTTAAACTAGTTTGCGTTTCTATATTCATAGCAATAGTAATAGTTTCAGTCTGACAAGATGCATCCTTAGAGTTTTTAATAGTCTGAGTAGATTTGTTTGTTAGTTGTCTTTCCTTTTGTATAGCAATTGATAATTTTTTAGGTTTGCTGATTTTGTTTATTAATAACTTTTGTTCGTCAACAAGTTTTTTTAGCTTACTTATGTTAACCTCATGTTCGTTTATTTGTTTATTGTGTTCACGTTTAGCAATGGTTGCATCATTAAGAAGAGAAGTCGATTGCATTTTAAAATCAGCTATGTATACGTCTTTGTCAAGCAAATGATCCTTTAGCGATTTAATCGCTGTTTGTTTTTAATATTTCGAGAGTTTACCGGATACTCTCGAAATATTTCATTGCTGATTGTGCACAGCCTTGTGCTATCTATCTAGCAATATTTCATATTGTCTATTTGTGCGAACTGAACAACCTTTATGCCAAATGTTTTGCAGACTGCGCACATCACATTATCTCTTTACTTTTGCAACACTTCAATAACATACTTTAATCGTTAAATATAAAATCAAACAATAACAATAACAAAGTTAATAAAATAGAAAGACTTCACAATATTATATTGTCAACACCCAACTTTATATTAAGTTAAAAAGTTTTATCAGCGTTATAAATACTGTAAAATTCGTTTAAAAATTGTTATATCATTCCATCCAAATTAAATGATATAACATAAATAAACTTACGGCTTCTATGTACTTTTGTTATTCCGCGACACTGAACGCACATCTTATCCAATTTTTTTTTACACTCTTTTTTTTTTAAACATCTAAACATTTAACAATCGCAGTGGTTTTAGAACTATTTGTTCATTTTAGTTAGCACCACTCAATAGCACTCAATATTTTACTTTCAATCTTAGTAAACTCAATATTTAAAATCTCTATTATGCGAAGAAAATCGAAGTTTTTGAGGAGCCGAATAAAAATAATTATTTTATCGGTTATTTCGCGGAACAGCTAACCACCTTTGTCACCACAGCTGTCGTTCCTGGGATATTTACTAAAAACTGTTTTCAAGGCTGATATAGCGTGGAGTGTGCTAATGAGCTAGGAAGGTATCAGATCCGGCCTGGATCCATTTGTTTTTCAAGTATTTTCCTCCTTGTGCTAAGACACCAGACTTGCAAAATGACGCCTTTATGTGGGGTCAATTGGTGTCTTTTTGTTTCAATTATTTTAATAATAATTTTAATAAGACCGGTCTGGTTTATGCAATATGCAGAAGTGAGCTACGCAGTGGCGGCTCGCCCAATGCCGCTGCTTCACCTTGTTTTTCCAGAATAAATATAATAATCTAAGAATCTAAGACAGGGCAAGAAATTACAAATCGAACGAGCGGTTGGTCACTTTATTACATATTAAGCAATAAAAATCCGCAAGCGTGCCCCACCGCGGATCCCTTTTGCTAGGTGATCCGTGGTAAGGATTAAAGCAATTTTTGTTTTTCGTTCGCCTGCGTCTACCCGATGTGTGGCGGGCATTCGCGGGGTGAAGGCGTTCGCTGGTTGTCATGAGAACGTCGCATGCTTTCACACGCCAAATAATCTGGTGTTGAACCTGCTTACCTTATGGAAATAGTATCGGGGCTTATTGTTTACATTCGTTTCTGAGTAGGTTTTTATTTTAATTATTTAAGATGCAGTGTGTTTTTTACTGGAAAAACCATTTTCGAGGTGGAACGACGATGGCAATACATACTTTTTAGACTCAAAAAGCCGTCCCTTATATTAAAAATAATTCGACGGCCTAAGGTTAAATTGTACATTTGACATTTTAAAGAATCATGGGCGGCGGATAAAATGTCGAAAGTACAAAAGGTCGAAAGTACAAAAGGTCGAAAAAATAAGGTCGAAAATACAAAAGGTCGAAAGTACAAAAGGTCAAAAGTACAAAAAGTCGAATAACAAAAGGTCGAAAACACAAAAGGTCGAAAATACAAAAGGTCGAAAATACAAAGGGTCGAAAATACAAAAGGTCGAAAGTACAAAAGGTCAAAAGTACAAAAGGTCGAAAGTATGAAAATAAAAGGTTGAAACCTAACCAAGTCCAATTGCCCTGCCCAGCCGAGGTAGTCCAGATGCCGAGGATAGTTCATAGTTAACCGGTTAGGTTACTAACCCAATCTGACCAGGTTAGGTTTGTTTACATAAAAACACTACCATGATTTCGTCAGGAAAGTTTTTTTTTTGATATACTAACCTAACCTGGTCAGGTTGGGATAGTAACCTAACCTATCCTCGGCCGCGGGTCCACCTCGCCTGGACAGGTCAATTCGACTTGATACGGTAAATTTTTCTGCCCAGCCGAGGTACTCCAAAGGTCGAGGATAGTTTATAGTTAACCCGGTTAGGTTACTAACCCAACCTGACCAAGTTAGGTTTGTTTACAAAAAAACACTACCCTGATTTCGTCAGGAAAGTTTTTTTTTGATATACTAACCTAACCGGGTCAGGTTGGGATAGTAACCTAACCTATCCTCGGCCTCGGGTCCACCTCGAATGGACAGGTCAATTCGACTTGATACGGTAAATTGATATTTTTAATGATTTGTATTGTCGATTTTTTTCGATCTTTTGTACTTTCGACCTTTTGTACTTTCGATCTTTTGTACTTTCGATCTTTTGTACTTTCGACCTTTTGTACTTTTGATTTTTTGTACTTTGGACCTTTTGTTTTTCGGTCTTCTGTACTTTCGATCTTTTATACTTTCGACCTTTGTACTTTCGGCCTTTTGTACTTTCGACCTTTTGTATTTTCGACCTTATTTTTTCGACCTTTTGTACTTTCGACCTTTTATCCGCCGCCCAAGAATCATGGTATAAAAATTTAAAGGATAGACAAATTTACCTCACATACAAGCAGTAAAATTTAAATTAAATTCCAACCAGCGTGAACCTACTTCCTACCTGATTTCGCTGATTTTACTTAATTCAGGTAAGTTCTTTATGGAATAGGTATTCACATTATTCGCAAATTATTATATTTTTATTTTTTATGTGTGTATAAAAAATGGGGGGAGGGAAATCTTGCGTCCTGGAGCTACGCAATGTAAAAGCTACGATTTATCGTATAAGTTGATAGAAGGTTAAATACGAGGTTTTATGCATTACATTTAGTCAATTCTGCACTATATAAATGCATAAATCAAACCTGAACCAAGCCTAGCCTACCCATATTTTTAACTTTTTTTTAGGGAAGAAAATAAACATTATCGCAAAGGCAAGACAAATAACAAAAATATTATCGGTGATTCGGTGCCCCAGTCCATATTTTTTTGCGGGAAATGAGACTGGTTAGGTGTGTACATACATTCCAAGTAAACAATCTGCATATTTACAATTGACAGATAGAGTGCACACAGGAATTTTTTTTGTTAAAAACTCTATTAATGAACAATCAATAGTTACAATTTTTCTAATCGGTGCTTATAACTCTGGACTCGAGAATTTGAGTTTAAAACACTTGGTTTGTTGGTGGTAAGAAACATAATTGCACCGAACCGAACCGAACCGAACCAATCAAATAAAACTAAAACGGCAAAAAATATATAGAAACATCAGTATTAAATTTTAACTAAACTAATCTATTGAGTTCTACATACAGCCTTTAAATAAATAAGTACTTTAAATAATATACTTAAATATATAGTATTAAAATTTGTCGTTTTGGTTTGTTTTAATATAAATCTCAAAATAAAATTAAGTATTAATTTTTACTTATATCTACTTTAAAGTGCTCTAATTTGTACTATTTAAAAAATTGGCCTTAGTTGTTAAAAACAGGTCAAATTTGTTTATTTTTTTATTGATTTTATTTTTTGCGCTAAACTGTTAAAGGTTTTGGACGCATTTACTATGGGATTAAACCGGCCAAGGTTTGTTCTTGTGTAGTTACAATAAATATTATTATTGGATGTTGTTTGATGGTTTAGAATTGTTCAATTTTTAGTAAACTGTCTAAATTTATACATATCTAATTCATTATAAATGATTTTTGTATGTTAATCTATCAAAATTGTACAAAGTTTTTAAAATTTGGTTTTCTAAAATTTGTATATTTGAAAAGTTTCTTTAATTACACATTTTGGAGATAGTAACAAGTATTTTTGAGTGTTCTAGAAGAAGTCTTTTATTTAAAATACTGAAAGAGTTTTCTTTTTGTCAATGATTTATTAAAAATGTATATCTAACGTTTACCCGGATTTCTAGCTCAGCAAAATCTGAGCGTGATTCTTTCAAGCCAAGAGATCGGTTTGCAAATGCAAGATTCTAAAACATTAAAATAACCAGTTCTTATAGTAAGACTCGATCTCTTAATATAGGAGTTACAAGGGCATTAACGAACAAACCAAAAACTCACTTGCACAAAGAAACTTGCAGTTCTTTTTATGTCAGAAAAAATATCTTAAAACTAGGAATTTGCACAGGTTACAACTGCCTTGCGCAATTTTGACTAGCGCTATTATGGCCTGCGCTATTATAGCCGTGCTATTTTGTTCCACTACCATGTTCCATCGCCATTGCCACTACTTCAACAAAATTAATTTGAATCAAAATTTAACTACCACCGCATATATACATGGATGGGGTACAGCGCGGAATTGATTGGAGCTATCGGAGGAGATGCTAAATAGATAACGACCTAACAAACGAACGACGAAATCGTTTGTGATTTCATAATTATTTTGGAAACTCGAAAATAATAGAGCGAAAACGGACTTATCAAATTGCAGGATAAGGCAAGAGCAGTACGACTTCGGCTGTAATAAGTATAAACATGAATCGTAACAAAAATATTTCAAGTAAAAAAAAGCCAAGTACGCGAAAATGGTATTCCATAAAAAGAATTGGGATAAAAAAGCATGTCGTACATTATAGGTATACCTATCAATTTTGTACCCAACTGCGACTAGTAGTTACAAGTAAATTTAGCAGTTGGGTGTTTTTTTTATTTAAATTTTAGCTCACACATATACTATACTATAGTAGTGTGAGCTATGGTGATCCTAATTTTTTCTAGAAAAAAAAAGTTGCTCCGATTTCAAAATTTTTAATATACCTTTGCGTTTCAGATGATTTTGAAACATTTTTGTTGCGCCGTCTGTAAAAATATGGCATATGTGATATCAAATGAAAGGTAATTGAGTCCGGAGTTAAACAAAATATATTTTAGTTCTTGTTTTTTTAAGGGTGGGGGTAGATTTTAAAAATTTAAGTTTAATTTAAAACATGGCTTGTGTAGTATCAAACGAAAGGTAATTTAGTCTGGAGTTGAATAAAATATATTTCAGTTTTAAGTTATATTAGCTCACCCATACACTATATCTAACTATAGTACCAAGTGTGAGCTTAGGGGCCCATATATTGGCAGAGTATTTTTTTATTTCGAACTTTTGAAATCGCTCTATATTTGTGAAAGGTATAGCTACCACTATTACTAATAAGGAATGAGGGGTGACGAGAGGGAGGGGTGACGAGAGGGAGGGGAAAACTAGTAAAATGAATTTGGAAAAAAGTATTCAACCGTATGCAGATTAAACTTTTGAAATCGCTTTGAAAGTGTGAAAGTTATAGCCATAAATATTACTAACAAGGATGGCGGGGTGGAGATAGGGTGAGGCGAAGGGTGGGGAAACTAGAAAAATGGTGTTGAAAAAAAAATCTGAAAGCGTATGCTGAAAGAATTTTTGGAATCGCTCTACCACTACTATGTCGGTTCGCTCTATATTTGATAAAATTATGCGAATATGGTTTTTGAATAGGGTGGGGGAATGACAGGAGGGAAGATGGGTGGGAGCAGGGAGGACTACAAAGTAACTACAGCAAATGAGAGGACATTTGCAATGGGTAATCAAAGGAATTTCAATAAAATCACCTGAAATTTACATAATTTGTATGCTTTAAAGCCTACATCATGTGACAAAATGGCGTCTAAAGACCGCCTTGTTGATTCCTGTTTAAAAAAATATAGCCTATAGCACCTTCGGGATCAGTAGCAATTCAACGACACCTTTTTTGTCAAACTCGGTTTAGCCGTTTAGCCTCTAGCGTGACACAATCATACATATTTACTTACATACATACAACAATCGAAAAACATTACCCTTCCTTTCGCCGTGCTGCAGTTGGGTAAAAACATTTCCAAATTAGTAAGAGTAGTAGTAGTGTGGCGTAGGCTCTAGGCCTAACGACTAGTCACATGAAGCGCTCTTTTCGCCAACCCCCGGGCATCCTCCCTATTGCGTCCTTCCTTCGCTAAGGAATCTGCCCGTCTTCTGTACAAAGACTAGAATATCGGGCCACCTCATATTCAGAAGGTTCTCCGTCACAAAGGCTTCCTCTTCAAATACCTTTCTTCTCTCCCTCATCCTCGGCACAACATCACTAGCACGTCGCGTCTTCCTGCACTCTCATTTTCGCCAAGGATTCTTGTAGGATGTAGTGTCCGGTT
Organism: Aspidapion aeneum; assembly: GCA_963576565.1. Classification (NCBI taxonomy): domain Eukaryota; kingdom Metazoa; phylum Arthropoda; class Insecta; order Coleoptera; family Brentidae; genus Aspidapion; species Aspidapion aeneum. The sequence goes on from OY755047.1 coordinate 61,215,341, forward strand.
AGGATTGCCACTATGGCTCCTAATTGTCTTCGTGGTCTATGGAGCAACCAGTCCCTACGAGACTTACTGCATACGGTCACACAGTCCTTTGCCTGTCTGTTGTTTCCTGTGTTGGTCCATTCCTTTTGTATCTCTTTCTTGGCCCACTTTATTAGGGCCGACTTTATTTGCCCTCTTGCGAGTCTCAGGAAAGGTTCTGGCCTAACGCATTTATGGCGGGATCCATCCCTGACGAGTTCCTCCGCTTTCTCGTTTCCTAAAACATCCTTGTGGCCTGGAACCCATACGAGCTCCACCTCTCTTACTTCGGCCAACTCCTGAAGTGCATCCGCACACGCTTGCACCAAACCCGCGGACATAGTTGGTTTGCACATTGCTTTTAGCGCAGCTTGATTGTGTAAACAGATGCAGAAGCACTTTCCTCTTTCGTTCCTTATTTCTTCCTCCCATGTTACCGTCAGTATAGTGTAAACCTTTACCTGGAAGACTGTTGCATTGGATCCCAGCGAACAGCTTTTTCCAATACCCTTGCTTTCCACGTACAATCCTGCACCGGTCGAATTCCGGTCTGTCAGCCATGATCCGTCTGTATAGCAGAGCGTGGCATCGCTAACGAATTCAATCCCGTCCTTTTTCCATGCATCTCTTGGCGGTATGCTTACACGGTATCTCGTTTTCTCCCTTAATTACTTCTATGGCATCGCTATCATATACTTCGAAAAGGAATCCCCTTTTCTGTCACGAAATTATTAAAAACCTTTTAGTTTTAAAATTTGTATTGAAAAACTTGGATTTACTTTTATCTCAATTCTTTTTACGGAATACCATTTCCGCGTACTAGACTTTTTTTAGATGAAATGTTTTTATTATGTTACTCCTTTTTAAATGGACTCGAATATTGATTTTGCCATGTCTTATTCCGTAAGCTTTTACCATTTTCAATTTTCCTTTTAAATTGAATTATATCAATTTGTTTATTAGCATTATAATCTTTGCATTGCAATTCTATCACTGGTACGCATGTGAATTTTTTAAATCTTTTATTTGGTTTATAAAGTATGATTCCAATGATTTTATCAATTTTTTTTCTAACGAGTTGGATGAAATATTCTGTAGTATAATAGTTGCCTTACTTTAGAAAAACCCTTACATTGTGTGTGAGTGTGAGTTGAGTTTTAAAACCCTTGTACCTTAGTAGTTTTCTGTTCTAATAATTAAATCTGAATGAAAACTAATAGAAAGATGGCTGTTTTTAATTTTTTTCTTTACTGTAGTTATGATAAAAAATAAAAATTACCGCATTCTCTTTTGTTTGTCCATACTATCTTTTAACGATAAAAGGCAACGCATTCATACTGAAAATAAAAGAGGAGTAAGCGTAATTTTTTTGCAGCCGTTAGATTTTAATAATTTTAATTTATTTGTTATACCAACCTTTTAGTTCAGGCCCTACATCAGAGATTCAAGCGATGTGCTGCGTTTAATGAAAGGAGCAACACATTTGGTATGGATAGAAGCACCCTCCCTGTAACCCCTTTCAAAAGTGCTTTTTTATACTATTTTCCCAATTATTTGCAAACTTTTAACTTGGCAAAAAACAACTAAGTAACAATTATTGAGGCTGATGAAAAGTCTTCTCTAACGATATATAACGCGTTATTTTTTTAACATTTTTTCTAATAAATCAAATTTTTTAAGAATCTTTTAGAAACTTTTTTCTTTATAATAATGTTTTTGGCCCCCTCTGGAAGCAGGGGTGCAGGTTCTATAGGAAAAAAGGCGTATATTTTTTAAATTTAATTTTTTGTATTATTTCGTGGTATTTTTTATCCATCTTATTTTTAGAGCCGAAAAATTTTCTTTCCAATGTATTAAGGTACAGTCGGGGACTTTTTAAATTGCCGTTTTGTTTTTTTTTTCTGTCAAGATTAATCAATTAAAGAAATCAAAAAAAAATAATTTTATAATATGTATGTATACAGACAGAGGTAAGGTCCACAAATTTTTTGTTTTGGTTCAAACTACTTTTCCGAATTTCAAATAGGAATTTTTTTTATTTTCCAGGGCGGCAATTTAAAAAGTCCCCGACTGTACATGAATACTTATATCAAATTAGCGATATTTAAAAGAGCGAACTAAACAGCGACATTTAAAAATCGGCATATTAAATCAGCGACATTAAAAAAAGCGACATATAAAAATAGCAACAATTCAATTTTTTTAAAATCTAAACAGGGTAGGTTAGTAGTATTATAGCTCTTCTGTCGTTGAACCAAGTTGGTTTAGGTATAATAAACTCACCAGGTTCGGTGCGAGGATAGAAGGATTTCGCTGTTATAATATGTCGCTGTTTTAAATGAATATTGCTGTTTTCATGTGTCCCTCTTTCAAATGTCGCTGTTTTGATATGACGCTGTTTTAAATATTGCTGTTTTAAAAAACTCTCTTTTGACACGAAGCCTAAAATTAAATCTGGTTAAACAAACACGGATAATCACTGTTACCGAGGTGCACAAAAAACACTGCAAAGCGAATCGCAACTCTTTCATTAGGTCTTAAAAAACACAAAAAAGACAGAGGAAATGTATCTCGACACAAAAAAGTTTTACGCCACACAAACGGAAACCTAAAACGGGTACGTGAAAAACGACCTCAGAATTAAATGCGCTTCAGAACAGAAGTGCATGCAACAAAAACGAAGTTAGTTTAGATATCCTCGAACAATGATAATAGATACCCAATAATATTTATAAAAAGTTATTTACAATTTACAGTTTATAAATGTATATTCACAGAGAGCAGATAAAAGGGATGTGGATGTCTTTATCGATAATATTTATAATACATGGAACTAAGCATCGAATCATGATGCTCTCATAGTGCTTGACGACCTCAATGCCAAGTTGGGCAAGGAAGAGGCATTTAGGAATGGCAGTGGAAACAGCAGCAAGTATAATAAGATCAATTCAAATGATTTACAACTAGTCATTATTATTTAGTCGGTTTAGAACGTTTTTCTACGTTGTCCGATGCCTATTCTCCACCTCCTTCGATCCTGACAGTCATCTTCTATCAGATTTTTTTGACTTATTGATCTTTGGATTGACTGTTGCCATTCTAGTTTAGGCCTCCCTCTTTTTCTGCGCCCTATTGGTTGCCATTCCAGGACCTGCTTTGGTAATCTTTCGTCGTTCATCCGTTGTACATGGCCGTACCATATCAGTTGTCTTTTAGTGATGTCATCCGTTATGCTTCCTTCGATTCCCAATCTTTCTTTTATGATCTCAATTCTTATGTGATCTCTTCTAGATATTCTCATTCATCTTCTTATTGCATCCATTTCGACACTTTCCATTTTTGTTTTGTATTTTTCTGTTACGCGACAAGTGTCTATTCCATACAACAGCGTGCTTTTCACCATTGTTTCATATATGTTAAATTTTACATTCTTTTTTATCATTCTGCTAAATAAAATACTGTTAAGACATCCAATAACCTTTTTCGCTTTTACTATTCTTTTTTCCAGTTCTTTACAGTTTGTTCCTGTTTTATCAAATGTGACACCTACTATACATTGCATGGAGATATTACTTGTCGATTTTCTAGTTCTAACTCACTGGATTCGTTTCCAATACATAAGTACTGTGTCTTGTCCACGTTCACTGTTAATCCTCACTTTTGGTATTCTTCCATTAACTTTCTCATCATATACTCCATCTCTTCTTTATCATTAGCTACAATTACTTGGTCGTCAGCAAACTGTATTGTGTATATGGTAAATCGGTCGTTAAGTTGTATTCCCATGCCGTGCACTTTCCGTTTCCAGTTTTTTAAAGATACTGCGATATATATTTTAAAAAGAGTTGGAGAGATACAGCATCCCTGTCTTAAGCCTTTTGTTACCAGGAATTCTTTTGAAAGTCGATTTCCAATTTTAATTTTAGATTTTGACCGTTTGTATAGTTCTTTTATCGCTTTTATGTATGTATGATTGATATTAGTCTGCTCTAACACTGTCCATAGTTTTTCTATTGGAACGGTATCATATGCTTTTTGTAGGTCCACAAAGGTAACATGAGTCTCTATATTCCTGGCGCTCCTTTGCTCAATTACTTGTTTAAGACAAAAAACATTATCACTACAAGATCTGCCTGCACGAAACCCGCTTTGCTCTTCTTCTTCTTCTTGTCCATGAAAATCATTCTCTATTAGATCTCTAAGAATCCTACCGTACAATCTACTACTAGAGTACTGGTTACTAAAATTCCTCTGTAATTGTTGTAATCCAGCTTGTATTCTTTTTTATGTATTGAGGATATGAATGCAATTTTCTAATCATCAGGTACTGGATGTCCGTTTATGCATTGATTGATAATAGATGTGAGATTTTCGATTAGTTTATCTGATCCATATTTGAGCATTTCAGCATATATTCCTCCAGGTCCGCTAGCTTTTCCGGATTTAAACTTTTTAATACTATTTTTTATCATTTCTTTTTCGAAGATTACTTCCTCTCCGTGTACTTCTATATTCGGGTCTCGTTTCCTGCAGCAGTCCCTTGTAGTGTTCTGTTCATTGTTCTGGTTTGATGATCTGGATGTTTACGTTTTCTTTTATTGGGTTTTTTACTGTATAAATGAATTTCCATACTTCAGGACTCTGCCTACCTACTACGTGTGTATTTATATCGTGGCACTTGCGCTCGTTTAATTTTTTTCTGTGCGTATCAAATTTCCTAGCTGTCTTCTGGTTTCCCTGTAGATTTCTAGGTCTTTGTTCTTTAGTACTGAGCCATTTCAAGTATGTGCGTTTTTTCTCTTTGACCATTTCCTGTATTTTTTCTGTCCACCACATCTTCCTGCTATTTCTATTATCTTGGTATCCAACAGCTTCGATGATTGCTTCCTTCAAGCTTTTTATTATGTTTGTATATATCTCTTCAAATGAGTGTTCTGTGTTTATTAATTTTTTATCTAATCGGTTCTGATACAATCTTTGAGTACTTTCGATTTCTAGACTTCTAAAGTTGTATTTTTGATTGTCTTCGATGCATTCTAGGTTTTCATTTTCTCCAATACTTTCGTCCTTATTTGTTTTTCTTAAAGGGAATATTATGTTTGCTTTTACCAGATGGTGGTCAGATCCACAGGTAACACCACGAAGTGCTCGCACATCATACCACTTTAATTGCGAGTGTTGTCCACCTATAGCATAATCAAGGATTGATTTAAGATTTCTTGTTGGCTGAATCCAGGTATATCGATGAATATCCTTATGCCTAAAAAAACCATTATTTATTTTAAAGTTGTGGGTTTCACACAATTGCATCAGTCTCGAGCCATTATCATTTGTTACTTCTTCTTCACTTTGCTACAACTAGTACCGTTTGCAATCTCAAATAGCGTAAGGATTATGAGCACATGGTACGTAAGCATATTCATAAGGGCACCTAAAAGATAGTGCAGAAATAAACCAAATAGATCACGACTTGTTTTCTAAAAGGTGGGCTACCGACGCCGACGAAATAGAAAATGTAAGAATGTTTCGAGGAGCAAACTCCGACTTTAACTACTTTCTGACAACAGACAAAGGAGAAACTAATAAGAAAATGAAACTTGGAAATACTTAACCATAATGCATTCTGTTTGGGACATAAGAGAAAGGAGAGCCACAAACGAGAGACAAAAAACAAAATTTTGATGAAGCATGGGAAGCAATTAAAACAACCACCATATAGAAAGCAGTAATAAAAATAATAAGAGAACAAGCATCGAGAAATCGTATGAGAAAGAATGCAAAAGAATGACGGAAGAGAAAAAAAAACAGAGAACAGTGTCTTAAGAAAGATGCCAGAGCAAATAGAAAAATGTACAACCAGAAGCGATTGGAGGCAGCTAGATGAAATGAACCGCAATAAAAAGAAACACTGTTGGAACCCCATAATCGAAAAGACAGCTCAAGAATTCATGCCGGAAACGACAGGATGCAAGAACACACAGGGTAAAATTTTTACTGAGAGTGACGTCATGATAGAAATATGTAGAAAATATTTTAAAAATTTGCTGACAATGAACAGCAACGATAGGCCAGAATCTAGAATAAAATACTCCACATTTGAACCAAATATTGAACCGATAAGTTACGAAGATGTTGTTTCTGCAGTTAAATATCTAAAAAACTAGATAAGATTCCTTATGAGTGTCACCGTTGTTATATTGAACAAACCAAACAATATTTTAAAATAGATTACATTACAACATAACAACATAAAATTGGTTGTCAAAATGATACACAATATGACCCTAAAAGAACCGATCTCTCTAAAAACCACTTTGAAACTCGTCATACGTTTATCAGGCCAACATGCATCGTTTGTAAAACACTCAACTTATGTTAACGGAAAATAAGTAAAATGATCCATGTTAACGGCGAACTATTTCACAGATAGTGATCGTTTGTCTCTTATATAGAAGATACATAAATTATAGTACGTGCACCATACAGTTCCTACTTTCTAGTCGTTTATAAGATTCAAATAAGATTGTGTTTCAAATTAGGTATTCTCTATATGTATGAAGTTAACAGTAATTACTTCTTTCTTAAAATTCTATTTTCAAAATTAGATATGTTTTCCAAAGGAAATAAAACAATAATAAAATTATTTTTATTTGAGTTAAGCCTTTTTATCTAACCGAATGTTATCCTACCATTTTAATCTGTATTAACCAAAATTGTAACTTGTGTGATTTATTTTATGTTTAAATTTAATTCCAAATGTACATTTTAACTAAAATATTGGGCTGACTACTATATTTAATTTTAGGATTTTCACTTTTGTATGGATGGTTTAATAATCCTGAATGTGTGTTTTAGCATCTTTACCTCTATAACAGTTTTTATAAATTTCCAAGGTTTTAGCATAATTTTAAATTACAATAGGTTTTAGACAGTGACGTACGCAAAAATTAATCCTGAGGGGGGCATGAGAGCAGATAGATACTGAGAGATAGATCTTGGGAGGCTTGATATCATTTAATCTTGAGTTTCGTGGAAAATTCATGTTTTAAGGGTCAATATTTAGTTGGTTTGGGGGATGCCTCAGTTCTCAAGAATCTCTCCCCTCCTCCACCCCCAGCGTGCACCAGGGTTTTACACAAACAAAAACATGAAATGGCGCTGATTCTGCTCCGAAAATTTGGTGTAAAAGTAATACACTTGGCAACTTAAAATAAATATATGCGATGATACCCAAAAAAATATAATCGTAGACAACAGCATACCCCACAAAACAAAACAAAAACTATAAATTTATCGCAAAAAAATTGAATTTTTAATTTGACTGTGGGCTTAGAGATGTTGGAATGCAGGGATACCATGCTAGTCAACACTATTTTAACCAGGGTGTCTGAGTAAGTCTAACATTACGTAGCTCCACTTTTTAGCAAAAATTAGTTTCTGAAATAAAAAAAAATAATAAATAAAAAAAACACCCAACTGCTAAATTTACTTGTACGACATGCTTCAACTTTTAGTTTTGATGCCCAAAGCGCACTTATACAGTTTTGTATTTTCATAAATCAGGTTATTGGGTAATTTTGTGCCCAACTGCGACTAGTACTTACATGTAAATTTAGCAGTGGGTGTTTTTTTTATTAATTTTTCTTTTAACTTTTGGGTTTAGTTTTTATTCAGCCTTATAACAAGCACTATGCATTTACAATTCATTTAGCTTTACTCAAAATGTACGTGTAGATTTTGTATGGACGCGAACACCGCTACTGAGTGATGGTGGGGGGCAGAGAGGGAGGAGGGAACTAGTAAAATGGTGTCAAAAAAAATCTTAAAGCGTGTTTCGAAAGAATTTTTGAAATCGGTCTGTATTTGCGAAAGGTATAGCTACAACTATTACTAATAGGGAAGATGGGGAGAAGAGAGGGAGAGAAAGGGGAAAACTAGTAAAATGATGTTGGAAAATAAGTCTTAAAGCGTGTGCAGAAAGAATTTTTGAAATCGCTCTATATTTGTAAAAGGTATAGCAACAACTACTACTAACAAGGAGGGAGGGGAGAAGAGTGGGAGAGGGAAACTAGTAAAATGATTGGATTAGAAAAAAGTCTTCAAGCATGTGCCGAAAGAACTTTTCAAATCGCTTTATATTTGTGAATGTTATAGCTATAAGTATTACTAATAAAGATGGCGGAGAAGAGAGAAAGGAAAAAAATCTGAAAGCGTATGTAGAAAGAATTTTTGAAATCGCTTTATATTTGATAAAATTATGCACATATGGTTTTTGAATAGGGTGGGGGGAATGACAGGAGGGGGGATGGGTGGATGGGTGGGAGCAGGGAGGATCACAAAGTAACTACAGCAAATTTGCAATGGGTAATCAAAGGAATTTCAATAAAATCGCCTGTAATTTAGATAATTTGTATGCCTTAAAGCCTACATCATGTGACAAATTGGCATCTAAAGACCGCCATGTTGATTCCTGTTAAATACTCTGCCAATATATGGGCCCCTAAGCTCACACTAGGTACTATAGTTATAGTTTACGTGTGAGCTAATATAACTAAAAACTGAAATATATTTTATTCAACTCCAGACTAAATTACCTTTTGTTTGATACCACACAAGCCATGTTTTGACTTAAACTCAAATTTTTAAAATCTACCCCCTCCCCCCTTAAAAAAAGCAAAAACTAAAATGTATTTTGTTAAACTCCGGACTCAATTACCTTTCGTTTGATATCACACACGCCATATTTTCACTTAAACTCGAATTTTTGAAATATAGCCCCATCCTTTTTTTTAAATAAATTAAAATGTATTTTGTTTAACTCCAGACTCAATTACCTTTCGTTTGATATCACACACGCCATATTTTCACATAAACTCTAATTTTTTAAATCTACCCCCACCCTTTTATTTGGTTTGTGTTCGGTGGATTTTGTTCATTTTTAAATGGGACCATCTTGACCCAAGACCCAGCCTAGGTACCAAATTTCATTAAAATCGGCCGAGCGGTTTTTGAATTATGCGCGTTGGTCGTTACAGACATACAGACAGACAGACAGACAGACAGACAGACAGACATACAGACAGACAGACAGACAGACAGACGGCGCAACAAAAAAGTTTCAAAATCATCTGAAACGCAAAGATATATAAAAAATTTTGAAATCGGAGCAACTTTTTTTTTCTCGAAAAAATTAGGATCACCATAGCTCACACTACTATAGTATAGTATATGTGTGAGCTAAAATATAGCCTATAGCACCTTCGGGATCAGTAGCAATTTAACGACACCTTTTTTGTCAAAATCGGTTCAGCCGTTTAGCCTCTAGCGTGATACAAACATATTTACTTACATACATACAACAATCGAAAAACATTACCCTTCCATTGGCCGTGATGTAGTTGGGTAAAAAAGACTAAATAAAGTTTGTTCCGGTTGGGAGGGGAGCTTACAAACGATTAAATTTTTCCATTTTTTAACTTGTTGACATGTTCCAGCTAGTAAAAAGTAATTTGGAATAAAAAATGCATTTCTTTATCTCAATTATACTGTGGCAGCACTGTGACTAGTAGCTAAAAAGGATAAATGTTGAAAGCGAACAAATAATTATCATTAGCTCTTCTCGGCTAAGGCTGTGCTCCAATGAAAGCAAAAATGTACATCAGCTCCATATTTTATAGTAGAGTAAATTTTGCCTGTAAATTCATTTATATATTTATTTATGTATAAGTACACAATTCAGGGGCGTGCGTTTCAAGAAAGGAAGAGGAGCATTGCTTGGGTGAACTAATTTTGATACCTTGCGATCATAATGGACTAAATATTAACATGGACAGAACGCATAGCCTCAAGAATTACAGACACCAAGAAAAATACTCTGCCAATCCATGGGCACCTAAGCTCACACTAGGTACTATAGTTATAGTGTACGTGTGAGCTAATATAACTAAAAACTGAAATATATTTTATTCAACTCCAGACTCAATTACCTTTCGTTTGATACCACACAAGCCATGTTTTGACTTAAACTTTAATTTTACAAATCTACCCCCACCTTTTTTTTAAACTAAAATGTATTTTGTTTAACTCCAGACTCAATTAGCTTTCGTTTGATATCACACACGCCATATTTTTACATAAACTTTAATTTTTTAAATATACCCCCACCCTTTTATTTGGCTTGTGTTTTGTGGATTTTGTTCATTTTTAAATGGGACCATCTCGACCCAAAACCCAGCGTAGGTACCAAATTTCATGAAAATCGGGCAAGCGGTTTTTGAGTTATGCGCGTTGGTCGTTACAGACAGACAGGCATACAGACAGACAGACAGACAGACGGCGCAACAAAAAAGTTTCAAAATCATCTGAAACGCAAAGATATATAAGAAATTTTGAAATCGGAGCAACTTTTTTTTTCTCGAAAAAATTAGGATCACTATAGCTCACACTACTATAGTATAGTAGTAGTGTGAGCTAATTCTTCAAGCTATATTTGCTGTGTCAAGAAATACCAAGGGCGGATCCAGAGGTACTTCTCGGGGGGGGGGGGGGGGGGGTTCATTAAAACGGTATATATTTTTTTAAGCAGCATTTTATTAAATTAGTCAGAACTAAAAAGTACAATACATATATCTTTATAAAATATTTTGCAAGTTTAGGCTACAAATTCAGGATAATTTATTAATAAAAGTGGTTGTAATTTCGATGATAATAACAATAGACACTTTCATGCGCCGCAACCTTACTTTTTACTAAATTTTTGTATATTCAAAAAATTCTCGGGGGGGGGGGGGCAAGTGCCCCTAGTGCCCCCCCTCCTGGATCCGCTACTGAGAAATACAAAACCATCCTGAGAGATTCTAGACGGATCTCATACCTTCCTAGCTAGCCTGTTAACATACTTCAAGTAAAGCCATGATATATCAGCCTAACAATAATTTTTTGTAAATATTTCAGAAAGTAAAGCTCTCACGAAGTTTTCGGTTATAATACAAATTACTGACCAAAATGTAATCTACTATATAAGGGTGTTTTATTTTTAAACGGCTAAAATAAGAAATTTCACGTCACTCAAGAAAAAAAATTTTCGAGAAAAATTTCTAATAGAAAATCTTAAGCACAATCCATTTTATTAAAACCAATAGAAAAGTTGGTTTGGGTCCACGACGGATCTGACACCTTCCTAGTGTAATAATCGGCAAGTGAAGCCATGATAATATATTAGCCTTAAAAACAGTTTTTTGTAAATATCTCAGAAACTAAAGCTCCTACGAAGTATTGAGCAAAATATAGTCTACTATATTCCGAAAAGAGTATTGATACGATGCTCTGTTAAAAAGTTTAAATTTTTTTAAGTTTCTAATTATCATAAAACTGTCATTAGCAGTGGTGTATATACGGGGGGGGAGCTGGGGGCCCCGGGCCCCCCCCCAAGCCAAGATTTTTTTGGATATTTTCCACATATTTCATGAATACAAACATAAAATACCATAAAATACAGCCTCATGAGGTCTCGCCCCCCCCCCCCCCCCCCCCCCCCCAAAACTGTCTCGGGCCCACCCGATTAGCATTAATGGATTTTGACAAAACTCGTAAGAGGGTCGAACATTATTTTACCTGAAAATTTTATTAAAATCGGTTCAGCGGTTTAGGAGCCATCGTGTTACGGACAGAAATAATATACACACACACACACACACTCACAGACAGACATCACGACGATATTGCTAGGATAGGTCAAAATAAATCCAAATAACACATTTTTGGCGTTATCTCAAAAATAAACTTTTCATGGAAAATAATACCTTCTCTAGCCATTGCTACGCGGGCTAGGAAGGTAAAAACATCTAAAAACGGCTTCGCTCTTCCTAACCGATTAGCACACTCCATGCTGTATGAACCTTAAAAACAGTTTTTTGTAAATATCTCTGAAAGGAAAGCTCCTACCAAGTTTTTGGTTATGTTTTTTAAAAAATGTGCGCTACAATATTCCGAAAATCGCATATTGATGCAACGCTCCGTTAAAAAATTAGCATTTTTTAAACTTTTTAACTGAAAAAACTGTCATAAGCATTGATGAATTTCGACCACAATCAGCTCGTTACAGTATCGAATACTATTTTACCTATACATTTCATGTCGGTTGGGCGTTTTAGGAGCTATCGTATTACGGACAAAGTTACACACACACACAGACAGACATCACGACGATACTGCTAGGGTAGGTCAAAATACACTCAAATAACACATTTTCAGCGTTATGAACCTTCTCTACCCATTGCTGTGCGGGCTAGGAAGGTAAACATATAGTTTGTCACCAAGGTTTTAGTAGGGGCAATTTTAACTTTTAGTTAACTTGAAGCTTTTCGTGTGAAAAGGGATATATTAAATTTTCCGGCATTAGGCTGCTTTTGTTTATATTACTACTACTTATTTTTTTTTAAATAATATAAGAGACAAGCCAAGATAAGTTACACAAAAAAATCTGTAAAGTCCAAAACGTGAAATTTCTTCGATAGTGTGCGAAATAAACGAAAAAAGTTTCTATTCTGGCAAAAGGTAAACAAATTAAGAAAACCTTTAAAAAAATCCCTAAATTACAATTAACAAAGTTGTAGCAACCTAAAATGTTAAGAAACGTAATTGTCCCAAACAAAATGTCTCCATTCGAAACATCCATTTTAAGCTGTTTTAGATGACATTATGCACTGAACTAATGGTACAGTCGGGGACTTATTAAATTGCCGCCCTGAAAAAAAAAAATTATTTGAAATTTGGAAAAGTAGTTTGAAACAAAACAAAAAAATTGTGAACCTTACCTGTGTCTGTATACATACATATTTAAAAATTTATTTTTTTGATTTTTTTATTTGAATAATTTTGACAGAAAAAAAATAAAACGGCAATTTAAAAAGTCCCCGACTGTACATAGTAAAACCGTAGATTCCTTAAATCAAAATATTAAGATTTAGCTACATTTGTATTCGTTAAAAAGTTGATATTAACCGAGGTACAGGGTGTCAAACTTTAATTTTTTATTACGATTTTCTTTAATAAGTTTTTCACTAATCAATATTTATGCAAAAAAAATTGGGGTATATGGTTTTTTGGAATAGGCAATTTGATTTCAGTAAAAAGTGTGGTGTACATTGTACAGGGTATTTTCAAGGTCACCACCACCCTTACACTAAATTCGGTGTAACCTTTTTGTGTCTAGGTTTATATCAGTTTTTATTTAAAATATAATTTTGCAATCATTTTTATGTAAAAAAGTTAGTGCTTTGATGTTGACCACAGCAAAGAATTTTGATATTTCTGCATTATCGGCGTTAGCCATTGCTGCGCGGGCTAGGAAGGTAGTAAAGGTGCTTACAGATAAACCAAATAATTTCCCAATTTTTGTTATATAGCTATGCATGTAGATGTATGTGGTGGGGGAGCTCCAAGATATGTTCTTATAAGATTAATACCTGTGCTAGGTTTGAGCGCTAGTTCACCCTATATAGAGGAGTTTTTAAATTTTTATAATTCAAAATATGAATATTTACTTTAATTTATTTATTAATTCTTGATCTTGTTTTGAGCTAAATAGGCTATGGTTACAAAAAACTACAAGGTATAAAACATTTTGTAACTCGATTGGTCGTAGTTGCTAATGCAAAACTACCAAATTTTATTATTACAAGATAGCGGAGATATGTCAACTATTCCAAAAACACAACTTTTAGTTTTGTATTTATATGTAAAATTCAAAGAAATTTTGTGCCTGACATAGGAAATCAGTTAGTGGTCTTACTCGTATTGTTTATGTGCGTGGAGCGTGGATGTTCTAATTTACGCCCTTTAAAATATATTTCAATTATTTCAGCAGAATTTTTTACTAAATTTTGAGTCATTTCATGGCGGAATTTGGGTGGGCATGGGTTAAAAACCGCAAACATAGTAGTAGTACGTATGTTGTTTAATGACTTGTGGGTAAACATTTGGGCGCAGTACCCCGATTTTTTTTTACTGACTCAAAATTCTGGCACTACCATGTTGTATTGACACGAGCCGCCGCTATCTCATTGGGCTTGGAATATGGCAACTTCTTTTTATTTACCTAAATTGTATCTCTTACCGTTTCAGAAATCCCTATGTAGTTAATTTTGTCTGCGACACCCTGTATGATTTGTAGGATAAATTATTTTGACGTTGACGAGAGATATTAGGGACTTGTTGCAATAAAGCGAGGCACTAATTGTGCCGGGCACTATTGTGACAGTTTCGCATAAGAACAGCTGTTTTCTTTCACAATTAGGCCTTTGTGTACTATAAGAGCCAAAATTAATAGTGCCGCCATTATTAATGGAAAATAAACGACTGGATATATAAATTCGCCTTGGATATGTCAATTTTGAAAGATCAACTGTCAGTTTTCAATGGAAAACTGTCAGAATAGTGCCCACCACTATTATTGACTGGCTTTATTGCAATAAGTCCCTCTTATATATTTCGACGTGCTTTTTTATTAAATAAGTTTGAAAATTAAAAACAAAATGTCACATTTATAAACATTTTAAAAGAAAGTTTAAAGCTGTCTAATTTATATATCTTTACGTTTTACCGATTTTTCTAATTTGATTGAAACTTAAGTATTTCACTTAAAAAATCTCAAAAGTTCGCTCTTTTGTTACCCATAAAAAACAAATAAAACTTTTAGTTTACTGCGAAGAGCAAAAACTGTCAGCACTTCTAAAAGACCATAAAATTTGCCTTTTAAAGAATAAATCATTTTGCAGCGTGGATCTAAAAAGTAAGAATTAATAAGTAATGAATTCTTAAACGATACATAGGCCAATCATTAGAAAGAAAAAAGAACCCCCTGCTTGCAAAATGTAGTGTATTCGCTATTTTGACATATTATTATGTTGAGTTTTCGGTTCGGCTTTCCACGCCATCTTGGATTTAGTGTGCACGAAAAGGATTTTTTTTTAAATTACTTGGTTCCTGTACATTATAAAAAAAAATGTTTTAGACAAAATTCTTGAGAAAATCTGTAATAAAATAAAATAAAGACCAACTAATAGCTTATCAAATGTGATGTCACTCAGTTCTCTGGGTAGCACTCTTGCTAAGATACGAATCCTAAAGTGTTAGCAGTACACGCGTTTCCTATATATTTCCATAGTATATGCAAAATAAACCGAAAGTATTCAGTCTTATGTCATTTTATCAAAAGCATTTTACAGTGAGTATATAATCAACTTTATTATAGAAAATTAAATTATCTAAACGATGTATCATCGAAGTGGCAAAGTCCACGCTTAGCAGTTAATTGGCATCTATAAATTACGGGTTATTTTGTAAAATCACGAAAAAAAAAACAATGTATTTTTAGGTTTTGTTTAGTTTGAAAAAAAATTAAGCATTTTAGGACAAAAAGTTTAAACACATTTTTTAGAGAAAATTAAATGTTCTTTCAAACCGCCTTTCAAAAAATGTGTTAAAGCTGCAAAAAAAAATCAATTAAAAACAATTAACCTCAATATGCGGACGCCCCTGAAGTGTCAACAATAGCCTTAACCCAACTTTGTGATAAGTCGTTTAAAATAAAATTTCACTTTCTCCAAAAAACGTATATATATAATATTTTTCCGTAAAATGCTTAGTTTTTTTGAAAACTGAATAAAACCTAAAAAAACATGATTTCTTTTCGTGATCCTAAAAAAGTACCCCAATTTATAGATGCGAACCGTGGACTTGGCCTATGTTTAATTACAAAATTAAACAGATTTTCTTTTTTTACCAATTTTCATAAATCTTCATTTTTAATTAAATTTATTATTTAAACATAGGAGATCTTGAGAAATTAGGTTTTAATAACATAAACTAACCTTCTCAAGTTTACCTATTTAAATTATATAAATTATTTAGTTTATAAAACAACACATTATATGGAAATTTATATTTTATAATTTATCACGAACCATAACAATTTTTTAGTATAAAAAGAGAGGATTTATCTCAATAAAGCAGATTCAACATTTGATAGTTGTTCTCAATATACCTACTTAGTTTACTGTACCAAAAGCCTTCTTGGTCATTGCAGGGAGTGAGGCTGCTCCCTGGCAGTCAACTTTTTACTTTAATCCCGCTGCTTAACCAAGCCGAGTTAAGCAAGTGTAATTGTCAAGCACAGCTTGCACAGCCTACTTGGGCGATACATCGTTTAAAAGATAATTTAAATTCCTAAAATAAGGTTTAATTATACACTTTCTGCAAAATACTTACCTTTTGAGAAAATGACATAAAACTGAATAATTATTTCGGTTTATTTTGCATTGGAAATACATAGGAAACGGGTGTACTGCTAATACTTCAGGGTTCGTATCGCAGCAAGGTTACTCCTCAGCGAACTCAGTGGTGTCACATATAGATTTTCTCAAAAATTAGCAGTTTTGAAGTTAAAGGCCACTAAGAAAAACTGGTCAAAATCCAAAATACCGGCGAAATTTTAGCGTCATAAGTCGAAAACCATTTTTAAATTTTTTTTTATTTCTCAAACACACTGTGTTTATTGTATTACAATCTAGTCAGTAAGACTAATTAGCAATTTTGTTTTAATGTAATTTACTAGAAAAATCAGATTTAAACTTAGGGTTCACTAAACAGTTCTCCCCGCTTTGCTGTAACTCACAATTGTGTTGTGTTTATAGCAATATTTTGTTTTATGTAATTCACTTAGTTTACTAGCTTAAACAGCTCCACTCGTTTTAGTGTTCGAACACGCATAGTATTGTCTAGAAGCTGAATTGCTTCCACATTCACATGCCGATGGAGTCTATCTTCATGGCTTTTTGCGTACTTTTTTATAGTCTCTGCTACAGTTTCGATTTTTAGATCTCGATGGAGGTCACTATTTCGAACGTACCAAGGTGCATTCACAATGTTTCTTAATACTTTATTTTGAAATCTCTGTAAAACTAGAATGTTACTCTCTTTAGCACAACCCCATAGTTGAATACTATATGTCCATACGGGTTTCAGTATTTGTCTATAAAGCAGTAACTTATTATGAATTGTTAAATTGGACTTCCTTCCAATTAGCCAGTTCATTTTTCTATACCTTAACTTAAGTTCTTTTTTTTTTCTTAACATGTGCTTTCCAGCGCAATTTGGCATCAAGTGTTATACCGAGATATTTTGCCTGATTGAAATATGGTACGGGAATGCTGTTGTAATTGTTATTTGTATGTGATTTATATTTTTGTTTGTAAAATCAACATGAATTGATTTGGTTTCATTTAATTTTATTCGCCACTTTGTGGTCCAACTGTGAATTTCGGTGACTGCATCCTAAAGTTTCTTTTATGCATTTTTCAATAGATTTTTCTACCGTCAATAAACCAGTATCTTCAGCAAATGTTGCTAAGTGACAATTTGAAAAAAAAAAAAACAAAAAAACGTATAAAAGCGTTTTTATAGGAAATATTATTTTATTCAACTTTTGTTTAAAACTTTTTTTTAAATTGTACAGTAATTTTAAAAAAACCTTTTTGTGCTTACTAAATCAAAGATGGCGGGAGGAGGCGGCCCTCTCCAAGGTCGAATATTCAAATTTGTTTGTAGAATTCCAATGTCAACGACGTATGGTAAACTCGCGACTACACCACCTTTTGCAAGCTAAAATTCTATAATGACTGGAGAATAAAATGCCGGTTTCGCAAACCTATAGGCCCAGGCCCCCCCCCCCCCAAGCCTATGATTTTTTTAGATATTTTCCACATATTTCATGAAGAAAAAGATAAAATAGCATAAAATAAGACATCATGAGGCTTCCCACATTTTGTTTTCAATATTTTTTGACGTGTTCAGTACACTTCACCCAATTTTGAGTAGCCACATTTTGAATTGCAATCTCCAATAGGCCCTTGACTTCAGCCAATTTAAAATTTTTGTTTTTAAAGGCCACTTCGTTTTTAATGTAAGCCCAGATTAATTCGATTGGATTCAGTTCCCAATGATAGTAAGTCGATAAAAAAAAATTAAATAAAAAAAGCACCTAACTGCAAAATTTACTTGTAAGTACTAGTCGCAGTTGAGTACAAAATTGATAGGTATACCTATAATGTACGACATGCTTCAACTTTTAGTTTTGATGTCCAAAGCGCACTTACGAAATTATAAAGTTTTGTATTTTCATGAATCTCGTTATTGGGTAATTTTATACCCAACTGCTACTAGTAGTTACAAGTAAATTTAGCAGTTGGGTGTTATTTTTATTTAATTTTTTTTTATTTCCAACTTTTAAGTTTATTTCTTATTCAGCCTTCTAAAAAGCACTATGCATTTACATTTCATTTAGCTTTACCCAAAAAGAACGTGCAGATTTTCTACGGACGCGAACAGTATTACCTTCCATTGAGTAAATGGTGTCGAAAAAAATCTTAGAGCGTGTGCAGAAAGAATTTTTTAAATCCCTCTATATTTGTGAAAGGTATTATTATTACTCTTAGTAAAATGGTGTTAAAAACAAAATCTAAAAGCGTATGCAGAAAGAATTTTTGAAATCGCCCTATTTTTGATAAAATCATGCGAATATGGTTTTTCAATAGGGTGGGGGAAATGACAGAAAGGGATGAGTGGGAGCAGGGAGAACTACAAAGTAACTACAGCAAATTAAATTGAAATTTATATGCCTTAAAGACTACATCATGTGAAAAAATGGCGTCTGAAGACCGCCATGTTGAATCCTGTTTAAAAAAATATAGCCTGCAGCACCTTCGGGTTCAGTAGCAATTCAACGACACCTTTTTTTTCAAAATCGGTTCAGCCGTTTAGCCTCTGGCGTGACACAAACATACCTTCCTTTCGCCGTGCTGCAGTTGGGTAAAAAATAGTAACCTCCGTTTCGCGCGAGATCTCATCTACAGCATAATTCACGTAACTAAAAAAACATTTTTAACTATTTTTGCACATACAAAATAAATAATTGTATAAATAAAGTATCTAGTGAAGCTAAGAGTGACCAAATAAGTCAACACACAGGGACTCTA
The DNA here is from genome assembly GCA_963576565.1 of Aspidapion aeneum. NCBI lineage: Eukaryota > Metazoa > Arthropoda > Insecta > Coleoptera > Brentidae > Aspidapion > Aspidapion aeneum. The sequence goes on from OY755047.1 coordinate 61,234,393, forward strand.
GTGAAGCTGAAAACAGTTTATTTATAAAATGCAATATTGTTACATGCATTTCTAAATTATTTATCCTATTTTGTTAACCTTTGTCGAGTTGATGTAAACATATCCGTTTTTGGATGGGATGGGACGAGGCCGATGGGACATCATGCAACAACACGAGCCATGCAAGGCTGAGATGGAATTGTAACGAATGACTATATTCATTATTATTGTAAAAGCAAAATCACTATTCTGGCAAAAGGTTTTGGCAAAAAAATTAACGAAACCTGAAAAAGTTCCTTAAATTACAATTGGCAAAGTTGTCGCCACCTAAAATGTTAAGAATCGTAATTGTCCGAAACCAAAATTAATTATCCGAAACATCAATCTGTTTCGGACGGTTTCTGGTGTGTTTCAGGCGATTATAGTAACTACATTTTATGGTATTTTTATTTATATAGAAGATGTTATTAAATGGGTTATAGAAAAGAAATGATATAACCCAAGTTATTGAAAAGAAAATGGCATACGGATAAGAGCTGCATCTGCTTTACGTGGATTTGCAGAAGGCATATGATAGTATACCACTAAATCTACTTTGGAAAGCGTTGGAAAACACAAACATAAGCGTACAACTATTTAAGGCCATCAAAGAGTTATACCGCAATAGTAGCAAAAGTTAAAATAAAAGCAAAACTAACCAAAGGCTTTCAAGTAAATAAAGGTCTTAAACAAGGTTGCTGTATCTCGCCTACGCTCTTCAAGATATACTTGGAACAAGTCCTTAAAGTATGGAAGAGAAAATGCCAAAACATGGGAATTCCGTTGGAAGAAACCACCTTGTATACTTTATGTTTTGCCGATGATCAGATAGTAGTGGCTCAGGATTATGACGACCTCGAATATATGACACGAAAACTAATAGAAGAGTACAATAAGTGGGGACTAGTGGTTAATCTCAATAAGACAGAGTATATGTGTATCGGTGGAATGAAACAGGATCTAATCTTAAATACCGGGCAGCGAATTCAGTCCTGTGATGAGTATAAATACTTAGGTCTAAAAATTACAGCTAAGAGAACACTAGAAAAAGCTATAAAAGATCGAAACGTACAAGGAAGAAAAGCAATTAAATGGAATAGTTTGGGACCAAAGTATAATAAAACATAACAAAAAGCTTATATATAACACCATTGTAAAAAGTATTATTACATACGGCTCAGAAGTATGGCCAATCAAGGATAGAACAAAAAAAATGCTTTCCGCTACGGAGATGGACTATTGGAGAAGAGCAGCAGGGAAATCAAAAAGAGAAAGTGTTACAAATCAAAGAATAAGAGAAATTATGAGTGGGTGAACGTACTTTAGTGGATAATATAAGAACAAAACAACTGGTGTGGTACGGACATGTACAAAGAATGAATAATGAAAGACTACCTAAACAAATACTACAATGGAAACCAACTGGCTGAAGAAAACGGGGACGGCCAAGGAAAAGCTGGAGAGAAGGAATAGACAGTGAAATAAGAATAAGAGGCCTAGATGATGAATTATGGGCAAACAGAAACGAGTGGAGATTGGGTATCGGAAGACGTAGAACGTTGTGAAACCGATAAATATATATATATATATATATATATATATATATGTTATTAAATAAAAACTAATTGTTTTTAAAATTTGTAAGATGGAACACACTAATTATTGTCTGTTCTTATTATATTTTTTTTATATTGGGTCTTCATCAAATACGGATCAATCTCCCAGTTTTGCAAAGTTATAGCAAGGTGAAAGCATTTTAAACATATTACATTTGTATCAAATGACATTTTGATCCAAAACAATTTTATCGAAAACAGTTTTTTTTCTAATCTGAGGGCACGGACGTGCCCGGCCAAGTTCGCGGCGTAAACTACTGTACAAGAAACTCAAACCTTGCAGAGTCGTAGATCTTCTCCAAGTTTCATGGACTTCCATAAAGTAGTAAAAGCGTCGTAATGGCCACTCACTTACTTATGTATAGGTCACCAAAACTCTGCTGTACTTTCAGATATGCTACAAAGTTGAAATTTGGCAGACTGACCCTTGCCATTTATACATGTAGTAAGTAACATTGCCCACTTCCAGAAATGCTAGAGAGCTGAGCTTTGGCAGTCTGATAAGAAATATGATACAACTATAGGAAACAATTTAAAAACCTAAAAATTTTAATTTGCTTCCCTCTCCTATAAATGTAGTTATGTGAAAGTTATATTGCTCACTTCTAGAAATGCTAGAGGGCTGAGCTTAAAAAAATAAAAAAACCCCAAAATTCCCTCCCGTATAAATGTAAAGTTACGTAAAAGTAACATTGCCCACTTTCAGAAATGCTAGAGCTGAGCTTCAAAAGGTTGATAGGAACTATAATAAAACCATTGAAAAAAATTAAAAAACCTCAAAACTTTGAATAAGGCATTACAAAAGTTTGAACAATATTCCGCATATTTTACTACTTTAAAACTTAAATATTATCCAAATCCTTTAAAAATATTTTTATTTTAATTTTAATTTTTATATTTATTTTTATTTTTGTCTGTATAAACACAGCAAATCGTTGTTTTACTTTAAGATTTTTTGATAATATGGTGTTAAAATGGGAAATATAACATACATTTACTGTGCTTTTCTTTTGGAAGACCGTAAACATCGTGGAAGTTTTTAATAGCATCTGCTTTACCATTGTTCATTTGTGCCCATCCGAGGTGAATCAGGGGCCGAAGATAGTTGATTGTTGACCCGCTTAGGTTAGTACCCTACCCTGACCAAGTTAAGTTAATATATCAAAAAGAACTTACCTGACGAGGACAGCATAGTTTTGTAACAAAATGAAACTTTCATTTGATCCTACAAATCTAATCAGGTCAGGTTAGGACACTAACCTAACCAGGTCAACAATTGACTATCCTTGGCCCCTGGTGCATCCCTGCTCGAAACGAAAGGTAGTAATCGTTTCTGATAAAATCGTAATCATAACAAAAACATTTATATAGAGAAGGCCGAGTACGCGAAAATGGTATTCCGTAAAAACAATTGAGATAAAAGTAAATCCAAGTTCTCTAGTGCAAATTTCAGGTTCTTACTAGTTTGGAAATGTTTTTCTAAACTTGGCAATTACGGCTGCAAATGACTCTTAGACACAGTGTTAAATTGAACATAAAGAAGTTTGGCTGTAATAGCATATAAAAAAACATTTCCAAACTTGTATCTCAATTCTTTTTACGACATACCATTTTTGCGTACTTGTCTTTTTCTATATAAAATATTTTTGTTATGATTACGTTTTTATCAGAAACGATTACTACCTTTCCTTTCGAGCAGGGATGCACCAGGGGCCAAGGATAGTCAATTGTTGACCTGGTTTTGTTTTATTAATTATGCTGTCCTCGTCAGGTAAGTTTTTTTTGATATATTAACTTAACTTGGTCAGGGTAGAATAGTAACCTAACCGGGTCAACAATCAACTATCTTCGGCCCCTGACTCACCTCGGCTGGGCACAAATTAAAAAAGAATGGTAAAGCAGATGCTATTAAAAACTTCCACGATGTTTGCGGTCTTCCAAAAAAAACACAGTATATGTATGATTTTTTTCTATTTTAACACCAAATTATCAAAAAATCTTAAAGTAAAACATAAAGATTTTGCTGGGGTTATACAGACAAAAATAAAAACAAATATAAAAATTAAAATTAAAATAAAAATATTTTGCTATTTGTATAGCCAAATACTTTTTTTTTTGCAAAAAACAGTGTAAAAGTATTTTTGGATTAAGCCACTGGCTTCCTTAATTTGAATTACCTGAAATGGTACGAAAATAACAAAAAAAAAGACAGAAAAGAAAATTTTAATATTTATTTTTATTTTTATCTGTAGAAACCCAGGATTAATCCCTTTTTTCTTTGAATGACTGTTTTGTATTAAACCTACTCGGAGTTGAAAGGAATTATTTATTTATTTTAAATATATGTTTTTAAAACGAGTAAAAGAAATAAGTCTTTATCCAGTTTTAACTTCGTATTTATTTGGATAAAATGTTTATCCCGTTAATCCAATATCTTTTTTTTACTGTAAGAACCTAGCCCTAAGGCTATTCTAAACTGAAGGGTATTTGTAGTTTTTTATATTATTGCGCTTTGCAAAAGGAGATTTTCGTGTTGGCGTTAATAATTACGGTGAAATTAGTAAAATTAAAGTCAAGCAATAATAATTAGCTTAGGTAATTAAGTTAATATTGTTAAAAACGCCAGGATGGCAAGAGCATTAAAAAAGACTGTAATATTTTTATATGGAATGACCATGTTTATGTCGCATATTTTCAAATTTGGATTTTAATAATATAAAGGAACAAATGAAGAGAAAGAGAAACAGTTTAGTATAAGCATCAAATTTAACACATTTGGAGAAGTCATTTATATCATCAGGCAGATCTTGTAGTGATAATGTTTTTTGTCTTAAACAAGTAGTTGAGAAAAAGATGCCAGAAAAGCCTAATGTTAGCTTTGTGGACCTAAAAAAATCCTATGATACAGTTCGAGTAGAAAAATTATTGAACAGTGTTAAAGCAAACTAATATCCATCATACATACATAAAAGCGATAAAAGAACTATAAAAAGGGTCAAAATCTAAAATTAAAATTGGAAGTCGACTTTCAAAAAATTCCTGGTAACAAAAGGCTTAAGACAGGGATGTTGTATCTCTCCAACTGTTTTTAAAATATATATCGCAATAGCTCTAAAAAAACTGGAAACGTAAAGTGCATGGCATGGGAATACAACTTAACGACCGATTTACCATATACACACTACAGTTTGCTGACGACCAAGTAATTGTAGCTAATGATAAAGAAGACACGGAGTATATGATGTATTAACAATATACGTGGACAAGACACAGTACTTATGTCTTGGAAACGAATCCAGTGGGATAGAACTAGACAATGGACAAACAATATCTCCATGCAATGAGTATGTATATTTGGGTGTCACATTTGATAAGACAGGAACAGACTGCACAGAACTTGAAAAAAGAATAGTATAAGCAAAAAAGGTTATTGGATGTCTTAATAGTATTTTATGGAGCAGAGAGATAAAAAAGAATGTAAAATTTAACATATATGAAACAATGGTGAAAAGCACGCTGTTTTATGGAATAGAGACTTGTGGCGTAACAGAAAAATACAAAACAAAAATGAAAAGTGTCGAAATGGATGCAATAAGAAGATCAATGAGAATATCTAGAATAGATCGCATAAGAAATGAGATCATAAAAGAAAGAATGGGAATCGAGGGAAGCATAACCAATGACATCACTAAAAGGCAACTGATATGGTACGGCCATGTACAACGGATGAACGACGAAAGATTACCAAAGCAGGTCCTTAGAGAATGGCAACAAATAGGGCGCCGAAAAAGAGGGCGTCCTAAATTAGAATGGCAACAGTCAATCCAAAGCTCAATGAGTCAAAAAATCTGATAGAAGATGATTGTCAGGATCGAAGAAGATGAAGAATAGGCGTCGGACAGCGTAGAAAAACGTTCTAAACCGACATAGTAGTAGTATTTATATCATGCATGTCAATTTAAAATGGAAACTTTTGGGGGTTTTAGGTAACTTCAAAGGAAATTAAGAAAATCTCGCCCCCCATAGCGACGCTCAAAATTTAATAAAAGAAGATAGGTGAAAACCGGATATTGATCCATTAACCCATTTTTGATCTAAAAGGGGTTTTTAAAATTTAAGGTTTTTTTTGGGGTACATAGTTTTTATTTATAAAAAATCATTTGGGTTCGCAATCATTCTTCTAAAGAATCCAACTGTTAAACTGAATTTTGTCCTTTACTTCTAGTTTTTAAATATAGTACATTACAAGTCATTTTTTATGGGACTAGTATCTTATTTTCATGGGCGTACCCAAGGGGGGGCCTTAGAGCCCGGCCACCTCAAAGCTAAATTTTTTTAAACAATTTTGACATATTTCATGAATAAAAAAATAAATTAGTGTAAAATACGGCATCATGTAGCCTCCCCCCCCTCAAGATTCTCGGCCTTCCTTCAAGACATGTTTCTGGGTGCGTCACTGTTATCATTATACTTTTAATATCACTGTAAAATTTTCTTTAAAATTATGTATTTTTTCACTATTTGATTATTTGTGGTATAATAAAAATACTGCAACCCTAACCTAACCTGCCGTGGGTACGGGTAGACCTCATGAGTTTTCTATCAAGGAAAATGAACCGACCTCTTCCTTCCGTAGACTCCAGGTACTCTGACCCGGATGGTTAGCACCTGTCTAGAGTCCCTTTCCCAGGTATATGGGAGAAGACCATACCAGTCTGAAAGTCGGAAAGGAAGGACCTCGATACGGCGCGGTGCAACAGCGCAATAGCATAGGTGGCAGCTTTTCTTTTTGCGGAAAATATAAAAGAAAAAAGAGAGCAGCGTCTGACTCAGATAAGCGGATGCAAACGGCGTATGTCCCAGAATGGGCGGCTGAATGGAAACTCACCAGCACGCCTGGCAAGCGTGGTATGTTAATGCCACAAACCCCCCAATGGAAAAATCATGGCGAATTTAAAAATGAAAGGAAATGGTCCCCAGGTGGGAAGGAAATACTCCGAATTATCACGCCTCTATGATCTTCCTCACGGAATCTGGGGGAGGCAATAACTCGCTTATGACAAAAAGGATCACAAATTCAAAAACAAGGCAAAAATTAGTAAAACTAACAATAGGAACATACAATAGTATGTCAATGAACACAGACGAAAAAATAAATGAACTAAAAGAAGAGCTGAGAAGAATAAAATGGGACATTGTAGGCTTGTCAGAAACCCGTTGATAATCAGAAAATCGAATAAAACTAAACTCCGGTAACCTAGTATACCATAAATGTAACGAAGATAACAGCAACTTCAGAATAGGATACTAAACACCTCCATTAAACTATTAACCTTCTGCTACACGCGCCCCAAAGTGAAACAAGACAACACGCGCCGGACTGTGAGTCCGCAATGTAGCAAAAGCTAGTTTTTAGCGGGAAAAAAGAGTAAAAATGGTTGCTTAACAGAAATGTCTTTAAAAATGATCATTTATTCAGTATTAGTAGCATTATTACATATAATTGTACAATGTTCCAGGCACATATATCTTCCACACTTAATAGATGAGTACTTGGTATGACGGTTTTTCTTTCGATCACAGTAAGTGCAACGACCACGTGCTGGATGTTGTGGAGATTTCTGATATTTAGGTGGTTCTCTTTTTCTCATTAATAGCTGTTTGGGTAAGCTAGCTTTTTGTGCTAGTTGGCGTATTAATAACTTTTGCAGACGTTCCCGGTCCTTTTCATAAAACAACATCCGGAAAAAATTGTATGTTGTACCTACCTAATAGGCTCTCCCCTAAAATTTTATTCTTCCCTATAGCCTCACCTAACCTAGCTACTCTCTAAATGGATAAAGAAACACCTGATTATGTTTTTTCACAGCAAAAGTAAACAAAAAATGCTAAATAAATGATCAGAGAATTTTTCAGACAAGTTTACACACGCCCAGGTACCGGCTCTTGTACCTAAAAACCTTACCTTACCTTACCTATTTTCAACTAATATGATGTAATGTACCTTCAAATCATAATAATAACTTACCTGCAGACGACTTTTGTAATAAAAACAAATGCAAAAATTTTGAAACGTATTTACACGCGCGCGGACTCTTAGTCCTATCAATAATTACCAGAAAACGACAGCGCGGTCAGGAGACAAACAAAACATCAATTATCTATAGCGCGCGCTTGAAGCATATTAAGACCGACAGGTCTCAGGTACGTCCACATTGAAGCATTCTATGAGGTGAGGTTGTTTATTCTGAAAGGTCGAAACCTTAATCCTTTTTTTTACCATAACCCCTAAGTGTTAAAAATGTTCCCTATTACCTTATTAATAAACCACAATGCAGGAATTCAAGCAATTGACTCGTGTGAGTTTTTACGGACAGATGTTATAGGCGGCGTTACAATCTATAAAGTTATGCGCATTTTTCCGTCGTAGATAGTCCATTTTCTACTATTTTAATCACATATTAAAGGGGTACGGGTAGACCTTATAAGATGTCTATCAGGGGAAATAAATCAACCTCTGCCTTCCGTAGATTCCAGGTACTCGCTGACCCGGAGGGTTAGAACCTGTCAAGGGTCCCTTTCCCAGGGATACGGGAGAAGACCACACCGGTGGCGAAGAGGAAGGGGGATTCGGAATGTTTCCTTCCCACGTGGGGACCATTTCCTTTTGTTTTCAAATTCGTCATGATTTTTCTATTGAGGGGTAGTCGCATTAAAACAACACGCTTGCCAGGCGTGTTGGTGAGTTTCTATTCAACTGCCAATTCTGGGACAGACGTTGATTGCAGTTGCTTATTCTGTGCCAGACGCTGCTGTGTTTTTTCTTTTATATTTTCCCAGGGTCAGCGAGTACCTGGAATCTACGGAAGGCAGAGGTTGATCTTATGAGGTCTACCTGTACTCCTTTAATATGTGATTAAAATAGTAGAGGTCTACCTGTACCCCTTTAATATGTGAAAATGGACTATCTGCGACGGCAAAGTGCGCTCGTAAAAACTCACACGAGTCAATTTCATGAATTCCTGCATTGTGGTTTATTATTAAGGTAATTGGGAACATTTGTAACACTCAGTGGTTATGGTAAAAAATAGGATTAAGGTTTCGACCGTTCAGAATAAACAACCTCACCTCATAGAATGCTTCGATGTGCTCGGCATTGTAGGTAGAAGTAAGAACGTATACTTGAATAACTTTTAGTGATACTCTTTTCATTTTGAGTGTAAAAGTGGGTATTGACTTGCAACAAAACACTACAAACACTCCAAACATTTTCGCCGAAAATGTTCGCTCAGTGAGTACGTGTCTATGCAAAGCTTATGTGTTTTTGCAATCTGGGAACACAGCGCGCATCAAACACTACAAACAGGACAAACATTTTCGGCGAAAATGCGCGGAGTGTGTGTGAGTGAATACGTGTACTTCAAAAGCACAGACCGCGCTGCAACAAATTTTGCAAGTCAATACGTCACGGCGAACGCGCAAAACATTTTCCGAGTCTTGTCGGTAAATCGGAATACCACAAAGAGATTTATTCCTTCTTGTTTGTTCAGTGGGTATGGTCGTTTTTTTTTTTACTTGGCAATTAAAAAATGGAATGGACCATCCATCTCCCGCACAACGCCCAAAAAGTATTGAACCTTCATATCCTTAATTTCAATACGCATCTGATTATTCAGCTGACAAAACATATGTAAACTACGACATTGAGGAAAATTTTTTAAATTAATTTATGCGGTTCGGTTCATTTAGTTTAGTTACTAAGTAAAAAAACTTTACCACTAGTTAATATGTTTGAATAATAATAAATAAATATTAAACTTATTTATAAAAAAAATAAATAAAAAAAACACCAAACTTCTTCAAAGTTCTACTTGTGCCTACTATAGTCGCAGTTGAGTATAAAATTGATAGGTATCACAAACTGTAATAGATATACTTATAATGTACGATATGCTTCAATCTTTAGTTTTGATGCCCAAAGCGCACTTACAAAATTATAGTTTTGTATTTTCATGAATTAGGTTTTTGGGTAATTTTAGCAAGTAGATTTAGCAGTTGGGTGTTTTTTGTTAATTTATTTTTTACATCCATTTTTTAATTCTTATTCAGCGTTATAGAAAGAATGCATTTATCATTCATTTAGCATTACTCGTAGATAGGTGCGTTTCTACAAACATTGAGTCAAGGTGGGGGAGGGAGAGGGAGAGGGAAGTAGTAAAATGCTGTTGAAAATTTCTTAAACCGTGTGCAGAAAGAAGTTTTGAAATCGCTCCATATTTGTGAAAGTTATGCGAATATGGTTTTTGAAGAGGGTGAGGGGGAATGACAGGCGGCGAGATGGCTAGGACATGACATATTTTAAATAGAGACCCTGTATGTATGACATATTTAAAATATGTCATAGATACAGGGTCTCTAGCTAGGACCAGGGAGGACTACAAAGTAATTACAGCAAATTTTGTATGCCTTAACTCCTACATCATGTGACAAAATATGTACCTCATATATATGTAAAAAGTGCCGTTTACAAACAATCAAAAGTTTTTTTAATTTTAGGGATTTGTGTCATATTGTTTTTGTATGTCTAAAGTTGTAGCTATTGACAGAACAAAAAAGAAAACACATTTATAAAAAATGGGCAGTACCCGGTCTACCCTACCTTTGATTCTGTGTGCCATCTTGGAATTTGATAGCGGACAAAAAATATTTTTGGTCAAAACCCAGACAAATTCGTTCAAAAGTGATAATAAAAATCATTTCATGCCTTTTTTTTGGGCCACCCGGTATATTTACCTTTATTTCATGTTTCAATTTTTCAATAAGGGCATTGCAGGTCTCTATAACTATAAAACCAACTCGTTGTTTTGATACTTTAAATAGGTAGTGTAGACTAGTGAAAGAGTCCCCTGTTGCTAAAAAACGTAGAGCAATAGCTAAGCGATCTTGAACAGGTATAGCATGTCGAAGTTGGGTATCTTTCTTGAATATTTTAGGACCCACTAGGCAAATTAAGTTTTCAAAATCCTCTGCATATATTCTGGTAAAGTTTTTGAAATGTAATTAGTCCATATCTCTCAGTAAACTTAAATTTTGTCTTTGTAAATACAGACGTCTGGACCATTCTTTTCGCTGCTCTTTTTTATTTTTTCTTCTCAAACTCTCAATAATCAGAAGAGCGCCGGCCGCTACAACCGTGTCGTCATCGTCCATCACGGTTGACGGTGATACTGACTTAAAATAGCGAGAAGACAGGACGCAGAGCAAATGCTATATACCAATTAAAACCGTAATTTCAGAAAAATGAGCCAATCACATTGCATCTGTACACCTGGTGCATTGCAGATTTTCACTCCACGTGGACTACGATAACCTACTTGCTATTAGGGAAGTGTTGAATTGATTAATAATCACTTTTCCTAATTTCCACTAAATTTGACTTGTGCAGCGTTAAAAATCAATCGGTGTGTGGGTAAGTTGAAATATTGTTTGCCACCATGTCATTTAAGAAAAGTAAACTACTAATCCGATTATAATAAGAATTTTAAAAATAGTAAATAAAGAAAAATAATCAAAAATAATTTGCAAATAAAATACTCTCCCAATTTTTGGGCACCTAAGCTAACACAATTAATGTATGTATCATATAGGTAATTTTAACTAATTTTGGTCCACAAAAAAAACCTCTTTGCGACACCCGGGGACCCGACCAGTGGACCAGTGTAATACCAAGTATAATGTTTTAGCTCACACGTATACTATAAGTAGGGTGAGCTATGGTGTCTGTCTGTCCGTCTGTCCATCTGTCCATCTGTCCATCTGTCCGTCTGTCCGACTGTCCGTCTGACCGTCTGACCGTCTGTCCGTCCGTCTGTCCATCTGACATTTTATTTTGCAGTTGTTGTGTTATCTTTATTAGCTCACACATATACTATACTATAGTAGTGTGAGCTATGGTGATCCTAATTTTTTCGAGAAAAAAAAAGTTGCCCGATTTCAAAATTTTTTATATATCTTTGCGTTTCAGATGATTTTGAAACTTTTTTGTTGCGCCGTCTGTCTGTCTGTCTGTCTGTCTGTCTGTATGTCTGTCTGTCTGTATGTCTGTAACGACCAACGCGCATAACTCAAAAACCGCTCGGCCGATTTTAATGAAATTTGGTACCTAGGCTGGGTCTTGGGTCGAGATGGTCCCATTTAAAAATGAACAAAATCCACCGAACACAAACCAAATAACAGGGGGGGGGTAGCTTTCAAAAATTAGAGTTTATGTGAAAATATGGCGTGTGTGATATCAAACGAAAGGTAATTGAGTCTGGACTTAAACAAAATACATTTTAATTTATTTAAAAAAAAGGGTGGGGGTATATTTCAAAAATTCGAGTTTAAGTGAAAATATGGCGTGTGTGATATCAAACGAAAGGTAATTGAGTCCGGAGTTTAACAAAATACATTTTAGTTTTTGCTTTTTTTAAGGGTGGGGGTAGATTTTAAAAATTTGAGTTTAAGTCAAAACATGGCTTGTGTTGTATCAAACAAAAGGTAATTTAGTCTGGAGTTGAATAAAATATATTTCAGTTTTTAGTTATATTAGCTCACACGTAAACTATAACTATAGTACCTAGTGTGAGCTTAGGGGCCCATATATTGGCAGAGTATTATTTAATATTGTTATTATCCTTTTACCAATACCTACAGTTTTATTCTAAATGACTCTAAATATTGAATAAACTTACTTAATTTAGATATATAGATATATATAATATATATATATATATATATATATATATATATATATATGTCTGTGTTTCTGTATGTCTGTAAGTCTGTATGTCTGTCTGTCTGTCTGTCTGTCTGTCTGTCTGTCTGTCTGTATGTCTGTATGTCTGTATGTCTGTATGTCTGTATGTCTGTATGTCTGTATGTCTGTATGTCTGTATGTCTGTATGTCTGTATGTCTGTATGTCTGTATGTCTGTATGTCTGTATGTCTGTCTGTCTGTCTGTCTGTCTGTCTGTGTGTCTGTATGTCTGTATATGTGTATGTCTGTATGTCTGTCTGTCTGTCTGTCTGTGTGTCTGTATGTCTGTATATGTGTATGTCTGTATGTCTGTATGTCTGTATGTCTGTATGTCTGTATGTCTGTATGTCTGTATGTCTGTATGTCTGTATGTCTGTATGTCTGTATGTCTGTATGTCTGTATGTCTGTATGTCTGTATGTCTGTATGTCTGTATGTCTGTATGTCTGTATGTCTGTATGTCTGTATGTCTGTATGTCTGTATGTCTGTATGTCTGTATGTCTGTATGTCTGTATGTCTGTATGTCTGTATGTCTGTATGTCTGTATGTCTGTATGTCTGTATGTCTGTATGTCTGTATGTCTGTATGTCTGTATGTCTGTATGTCTGTATGTCTGTATGTCTGTATGTCTGTATGTCTGTATGTCTGTATGTCTGTATGTCTGTATGTCTGTATGTCTGTATGTCTGTATGTCTGTATGTCTGTATGTCTGTATGTCTGTATGTCTGTATGTCTGTATGTCTGTATGTCTGTATGTCTGTATGTCTGTATGTCTGTATGTCTGTATGTCTGTATGTCTGTATGTCTGTATGTCTGTATGTCTGTATGTCTGTATGTCTGTATGTCTGTATGTCTGTATGTCTGTATGTCTGTATGTCTGTATGTCTGTATGTCTGTATGTCTGTATGTCTGTATGTCTGTATGTCTGTATGTCTGTATGTCTGTATGTCTGTATGTCTGTATGTCTGTATGTCTGTATGTCTGTAGGTCTGTATGTCTGTATGTCTGTATGTCTGTATGTCTGTATGTCTGTATGTCTGTATGTCTGTATGTCTGTATGTCTGTATGTCTGTATGTCTGTATGTCTGTATGTCTGTATGTCTGTATGTCTGTATGTCTGTATGTCTGTATGTCTGTATGTCTGTATGTCTGTATGTCTGTATGTCTGTATGTCTGTATGTCTGTATGTCTGTATGTCTGTATGTCTGTATGTCTGTATGTCTGTATGTCTGTATGTCTGTATGTCTGTATGTCTGTATGTCTGTATCTCTGTATGTCTGTATGTCTGTATGTCTGTATGTCTGTATGTCTGTATGTCTGTATGTCTGTATGTCTGTATGTCTGTATGTCTGTATGTCTGTATGTCTGTATGTATGTCTGTATGTCTGTATGTCTGTATGTCTGTATGTCTGTATGTCTGTATGTCTGTATGTCTGTATGTCTGTATGTCTGTATGTCTGTATGTCTGTATGTCTGTATGTCTGTATGTCTGTATGTCTGTATGTCTGTATGTCTGTATGTCTGTATGTCTGTATGTCTGTATGTCTGTATGTCTATATGTCTGTATGTCTGTATGTCTGTATGTCTGTATGTCTGTATGTCTGTATGTCTGTATGTCTGTATGTCTGTATGTCTGTATGTCTGTATGTCTGTATGTCTGTATGTCTGTATGTCTGTATGTCTGTATGTCTGTATGTCTGTATGTCTGTATGTCTGTATGTCTGTATGTCTGTATGTCTGTATGTCTGTATGTCTGTATGTCTGTATGTCTGTATGTCTGTATGTCTGTATGTCTGTATGTCTGTATGTCTGTATGTCTGTATGTCTGTATGTCTGTATGTATGTATGTCTGTATGTCTGTATGTCTGTATGTCTGTATGTCTGTATGTCTGTATGTCTGTATGTCTGTATGTCTGTATGTCTGTATGTCTGTATGTCTGTATGTCTGTATGTCTGTATGTCTGTATGTCTGTATGTCTGTATGTCTGTATGTCTGTATGTCTGTATGTCTGTATGTCTGTATGTCTGTATGTCTGTATGTCTGTATGTCTGTATGTCTGTATGTCTGTATGTCTGTATGTCTGTATGTCTGTATGTCTGTATGTCTGTATGTCTGTATGTCTGTATGTCTGTATGTCTGTATGTCTGTATGTCTGTATGTCTGTATGTCTGTATGTCTGTATGTCTGTATGTCTGTATGTCTGTATGTCTGTATGTCTGTATGTCTGTATGTCTGTATGTCTGTATGTCTGTATGTCTGTATGTCTGTATGTCTGTATGTCTGTATGTCTGTATGTCTGTATGTCTGTATGTCTGTATGTCTGTCTGTCTGTCTGTATGCATACATGTGAGCTAAAAATTAAAAAATATCAAAGTGCGAAAAATTATTTTTGAAATTTTACGCTATTTCAAAAATCATATCGAAAAAAGTTTATTAAAGATTAACTTTATGTAAATCATCATTTCATATTCTACAGAAGCGCACCTTTTGAGGATATGCCCACATACAAGGATCCTGGAATTTCTGTTCGATTTATATTTACCTGTAGTTTATGTGATTTCCGCGAGGGAAGTGTTGGAAGTCTTGTTTTCATTTCTTTTTAGTGACGTCGCGGCCTAAACTTTGGTCGGACCCGAAAAGAGCCGCGGCTGTTTGTGTCGGTAGGGTTGAAATTATACCAGGAAGATTTTATATGAATTTGGATAACTTTTGAAGGGCAGAATCAAGCAAAATTTCACGAAATCGTTAGAACCCCGTATTAGGAGGTATTTCAAATGACCTTGCAAACACGACGATCTTTTGCGCGCGAATGTTTGTTGCATTCGGAGGAAAAAGATCGGAATGTTCGTAGTGTTTTGCGCGTTTGGAGTGATTTGTTGCAAGTCAGTACGCACCTTAAGATAGACAATGCGATCTGAGATTCCTTTAATAGTTTAGTTATGGCTTTATAAAAAAAATCGTGCTTTTCCAGACATGAATAAAAAGCTAACGAGGGTTTAAAGGTGGGATTTTGGGTAATTTAAGAAAAAAAATTAAAAAATTCATATCTCTTTAGCCGTGACTCTTAGGACCCAAGTTCCAAGGTTGAAAAGGAGCAAATGACCCCAATAATATCCCAAAAATTTTGACGGTTGATGTGCCGAACACCCTGATAATATTAGGTCTATGAACACCGACGAGAAAATAAATGAACTGGAGGAATAGCTGACAAAAATAAAATGGTGTCTCACTCCGATAGCTCAAAAAATTAGATTGCCTAGTGGACTGTATTTAAACAAGTCCTCCGCTTTCATTTGAAGGGTATACGAACGCACGCGAAATCGTACCTTTCTGAAGTGAAATTTAATTTAGACATAAAAATAGTATTGGAATATAATGATTATTTAAGAGCGAAATAATAGAAAAATATTAATGATGCGATCTTATAGGAGAGGGACTTACCGGTGATGTCTTGATCTCTTCCAACTGGTGCACCAGATTCGCCAGAAGTCTTCTATAGCGGTCCAGCACTCCCGAGTTTCAATGTTTGGAGTTTTAGAGGAATTTTAATGGTTTCTAGAGTTCACCATTTTTTATAAAAGCGTTGATCGTTCAAAATATTCCGATCGAGAACGTGTGTGAATGGCGACAGTTCTTTTTAGGTTCTGTCTTGTTTTTGCGGCGTGTTTCTTCGCCCTCTATAGGAAAATCGCATCACTTCTTATAAAAAGAATTTAGAATTCTAATTAAATTAAAAAGAATAAAAACGCGATTTAAATTAAAATATGCAGAGGGCGGTAGTAATATGAGGATTGAATTAAAATTAGAAATATATTATTAAATGCGTTTGGAATTTAAATATTAACCTATGCCAAATTGATAGTTTATAGCTAGTTTGTAAGCTTTAAATTTAACTTAACCTATTGAGTAAAACTACAACCCAATTATACCCAATTGTAACCCAAAATATGAGTTTTAAAAATAAAAATAAAATGTTCTAAAAAAATAATAAAAATTAGATTAAAAGAGAAAGAGGTTTTTTGCGAAACCGAAACAAATGGGATATTGTAGGATTGTCAGAAACCCGTCGAAAATCATAAAACCGCATAAAACTAAACTCCGACAATCTACTGTACCATAAAGGTAACGAAGATAACAGCAACTTCGGAGTAGGATTAATAATAAACAATGCCACAAGTAAAAACGTCCATACTATTAAAGAAATCATAGATCGCGTTGCCCTTACACACAAAATAAAAAGAATCAAACAAGTTTCATGGCTAATCGGGCAAAAAGGAGTTTTTTGTTTCCCTTATATTTTTCCGTGGGTAGCTTGAAAGCTTAACCTCACGGGGGTCCAAGATCTATTGGACACCTAATAAGTGTTGACAGTTAACCGTTTCGTCCTTATGGGACTCCTCAGAACACTGCTGGTCGAGTGACAAATCTTGCGAAGTTAATCAGACGGTTTTGTCTCTAATTAAATGTAATTAGTGAGCGAACTATAGCAAGAGGCGCCATCTACCGAGATACGAGAGAAACAAAAAACCAAAAGCAGGGAACACTGCTATACAATATCGATCAATGAAAAGATCGAATGCAAATAAAAGAAAACAATCCAATCAAATCCATGTCCCATCACGTGATGCGTTTTTTGAATCAGGGTGGGCAGGCAAAGGTGAAAACTATGCTTTAGACAGCCAGTGACAGGGGGCACTTATTTCAATAGTAGATACTTAAACTGGATACGCACTTCGTTTTCGTGTCACCCAGTGTCGTATATAAGGGGGGGGGCAAGTGCTAGATTTTTTTAGATATTTTATATATATTTCATGAACACAAACATAAAAAGCATAAAATACGGCCTCAAGGGGTCTCGCCAACCCCCCTCGCCCCAAAAAAAACTATCTCCGGCACCACACCGAAGCTTTTTTCTATATACGCCACTGGTGACACCCAACCCGTACGTACCTCATACAATGAAGCACAGCGACGTAGTCAGCTATCAAAACAAAATTCTGACCAACAATATTGCACCCATTTCCAGTTATGCGAATAAGAACGCTTTGCAAAGTGCGTATCAACTAAAAATGTCTAGTTACATGCAGACAAATGTTCGTAGCCGTATGTGATACCGCGTTATAACATGTGTTAACAATTAATTCTGGTCGGCTTGCCGAAAACGACATCGTCATGTGCGAAGCCTTTTGGAAAATTGATTTCCGGTGTAAAACTTTTAGCTTGAAACTTCATATATACTCTATATGTATTCAGCAAAGACTTTAGAGTGTGTGGCTTTGAGCTGACGATCATAGAGCGCTTTCTAACAACACTTACGGAACCTCGACCGACTCTTGATCCCCTCCGCGACTTATACTCACTTCAAGAACTTTTAAGTTAAGTAATATTGTGATGCTGGCAAGGCAAAAGTGGTTAAAAGCTTTTAATAGCATTGCAGAAAATTTACAATTCAAAAGGCTTATTTTAATTTCCATGTACTTTTACAGTACGTGGCCATCCATTAGAGTGAAAAAAACACCTTCAGCTTGCAAAAGGTGGTGTTCACACACACATTGGAGTACTTCAAAAAATTGAGTTTTTAACGTTGGAGGGGGGGGAGGTCGGCTCTATCTTAAATTTAGTAGGGTCGAACGGGGTAAATGTAAACAGGGGTAAATGTAAACGATCCTAATAAAAAATTTAAATTTGCCTCTAAATTCGACATTGGCGCCAATTCTAATACCACGCTTTCTTGACAGTTAGCGGCAATGAAAATAAATTAGCTTCCAGATCAGTTTGGTTTAGTGTGGTGATAAGTTCAGATGCACCTCTGCAAATTAACCGTATTTCATTTTTTCAGAGACACTGAAATCTGTCAGTATTTTTTTTGTCAGCAAGGTAAGTTTTAAACTAAAGTAATTATTAGTAACACAATGCATTATTTTATTTGTTTAAATATGTTTAATTGCATAATATTAACAAAATAAATTATTATTATCGTGTTTACATTTACTCCTAGCAATATTTGCCTAGGGGTAAATGTAAACACACTTTTGAGGTAAATGTAAACACACGTGGGGTAATTGTAAACATAGCGAAAATAATTAATAATATTATTCCAGATGCCTCGAAAACATGTGCGCAAGACAAATGGGCCATCATACAGTAAAATGATGATTTGCTGAACGCTATAGCTGATGTGCAAAACAGGAATAAAACATATTGTGAAGCTCAAAGTTTCTACAATGTTCCGATATCTGTAATATTCCGTCGGCTCAATGGTCGAAGGAATTCCTTGGATTCCACTGGTCCCGGTCTCAAAATGGCGTTTAATGCAGATGTAGAATCCAACATTGTAGATTGCCTACTGGCCAGGGCAAGATATCTGTGCGACAAAGATAAGCTAAAATATCAGTTTACATTAACCCCGGGTTGTTAGGATAAATGTAACAAAATGACAGTTTTTTAAAAAAAATTTTTCTTAAAAGAGCTTTTGTTTTTTTGTTAATTTTATTCTCAGAACAAAATAAATTTTTGTATAATTTTTCTTATAAACGGAAGTGTCTGTTTTTTTATTTCAAATCTGAAATTTCCCAAAATTGCCAAAATCGTTTACATTTACCCCGGTGGACCCTATGCAGGATAATAGTTTTTACATGCCTAGAACGCGCAGCAATGGCTAGAGTTTTCGACAAAAATTTTTTTTTTGGTGATATAACCGAAAATGTTGTTATGTGTCTGTGTGTGTGTGTGTGTATTTTTTTTTATCCGTAACACGATAGCTCCTAAGCCGCTCTACCGATTTTCATCAAATTTGCAGGTAAAATAGTGTTCGACACTCTAAGGGGCTGATTATTTTGGTCAAAATCCATTGATGCAAATGATTTATTTTTATAACTTTTTAACGGAGCATCGCATCAATTTGCGGCTTTCGGAATATAGATTCGGGCAAGATCCGGGAAAATCCACTTTCTAGAAGCATTTTATATTACTTTTTGCCAAATGGGCAATTCCCCCTATTTTGACCCCGCTGAATCCGAATATACTCAAGATGGCGGCCAAAATTGCGGCGGAATTTTAAATTTCCGCTGGAAAGCCCAAATTGTCACAGGTGTACATTCAAAATATATATTTGTATATTTAAAAAATAATAACATATTATTTTTTTTTTAAATGGCTGCAAAAACCTCCAAAAACCCCCCAGACCCCCCAAAATCTGAAAGTTTCAGGTTTTTTCTTAAAAACTAGCTCCTAAGAGAAAAATGTATAATACACTTTATTGTAGACAATAAAATTCCCTTTTCAACATGGTATAACTTAATAAAGTTAGACTAATAACAAGCTCTCCAGCGGCGTCCGTTAATTGAAGTAATTAAAAAAAGTTGAAAAAATACCTATGTTTTTTCCAAGGTTTATTTAATTTTTTTTAAAACTAATATCTACAGAAAACCATGTACTACATTTTAGTATACTCAATAAAATTTCCTTCAAAATGACGTATAACATGATTAAATCGGTTTTAGAAATAAAACTTCAGGGGCATTCGTAAATTAAATTAATTTTGAAAAAACAGAAAATAAACCATTTTTGTTACAGGTTTTATCTAATTTTGTCAAAAACTAAGCTTAACATGAAAAAACTTGTTTTACACTTTTTTGTAGACAGGGAAATTCTCTTTTTAAAAATGTAAAACTTGGTGGGGTTTAACTTATAGCAAACTTTCCAGCGACGTCCGTCAATGGGGGTGATTTCAACAAACCATTAAAAAAAACATGTTTTCCATGCGTTTTATTCAATTTTCTTAAAAACCAAGCTCTTTATCAAAAAATGTCAATTCGTCATAGCCAATAAAATTTCCCATCAAACGATGTATAACAAAGTGGAAGTTATTTTATATTTACCGCTCCAGTGGTGTTCTTAATTTAAAGAAATTATTTAAGATCTATCCAAACTAATCAATTTTGTGTCTTATTAGCTTTTCGGTGGATAATAAAGAGCGGTGAATAAAAGGTCGAAAGTACAAAAGGTCGAAAAAATAAGGTCGAAAGTACAAAAGGTCGAATATACAAAAGGTCGAAAGTACAAAAGATCAAAAATCAAAAGGTCGAAAGATCAAAAGTTCAATTCGACTTGATACGGTAAATTTGTATTTTTAATATTTTGTTTTGTCGATTTTTTTTCGATCTTTTGTACTTTCGACCTTTTATGGCTTCGGCGGCGGGCTCGATAATAAAATGTCCTTTTAAACAGCGTGTCACAATATGTGACCCATAGTATAGAAAACTCTCCAGGGGCGTCCGTAAATTGTAAAAATTACCAAAAAATATTATTTTTGTTACGGGTTTCATTCAATTTCCATCAAAATCTCAATTTTAATTTCAATTTCAATTTCAATTATATAAATTGCATAAGTATAAGGCAAAAAAATATCAAACTCTTCCTAACAGGTTGGTTGTTGATCCCAATGAGTACCTAATTATGATTATGCCCCCCCCCCCCAAACCGTTGCATAAGATTCACTACTTTATTTTTAGTTCCATACGCTTAAAAAAATAACCAAATACACCAGTGTCAAAGTTACTACTGTTACTTTCTGCACAAAAATATTGCTTAGGGGGGGGGCCATGGCCCCTATGATCCCTCTCCTTATAACCACCGGTGTTTTTTTGCTTTAAAGAACTTATTTAGATAAATCAAATTATCTAATCTAATCAAAAAACAGTTTATTTTAATTTAGAAACATTTTATTTTAGTATGTATAAATTACGAAACTTTTTGAAGTATTTATCATAACATTAACCTCACTTTGTAATATATCATTTAAAAAGAAATTGTCTTATCCTCAATAAAGAATAAAGGCACATTTTTTTCTGAAAATCTTAGTTAGAAAAGATATTTAAATATGCAAGAGAAACTGATTATTTCAGTTATTTTTGAAAATAAGTTTATATTAGTACGCCCCTGAAGCCCTAAATATGGCCACAACCCGACATTTTAATAAAGTTTTTAAAAGAATGTTCTACAATAAAGTATACTACATATTTTTTCCTAAAGAGTGTAGTTTTTGAGAAAATTGTGAAAAACCTATAATAAACATGTTTTTTTCCCAATTTACGTACGCCATTGAAGAGCTACTTGCTTTTCCTAACCTTATTGGCCAATACATAGTTGGAAAGGGAATTTTATTCTCCACAAAAAACTGTTTTTCGCAATTTTTGATAAAAAGGTTAGTTTTCGAGAAAATTGCATAAAACTGAAAAAAAACAGGTTTTTGGGGGTTTGGGGGGGATTTTATCCATCCCTGTCGATTTTTCGAGTTGGCAACAAAGATATTCGGATTTAGCGGGGTCAAATTAGGGGGAAGTGGTCTGTTGCCAAAAAGTAATATGATTTGCTTCTAGACCGAAAACGGAAAGCCTTTTAAAATAATATGCTCTGACTAATATAGTAGACTATATTTTGTCCAAGAATTTTTGTTATAAATAAAAATTTTGTAGGAGCTTTAATTTCCGAGGTATTTGTAAAAAACTATTTTCAAGGCTAATTTTCATAGCTTTACTTGAAGTGTGCTAATAGGCTAGCTAGGGTATCAGATCCATCATCAATCCATTTATTTTAATAACGTTTGTAAATTTGAGAAAAAAAAGTTTTGCACAAAAATTAAAGACAATTTGTTTTCTACGAAAGCACTTTTATACACTTTTTTGTCAGATGAATGGTTTTAGAGTTGAGGTTAAACATTTCGCTGCTATTTTGAATTTTGGCCAATTTTTACTTTCTAGCCCGCTAACAATGGCTAAAAAAGGTATTAGTTTCGACGAAAAAATTTTGTTTGAGATAACGCCGAAAATGTGTTATTTGGGTGTATTTTGTCTGTATGTAGGTGTATATGTGTGTGTGTGTGTCTGTCCGTAACACGATAGCTTCTAAATCGCTAAACCGATTTTCATAAAATTTTCAGGTAAAATAATGTTCGACGTACTTACGAGCTGATTAGATAATAAAATGCTAACTTTTTAACGGAGCATCTCATCGATATGGAGTTTTCGGAATGTAGTAGACATTGTGTTCAATAATTTGTTTTATAACCAAAAACTTCGTAGGAGCTTTAGTTTCTGAGATATTTACAAACAACTGCTTTCAAGGCTGATATATCATGGTTTTAATTGAAGTGTTCTGATAGGCTAGCTAGGAAGGTATCCATTTATATTTTGGCGTTTAAGAGAAACTACTTATTTTTAAAAAAATCTGTAATAAAATAAGATAAATACTAATTAATATCCTAAAAATGGGATATTGCTGGGTGGTCTGGCTAGTACCCTTGCTGGGGTCGCGGAACTTTGTTCGAAAACACGTTGTTCGAAAACCATTTTTTTGAAAGCAATAGTTCGAAAACATTTTCTTCGAATGGAAATTTGTTCGAAAACATATTGTTCGAACGAAAATTGGTTCGAAAAAAATTTGTTCAAACGGAAATTTGTTCAAAAACGTTTTCTTCGAACGGAAATTCAAAAAAATTTTGTTTATTAAACACAGCAACTGTTTGACTAAAGGGTCTCTTTCTAACATATTAAAAAAAAAAATCCTGACTTCTTTTGTGGGATCGTAGAGGGTTTGAAACCGAACCGAACGGAACCGGCATCCTAGAGGTTGTGAAACCAAACCGGACTAAACAGATACTTCGATTCGGTTCAGTTTTGTTTCACACCCGCTAGACCCCTTAGTCAAACAGTTGCTGTTTTTAATGAACAAAATGTTTTCGAACAAATTTTTGTTCCAACAAAATGATTTCGAACAAATTTCCGTTCGAAAAAAATGTTTTCGAACAAATTTCCGTTTGAACAAATTTCCGTTAGAAGAAAATGTTTTCGAACCAATTTCCATTTGAAGAAACTGTTTTTGAACAAATTTCCGTTCGAACAAAATGTTTTTGAACAAATTTCCGTTCGAACAAAATGACTTTCGAAGAAAATGTTTTTGAACAATTTTCTGTTCGAACAAAAAAATTCGATGAAAATTTTTCGAAGAAACTTTCGCGACCCCCCGCTGAGATACGAACCTTGATGAGGTAGCAGTACATCCATGTAAACAAAATACGAGTATGTAATCAACTTTATTGTAGAAATTAAATATACTTTTAGACTATGTATCACTTATGTGAGTTATGGTTAGCATTTAATTGGCATCCCTAAATTAGATTTTTTTTAAAAATCACGAAAAAATCATGGTTTTTTAGGTTTTATTCAGTGTTCATAAAAATTAAGCATTTTAAAGAAAAATATTTTTCAGATAAAATGAAATGTTATTTTAAACGATGTATCAAAAAGTGGTGCTTAAGCTATTGTTGACTCTCCATGGGCGTCCAAATATTGAGGTTATTTTTTTTAAATCAGGTACTATTAGTACTTTCCTAACCCGCGCAGCAATGGCAAGATAAAGTATTGTTTTGGGTGTATTTGACGGATGCCATTGCTATTGCTGCGCGGGCTAGGAAGCAAACCATCATTTAAATTTGAATATTTCTAATATCGTACCTTAAAATTATGTTAAAAAATAAATTGCAAACCCACTATATTTTTCTTAAGACATTTTGTGCATATTGCAAAAGTTTCTTGAACACCTTGTATTCTAATCACAATAGAGGCACTACAACTGGCAATCGAACTGGTTATAAAACAGTAGGTTTTAGGGGATGGGAGAATTCGTAGCGGTCGTTCCGCCGTCGCGAATTTGCAGGGGCCGATTCGCCGCGGGTCGATTCGCCAAGGGGATAACTCGTCGCAGGGACGGTTCGCTGCAGACGAGGTTTAAGTTTGAAATTTTGTTTATTTCGTTTATTAATCCTGAAAAACTGCTTTTTGGAAAAGTAGATATTATTTAAAAAAATCTAAAAAAAGTCTTTTTTATTTTTTTTTTATAAATTAGTTTACTTATCGAAAAGGCAGATTTTTTTAGGCCATTTTTCTACAAAATATTGGTGGTCCAGGCACATGGTTAGGATATGTTCGCTATCAATTGACCACGGCTAAGTTTAACACAGATTTTAATCTCCCAACAGGAGGACAGGGAGCTAAATAAAATAAAAATTAAACAAAACTCGCGACGCATTGTCCGTGCGGCGATTCGGACCACGGCGAATTGTCCCCTACCCTAGGTTTTGTAACCAGTAACATGGTGAGTTGGGATAAAATTAATTAATTGAAACCTTATTCTAGAATGGTAAATATTCCTCAACTTTTTAAAAAATAGAATATACCTAGAAAACGACACACATTCGGAATTACATAAAAAAACAAGCTCTAAAAGCTCTATGTTATTTTTTTTTATTTTCGGTCTCTGAGTATCTTTTGCTTTGGAATATATTTTAGGAAACACGTTTCAAAGTCAAAAAAGTCTTTTAAAGTAGTCTTTTATATTCATTTATATGGAATCAGAAAGACGAGGCAACAAAACCTAAGAAAGAATTACGACGTGGATTTTAAAATAAATAAAAACAACTGAAGGTGAAAAAAAAAGTTCTTCCCTTACGAGAAGAAGTATTTCTTAACCCTAGAACTGCACACTTATTTTTTAAGACAAGGACTGCACAGTGGAGTTTTTCTAACCCCTAACAGTTTTTTTTGTAAATGTGGACAATTTTATAATTTAATGTTATTTTAATAAAAAATAATATTACTAGACATATATTCATATGTTTACGGTAAAGAAACAGTAGAATATATGTCAATTTTTAACACTGTCATAAATTTTTTTTATATAAAAACAAAACTTAAACTATTTTACGAAATTCTTTATTTATTAAGCTAAGAAATAAACCCTCATTTTATATAAAAAAAAGTTATTTGGTTAAATAAATCCTTGTAGTCTTTCTTAGATAAAAGCTTTTAATATTTGGTTTATTCCTGGTTATTTTCACAGTCGCAGCAAAGTCTAGCCGTGTTCCAGGCAATAGGGCCTGTTACACCCAGCACAAGCATGCTTAGTTTTCCTGTTCTTGTCTCGTGGACATAAAACACACCTTAATTAATTAATTAATTTAATTAATTATTAAGTAACTTCTTTACCGTAAACTGCACACTGGGGTGTCAGATACCCATTCGTCAATATTAGTCGATGTAGCTGCAAAATTGGCAGCACTCGCCTCGGTTTCTCACTTGATACAGGCTGCCGGCACTAAAAACCGAATTTACGTGGACGCGATAAAATTTTTATATTAGCGAAAACTACAGACAAAAATATAATTCTCTGGGTATTTCACACCCCAGTGTGCAGTTCCAGGGTTAAGGTAGTTAAATTGCATTTTTTTTTAGCTTTAAAAAAATGGATCTATGACGGATCTGATACCTTTATAGCCCATTAGCACACTATATCAACCTTGAAAACAGTTTTTTTTAAATATATCCGAAACGAAAGCTCCTTAAAAAGCATTTGGTTATTAAACAAATTTTTCGGTAATGTTAGCATTTTTAAAAATTTTAACTGTAGAAAAACTGTCATTAGCATTTATGAGTTTTGAGCAAAATCTAATTAGCTCATTACAGTATCAAACACTATCTTACCTAAAAATTTCATAAAGATCGGTTCAGCGCTTTAAGAGCTATCGTGTTATGAACAGACATACACACACAGACATCACGACGATATGGCTTTCAAAATATACCCAAATAACACATTTTCGGCGTTATTTCAAAAAAAAATCCTTCCCTAGCTACTGCTGCGTGGGCTAGGATGGTAAAAATTAACTATTTTGTTGGGGTAAATATTATCATTCCGGAAATACAAAATTACAAAAACATTTATACTGCCCAATTCTGTTGTAAACTATAAAAAAGTTTATAGGCAAGTTCTTGAAAAAGTCGCTCATCTTCTGTAAAAATAGTTAGAAATGATGCAACCTAAAGCTAAATTAGAAAATTTAGATAGGTATATTTTCTCTTATTAGTAATACTATAAACATGTATTGTAAAAAGTAATTAGGTTTTCTAATAATAAATAAAATGACGGATCTGACACCTTCCTAGCTAGCCTATTATCACACTTCAAGTGAAGCCAACAGTTCTTTTGAATATATCTCAGAAACTAAAGCTCCTACAAAGTTTTTGGTTATAACACAAATTATTGAGCAGAATATAGTCTATTATATTCCGAAAACAGTGTATTGATACGATGCTCCGTTAAAAAGTTAGCATTTAAAAAATTTTTAATTGTCAAAAAGCTCTCATTGTCGTTAATGGATTTTGACCAAAATCTAATCAGATCGTGAGAGTGTCAAACACTATTTTATCTGAAAATTTTAAGAAAATCGGTTTTGCGGTTTAGGAGCTATCGTGTTACGGACAGAAAGAATATACGCACACACAGACACACAGACAGACATCACGACGATATTGCTAGCATAGGTCAAAATAAATCCAAATAACACATTTTTGGCGTTATCTCAAAAAAAAAAATTTCGTCGAAAATAATACCTTCTCTAGCCGTTGCTACGCGAGCTAGGAAGGAAAAAATTAAAACGGTAACTGTATAAAGAATTTCTAAATCCAATTTATTTGCTTTTGTCATAAAATTAATTTTGAATACTAAAACTAAATTGTTCCAATCCAAATATTTTTATTTATTTAAAAAAAACGAAAGTAGAGTATAACCAAAGTGCTTTTTTCTTAGAGATGGAAAAAATTATAATATTAAACGAAACATACATATTACAAAATAGTCTTTTTATTTTTCGTAGCAGCGTTTGTAACTTTTCGATTTATAATGAACGAAAAGTTTCGTCCATTATTTTACGCCGTTAATTTGTGACACCCTAACAGACCAAACTTATTGAAAGTTTAAAAAACTTTCTTTTAAAACGCAATTTACAAAAGAAAAACGAGAAGTTGAATTATAAAGAACCCGTGCAATTTTAAAGGTCTTTTTCAATACCAGTATAGTTACTAAAATGATGCTATATTTTCTTGAAAAAATTAAGGGAAATTGTTTCTGCATCCAATACTTTTTATTTGTTTTTTTTTTTATACTGGGACTTTCCATCCAATCAGGACCAATCGCCCAGTTTCGCAAAGTTAGAGCAAATCAAACGCATTTTTACACAATCACGCACAACCCACTACTTAGCTAGGAATCGAACCCGGAACGCCGGTGTGTGATGCAAATATTGCTACCACTACACTACAACGACAACACACCTAATATACTTACTTACTTTCTTTATTGCTTCTAAAAATTTTTTTACAAATTTTTATAGCAAGATGTTCTGCTTACAACTAGTTTTTATTCATAGTCAAAATAAACTAATATCAGATAGGCATAGACTGCGCACTAACCCAATACATAATAATTTACTGCTAAAAAACTGTTTATAAAAAAAATAAAATAAAAATCAAACAAAAAATAAAACACTATTCATATCTAAGAAAAGATCTATGACGCAAGATATCAACACCGTACATACATTTCTCGAACCTGAAGGGTTTAAAATTAGTGACAAGATATCGTCCAAGCCATTCCAAGAAACCGGACAGACTTCTTGGTACATAATATATGATATATATGATAAAAGTTTTTTGTATTTATAAATAGTTTCAATATTGACATTAAAGCCTGTTTCTGAAAATCACAGTGATAATTGCAGAGTATGTTCTAAATTAAACGTGCCTCCAATATTGCGCCGTCTAAAACCCTAAAACGTAATCGCAGCGATAAAATTGACTATAAAAATTGCATCGTCAGAAACAGGCTTAAAAATTTCAATAAATTTTAACCAATTACCTCAATAAAAATCGGCGCACATAACTTTCCGTTC
This sequence comes from Aspidapion aeneum, assembly GCA_963576565.1. Lineage (NCBI taxonomy): Eukaryota > Metazoa > Arthropoda > Insecta > Coleoptera > Brentidae > Aspidapion > Aspidapion aeneum. The sequence continues at coordinate 61,262,610 of OY755047.1, forward strand.
TTTTGTTTTACTTTATTGTCTCTGTCTGCTTATTGCAGACAATTTTGCCTGCCCAATTCGGTTGACACTAATAATCGGACTAGAAGTCACTTGGTGTCCGAGGCCAAACCCAAGTTATTCACTCTCAGATTCATACTACATGATGACCTAGCGGGCCGGCCCTCTAATGGACTGTCCTTATATTACGCTCTAGGGGGGGGGGGGGAAGGGGTGTTTGGCCTTGCGTTACACTCAATGTATTTTTGTTGAAATGCGTTACGAGGGGGGAGGGGGGTCAAAAACCCTGAATTTTTGCGTTACGTAATTCAAGGACTTTCCCTAAGATCCCTCACGGTAGGCAATTTTCTTTTCTCATGAAATATTTAATTTTGCCTAAAAATCTTTGTAGGGTTCTTTATCGTGCTGGCGCCATCTATGCTTTTAACACAGGATAGCAAGCAGGCACGCATGCTTATCCTGATTTTTACTTGTACGTTAGTAAAACATACGATAAATACAGTGGCGGATCCATGATTTCCTGGGGGGAGGGGCCAAAGTGGCAGCAAACATAAAAAAAAACTTTTGTGGTTTTTAATAGAAATTGAGGTGTGAAATTTAGTAGCCAAAGAAGATTAATACCGCCGCAGGCGAAATTTAAAAAAAAATAAGTAGAATTTGTGACAAATTTTAAATAAATGATGCTGCTAAACTATAAAATAAGTTAATATGTTTGGGAGGGGAGGGGCGGGCCCCTCTGGCCCCCCCTGGATCCGCTACTGGATAAACATAAATGTGTATTGCGGGTTAGGTTAAATGTGTACGACTAATTTGCTTCAAGTCAAAAAATTTCACGGGTAAACCATCAGAGGTAAAGGTAGCTCGGGAACGCGTTTCGGTATGATTAGGCCTTATTCAGCCCGAGCATAACCATAAAATGGAACGAAATCAAATAATGATGCTGGTATCCAGATCCGGATCCCGACCGAGCTACCTTTACCTCTGAGGGCTTGCCCATGAAATTTTTCGTTAAGAATTTTCACCTCTTCCATCAAATTTCAAAAAACTGACAGAACACAACCATTAAACCGGACGACTTGATACCATACATATTTCGACTTTAAACTATACAATTTAAACCAACGATGCCTTAATAGTTTTTTTCAATTTTCCATAAATTTCTTTATAATAAAACACAGTATTATCTTTATTCTAGTAAATTGATACAAATAAATAACTATACAATAAAATATACTATTTAAACTACTGGGAGTTATATTAAGATAGTGAAAATAGTTCAATTGGCATAAATGGACAAAGTTATGTTTTAACATTGACAAAACTATTTTACTTTTGGATTTGAATTTTCGGTTATCCCTGTTTTGTTTATCACTATGATCGTATCAAATAGGGAAAGGAAAAAACTGAGCTGAAACTAATCTAAAATAAAAATATTTTAGGTATTTTTATAAATGTAATAATATTGTTATGACTTGATGATAATAATGCCCGGACCAAATTTATTTTACTACTTAATTTGACATTTAGATACTTTTAAATCCAGACAGTGCCGTAGCTAGGTCCAAATTTAGCGTAGGCAAACAAAAAATTAGGCGCCTTTACTCCACGAGAATTAATAGAAAAACTAAATTTCAATATAAAAAACTACTGGAAACTTCAAAAAATTAGTTCATAAGTATACCAAATTTTTTAAAAATAATTAATTTCTTTTCAGAAAAAATCGTGATTCAAAAAAAAAAACAAAATAAGGCAAACGAAAATTTTGAGTTCTCAAAAAAAATGACGTCGAAGAAGAAAATTTTTATACTATAAAAAACGTAGAAGTTGCGCCACAGGCAATTTAAAAAAAAAATAGGGCTTTCCAGAAAATTTTTCCATCGCAGAAAAAAAATATACCTACCTACTGAAAATCTCAGAAAAATTAATCATTTTTTGGAAAAAATTAAGCAAAAACGAAAAAGAAGGACAGCAAAAATTTTAGAAAAATAAATTTTAAAAAAACGCGCCGCAGGAAGAAAACTTCGGTCAAAATAGCACCAAATTCAAGTTTGCCTCCGAATTATGCTTATGTGTCGTTTCGGGGACTAATTTAAAAATCTTCATTTAGGCGTCCCCTGGTGCTTGGGATCTAGTTAGGTTCGGTTCGGCCGCTACGGCACTGCCCCAGTTTGCAGTTAATGTGTGAAAATTGTTGAAATAATAGAAGCATAAATATTTCTTGTTAACGAAGGCTTTAATTTGCCCAGCTGAGTTATATTTTATTTTGTCCACGTGGGATAGACCACACACAAGTTTTGTTTGTTCTTTGAACACAAATATTACTGTTTGGAAAAAGAGCAAAACTTTGTTTCAAGTAAAATTCGCAAAAATTTATTACTTGGCTAAAACAAAAAGACCCAGAAATACTTAATGTAATTATTATTTATGTTTGAAATTTTTTTTAGTTTGTTTCCTTTTTTGTATACTTGTTATAGTTTTTTAGATATTTCACAAATCTGAGGACACGGCATGGCAGTGCATCTTTTCTTGAAACATTTCACCCCATATTTGACCTAGCTAAACTCACAGTCGTAGATTTTTATAGAGTTAACAGCCCCTCTAAGTTTCATGGATTTCCATGAAGTATTACAGTAGTTACGAAGTTTCAAAGAACTTTGAACTCATGTATCGATCATCAAAATTCTACTGTACAGCGTGTCCCATTTTCGATGGGATTAAATGGGAAACTCGGTTATTATTAAAGATATCGATTTTCTGATTGCACCTTACCGTGCTCTTTTTTGGAGCCCTTAAAGATGGTGTAATCAGATTTTTGCTATACCCCGTGGTTTCGCTAATACAGGGAGTTTTTGAAAAAATTGCATTTTAATTAATTCCTTGTATCTCGCTTATTTTGCAAGATATTTTTATTCTGTAAAAACCTTTTCATGGCAACTTTTTTAGAGCAAAATAATGACGTTGTCAATTTTTAAAAATAATGTTTAGTTTTTGAGATATGGAATTTATCATAAAAAAATTAAATACGGACCTGGATTTTTTTTATTAACACTTTGATTAGTTCCATGCTATTACTACCTTAAAATGATAAAACTTTAATATTTTTTTGATTTAAGGTTAAAAAAAACTATTTAATATTTGAAAAAAAAGTTATAGTCCGAACCTGGAAATTTCCAACGTAATTATAAATTAAAAATTGCAAGACACACTTGTTGAACGATTTTTAGTTTATCTGTTTTGAAATGATAAGTAAAAGATTTATAAATAAAGTAAAAAACGTTAAAAAGTTACAAAAATAATATCATACTAATTATTTGATAACCGAACAGCAGGTCGTGAAATTTACAAAACAAAAGCGGGGAATTGACATTGTCATTTTACTTGTCATTTTTGTGAATGGCTTACAATTATTTTAAACTGGCTAGAAATCGACCATATCCAGATTTTGAAAAATGTGACTGCTTCATTCAAGCAACAAAATCCCAATATTTAAATGGCAGAAATATTTTTATGCAAAATGCGTTAAGAAAAATTACTCAAAAATGCCAACAATGTCTTACACAAAATGGTAATCAGAAAATTAGTTATTTTTTATAATTTGTTTTTTTTTTTGTATTTTTCGTAGACTTTGTTTCAAATAAATCTGTAAATTAACGTAAAATCATTTTAATATGCTAAGTATCAAAACAGTTAAACTAAAAATTGTTTAACTAGCAATTTTTAGTTTATATTTATGTTGGAAATATCCAGGTTCGGACTAATTTTTTTTTAAGTATTAAATATTTTTTTTGACCTTAAACCAAAAATTTTTAAAATTTTTATTATTTTATGATAAGACTAGCATGAAACCAATCAAAATAGTAATAAAAAAAATCCAGGTCCGTATTTAATTTTTTTATGATAAATACCATATCTCAAAAACTAAACAATATTTAAAAATATTGACAACGTCATTATTTTCTTCTAAAAAAGTTGCCATAAAAATGTTTTTACAGAATAAAAGTATCTCGCAAAATAAGCGAGATACAAGGGATTTTTAAAAATACAGTTTTTTCAAAAACTCCCTGTATTAGCGAAACTACGGGGTATAGCAAAAATCTGATTACGACATTTTTAAGGGCTCAAAAAAAGAGCATGGTAAGGTGCAATCAGAAAATCAATATCTTTAATAATAACCGAGTTTCCCATTTAATCCCATCGAAAATGGGACACGCTGTACTTCCAGACATGCTACAAAGCTGAAATTTGGCAGACTGATAAAAAATATGACCAAACCCTTGGAAACAATCAAAAAACCCCAAAATTCTTATTTACTCCCCTCCCTTATACATGTAAAATTATGTAAAAGTAACTTTGACTGAGACTGATAGAAAATATGACAAAACTCTGGCAAAAAATGTTAAAACACCAGAATTTTAATTTGCTTCCCTCTTCTATAAATATTAATTTATGTAAAAGTAACATTGCCCACTTCCAGAAACGCTGAGAGCTGAGCTTTGGAAGACTGATAGGAACTATGATAAAACTATAGGAACAAGTTTAAAAACACCAAAATTTTAATTAACTGCCCTACCTCATGAATCTGAAGTTATGTAAAAGTAACATTGTCCACTTCCAGGAACGCTAGAGGGCTGAGCTTCGAAAGACTGATAGGAACTATGATAAAACCATAGGAAAAAATTTTAATAAGGCATAGCAAAAGTTTTGAACAATATTCCGCATACTTTACTACTTTAAAATTTAAATATTATCCAAATCCTTTAAAAAATTAGGGATATCATAACAAAGATATTTCATGTAAAAAAAGACAAATACGCGAAAATGGTATTCAGTAAAAAGAATTGATATAAAAGTAAAGCTAAGTTCACTAATATTAATTTCATAGTGAAAGGTTCTTACTAGTTTGGAAATGTTTTTCTAAACTGGGCTATTACGGCTGCAATTTTCAGGCTTTTTTTTACATGAAATGTTTTTGTTCTGAAAACATATTTCGATTAATTGAATTTACTGCATTATCGCGCATCAATGAAGTATTTTACTAATAGGAATTTCATCGGACTTTTGTAAAAGTGGCGTGATTCTGCATTGTATTAGGCAGGCCGCAGCGCTGTAAGAATGAGAAGGACAGAACAAGGAGGCATCGCGTGTTCTTTTGGTGTCCGCTTTCGGTCCGCGTCCCTTGCACACGAATCTTCGTATGTCCCATGCATTCGTGTGGGTTGCTTGGTTAAAACTAGTTTGGCCCACTGTAGAAAAAGATGGAATCTACAATTTAACAAATTTGTGTAAAATCGACTTTAACTAGCCTTACAGGTTATTTTTTCGGAAAACAGTAATTGTTGTATTGAATTCATTCATTTATTCGATTTGGTTGGCCTATGCATCGAAGGCCAACTAGCCACAGTCTGCAACTTAATTGCTCTGATTTCTAAAATTGGACAATCACAACACACTCACATTCATACACATATAGACCCCCATGGTAGGCAATTTTCTTTTCTCATGGAGGATTTAATTTTGCCTGATGCTCTTTGTCGAACACAGGGGTCTTTATCGTGCTGGCGCTATCTACGCTCTTAACACGGGACCACCGGCTTACTTCGTTGATGCCCAAACTTCGCTCGAGACAGGCTTTACCTTTACTTCCGGTAAATCTGTATTCACAAACGGAGAGTAGGTTCGAGTTTGTAATGGCAGGCATGGGATTCGAACCACACACCCTCTGATTGGCAATCGGACACCTCGCCCACTGAACCAATCAGGGCCACTTGTTTTATTGAATATTTATAACAAATAAAGTAAATTACTTCTTTTTTAGGCGAAATTTACATTTTGTTCTTTTGTTAGTTACTGTCTTTTTCCATATTTATAATAAATTTTAAAATTTTTTTCAGTCTTCGATTTTTTGTGTTAGATTTTTTATTTTAACATTTGATTCTAGAGTTTTTTAGGGATTTTTTTCGGAAATTTGTAACTTGTAGCCAGTACCTATGTGTGTGCAGTTAGTGTGGAAGCGGCAAAACAACGCCAATTTTTCCCTATCCTACTTTAATTAGCACGCCACTGGTAGCTACTATTAAATACTGGGTTTATTTTGCCTGTAGACCCCCACAACCACAATTTCGAATTAATTGCGAAAAAGTTTGTCAAAGTATTGCAATCTTACATGGTGAAGTTGCAAAAAAGGTACATTTTCAAAGCCAAAATTTATATTATTATGGATTAGATGGAAAGTCCTAATATAACACTTATGATTAAGTGGTGTTGAACAAACTTTATTTATAATTAGAAGAATTGAAAATTTTTTAAATATTTCCCAAATAATAAACAACTTTTTTCACAAGTTTTTGAATTTTAATATTTATAAAAAATATCTCAAAATTTTCAAAATATAAAAAAAAATTAAATAACATATTTACAAATATAAAAATATTATAACATTTTTTGTATCTCCGCTTTTTGTGAGAAGAGTTAAGATGATCAAGTAACCTAACCTGTTAAATTTGCTTCTAATTCTAGACTCTTCTCTCTCTTCTAACTTCCCTGTGCACTGTTTTACGTTTTGCGCTTTTTCCTTTGCCAGCTTTCTTGGCCTGCATTTCTTCCGCATGCGCTTTTTTCCTGTGCAAATATTTCTTTTTCCCTCTTTTCTTGTATTGTAACAAAACAGGATTTTAATATAAATGGTATTTTTGCCATTTATAAGTTTTTAAATATTTTTAATTAAATTATGTTTTTGACATCAACAAGCATTAATTATATGCAAGACTAGGTTAAGATTAAGTAAAATTTATGGCAACACCAGCGACTTGTTTTTTGGCATATTTTCAGGTTTGCTGTATTTTAATAAAAGTTGTATTTGGCTAATATGTCCTTTGAGCCACTAACATCAAAATAATTCATATTTTGTAACTGGAAACAAATTTGCTAAACAATTTTCAATTTTTGAAAAACACACTGTGTAATTTTAATGTCTAATGATTTTCTAGGTCCACGCATCTTTGGATTACGCTGGTATTTTTTCTCTTGGTTTGGAACGTTTAAAGCACAGTCCATCTCTTTCTCGCCAAAGTGAGAAAGCTTAGATTTCAGACCAATCAAGGGCAAGCTAAGAATGCCTAGAGAGTAGGGTGGCTTTGGCTGAGACAAGAAAATCGTTAGAGAAAACATTCTTTAGTTGGCTTTCGTTCGTTTTACTTCTTTTGGTATAAGGTGGTTTTTTTTCAACTGGGAAAATTTATGGATAATTTTAATTTTGTTTAAGACTGTTAACTTTGTTATTCATGACTATTTTGGTCTTTACTTTTAGAGTTTATTTTAATTTTAAAGCTTTTGATTATTACTGTTTCCAGTATTTTAAAATATTACTGCTATTTTTTTCTGGGTTTTTAGTATCAAAAATATTTAATCAACGTTTAAAATATTGATAAATTAATATATTTACAACAAACATACAAAAGGTTTTAAAAACCTAAAAGTTTAAAAGTGTGAATATTTGAATACAAAAGTTTAATAGCAGTAAAATATTTGATTAATAAATATAAGAAGTGAAAATGTGAAGTTTAAAGAAGAAAATTGAAAAGGTATGTATGATTTTCCTACATTGTTTATATTTTTTATTTTTTTGATTTATCACACTGCGTTTATTGTATTACAATCTAGTCAGTAAGACTAGTTAGCAATTTTGTTTTAACTTAATTTACTAAAAAAGTAAGATTGTTTATATAACTGAGAAAAACGTTTATAGCATAAACTTCCTTCAAGAACCGCCAAATTCCCTTTATTTGGTAGCTTCCAACGTTTAAGCATTGGCCACTTAATTTGACAGAACCATTGTTAAACGAGCCGCCTGTTACAGTATGCTTATTTATGGTCACCGTCTAACTATTACCACCCCCCCCCCCTTCAAAACTTTTCAGAACCGCCGAGAATGAAATAGCTTGACCTTACATAAACTTGCATTTTACTTTTGTTTTAAGAGATACGTGAGAAATATTCTCCGCTCAAAACATTATAGCAATTTGTCATCGAAATTTTCTAGAGATGCTTTTGTCTTTTGAGGAGGATGTTTTTGTATTATTCAAAATGTAACTTGGTTTTTTTGTTGATATATTAAAAAGATTATAGGAGACACTTTTAGAAATTGTACATATGGTTATTGTACAGTACCTTATTATAGTATACCGTGTGAGCAAGTACACACCGAGGGGCTTGATTTCCATAAGAGAAACAAAACAGATGGAGTATATCATGTAATAATAAGTGACCGCGACACGTACGATTCCCGTAGAAGGAGTTCCAACGTTGCCAAAGGTACTTTTGATAAATATCTACAGGCGCAGGCAGTTGTGAAGAAGCGGACAACCTAAAAGATTTGTCTATGATGACAATTATTACTTGAAGAAAATCAATAACCAAAAACTTTAAAATTCTGCTTGTTTGTAAAAAAAAGTATCTGAATTTCGAGTTTCGCGAATCGAGTAGCGGCCTATACTGATATTTTCGTTAATCTGGCAACGTTGGTTTTACGCTTTTCTATACTCCCATGCAATCCTTATGGCCCATACAAAAATCCTACCCCTAGATAAAAGGCTGGCCACGCTGTATAGTCCATCCACTTTGTTAAAAACGCTTCTTATAAAGGAAAATAATATTAATTAATTAAAAAAATATTCTTCACGTACAGAGTGTTTGAGTATATTTCAATCAAGGTCTACTCCTCTTATTATAAGAGATAGCAAGTTGTGTAAATTCCAAAGTTGTAGGATTAATTTTAAACCACCGGGAAATGTTACTTGACAAAACAAAAGGTTTCTCAAACGTTTAAAAACAACAAACAGGGTGAATCTCTTTTGGAAAACCCTTTATTGCACCCGACATGATAGGATCTTTTTTTCTAGTATTAGTGGTGAGGTCAGGCCTTCTGTAGAAAATAAAATATACCGAAGGACCACTCGAGATAGCTCGAGAAAAACGTGTGGGAGTTAAGAGGGACTGTATCTTTCCACAGGGCTCCGACAGGGAAAAAAGAGCCTAAACTTATTTACTAAAAATAGCGTAGCAATGAAAAATTATCGAGAAACGACTTACCCTTAGATGTCTTTTGTAGCTACTTGGCTGGCCAGCCCGATTATACGCGAAGTACCAGACTCTCCATTGTTCTATAGTTCAAAATGTTCCCAACACTAATATCTAATAAACTAAAGCGTAAAATTAATAGTTTCCACAATTTTAATATAAAATAATAGCGGTGCGGTGACTTTAGTTGCACGTGGCGCGTGGTTGAGTTGTTCTCGCAGACAATCGGCGTTTTCGTCTGCTAGGCCGAATTTAGCCGCTTATCTCAAATCCTTCATTGCTGGAAGAAGCGCGCGAAGTTTAAATTTAAAATATGGAAAGATATAGCGTAAAGTAAATCAAAATAATATTCTACAAACGCTTGTAAGCGTAGAAAATGTAATCCAAAAATATTTAAAAACTAAGAGAGATAGCTTCTCTAATTTTAAGTGAAAATTAGAGAATATAATTATTTACAAAAATAAAAACAAGTTGGGAAACTTGTTCATTCGGCCCACCAAAATGAGCATCATTTTTCGGTAGGTGAATCTGAATCAATTGGAAGGGGGCAAAGCTTGACTAAAGGTCGTTTAAAGATACCGGACGCGGTACGAACATTTGCCACCCTAGCGTGCCCATCAGGCCCTTTAAAAATTTCAATAATGCGACCTACCCGCCATTGAAGGGGCGGTGATAACTCGTCTTTGATAAGAACGAGGGTACCTATTTTTGGCTCTGCGCATGGTTCCAACCATTTATTTCGTACTTGAAGGGTATGTAAAAATTCTTGGCTCCAACGACGCCAAAAATCGGCTTGTATTCGTTGGACCAAGTTCCATCGCGATAACCGATTCTCAGGTTTACTTGAAAAATCTTCATCAGGAACAGAAACTAAAGGTCCATGTGTTAAAAAATGTCCCGGTGTTAAAACCTGTAGATCGTTACAGTCGGTAGATTGCGGGGTCAAGGGGCGAGAATTTAAAATCGCCTCAATTTGACAAAGAACCGAGTACAACTCCTCATAACTTAGAATTTGCGAGCCAATGGTACGAATTAAGTGAGTTTTTACTGATTTTATCCCTGACTCCCAAAGACCGCCGAAGTGGGGAGCTGATCGAGGGATAAAATTCCAGGCGATAGCTTGTTGCGTGCAAGCATGTCTTGCAAGATCAAGCAATTCTTTGCTTGATTTAACGAAATTTGTGCCATTATCTGAAAAAAGAGTTTTTATGTACCCTCTTCGGGCAACAAAGCGACGTAGCGCAGCTAAAAAAGCGTCCGAAGTTAGATCTGACACTAACTCGAGATGTAAAGCTTTAGTATTTAGACAAATAAAAAGGCAGATATATGCTTTTTGTGTTTTTACACCTCTGTGTTTACTGAGAGTGATAGGTATAGCACCACTAAAATCTACTCCACTAAAAGTAAAAGGCTTTTGTGGAATCAAGCGGTAGGACGGAATTTGTCCCATGATTTGCTCATAAGAATGCGGTTTGACGCGAAAGCAACGAACACATTTGGATAAAACCGTTTTAATTAAGCGTTTGGCAGATAAAATCCAAAAAATTTGACTAATGAGATATTGGACTGTTTGCACTCCGACATGCAAATATTTTTTGTGCATATATTCAATAAAAATATAAGAAAGTCTACTTTCCTTGGGTAAAAGAAGAGGATGTTTTTGTCCGTAAGAAATAGTCATGGCTTGTTGAATGCGTCCTCCAACTCTTATAAGACCATCCTGGTCTAAAAAGGGATTCAATTTTTGTATGGGTTTTATGCATTTTTTCTGGTTTTGAAGGTTAAGAATTACTTCAGAAAAGTATTTTTGTTGTTCGTGCTTAGCCAAACATTTTAAAGCGTTAAAGAGATCGATATAATCTATATTTGTCTTTTTTCTGACGTCTGCGGATAGTCTACAATTATTTATGAATCGTAAACTGCGGGCTAAAAGTAGTTGAATAGCGTAAAAATCGGATTTATTATTTAAAAGCGAATCTAAAAAATTTTCCGTTGTTCGGTCACAAGAAATCAGAGCAACATTTTTTCGTTCCTCAGTCTCTAAACTGTCATTTATTTTGACTTGCGGGGTTTTTGTTGGCCATTTATCGAAAGATTCTTGTAAAAAACTAGGGGCGGCCCACCATAGGGGATGATTTAAAAGCTCACTCGGCGAGCAGCCGCGGCTGGCTACATCGGCACTATTGAGAAATGTGGGGGTATATAACCAACATTCTGGATTAATATTATCTTGGATAAGACTAACACGATTTGCGACAAAAGTTTTCCATTTACTTGGATGGGATTTTATCCAGTGTAAAACAACCATTGCGTCCGAAAAAGCGTAAATATTATTTATTGTGAACCTTTTTATGAATATATCATATGTGTATTTTAAAACCTCAGATAAAAGAGTAGCGGCTAGAAGTTCTATTCTCGGAATACTAACAAATTTTTTAAGTGGAGCGATGCGACTTTTCGCAAGAACAAAATATATGTGATATTTAGCGTTTCGTAAGACACGTAAGTATATTACGCATGCGTACCCTCGTTCACTCGCATCACAAAAACCACAGAGATCGATGGATTCCGCGTTGCTGATGTCAATGTGGCGGGGTAAACTAAATTTTTCTAAAACTTGAAATTCAGATTGATAGAGTGTCCACTGACGAACTATTTCTAAAGTAGGCGTGGCGTCCCAGGAAATACCAAGTAACCAAATTTGTTGAATCAAATATTTTAAAGTGAATGTTACTGGGGTAAGATACCCATGGGGGTCATAGCAGCGTGCTAAAAAAGAGAGAAGCGTCCTTTTAGTACAGCTTTGCTGATTAGGTAATATGTTAAATCGAAACTCGTCGTAGGAAGGATGCCAGCACAGGCCTAAGACCTTAGTGACGTCATCCGAATCGAGAGATAAAACTGCGGGGTTGACTAAGGAGGGATCTAAATGAGAGATCACTTCTGAGCGATTGCTAGACCATTTGTGTAATTTCAAGCCAGCGTTTCCTAATAACTCCGTAAGCTCCTGCTGCAAATTTAACGCCTCTTGAACCGTTTTACATGAAGTAGTGACGTCATCAATATAGGTATCGTTAAGTATAACTTGAGCAGCGTGAGGGTAGTTATCATATTCGGACTCAGCTAAGTGCTGAAGGGTGCGTAAAGCGAGATATGGTGAACAGTTCACTCCGTAAGTGACAGTTCGTAGTTTAAAAACGGAAACTTTTTCATTCGGGTTAAACCGCCAAAATATTTTTTGGTATTTTTGATGATCAGGGTTGATATTTATACCCCGATACATTTTTTGAATATCGCAGGTGAGCGTCACAGGTTTAAGGCGAAAATGTAATAATATTTGAATAATATCTTTTTGTAGTTTCGGACCCGATAATAACACTTGATTAAGCGAAATATGCGTAAAAGGGTCAGTAATACTCGCATTAAAAACTACCCTTGTCTTAGTAGTGATAGCTTCATTTTTAACAACAGCGAAATGTGGAATAAAATAGCTGTCTGAATCGTCTTCTTTTTCTGAGTCATAGTCCATATGACCCAATTCCAAATATTCATTCATAAATTTAGAATATTCACAATACAAGTTTTTATCGCGAAGCAGTTTTTTTTCTAAAGATAAGAAACGATTTAGCGTGACTTGTTTTATTCCAGGAAACTGAGGTGGATTTGCAAATGTGCGAAAGGGAAGGGAGACAGTATACCGGCCGTCTTGATTACGCGACACGCTCTGTTTAAAATAATTTTCACACATTTCATCCTCTGGTTTCAAATGAGTTTTTTGGGGGACGCAGTCGGTTTCCCAAAATTTTGAAATTAATTGCGAAAGCGAGTCATTTTCATTTTGACAAAAAAGAGCATTAATTGGCGGGGTAGAAATGAAGGGTTGATTTATTTGTCCCATCAAAATATAGCCGAAAATAGTTCCCATAGCAAAGGGATGATTTGGATCATCGCTAGCGATTTTTTCACCCTGTATAATTAGTGGAAAGAGATCCATACCAATTAGTAAATTTACAGGCGAAGGGTTGTAAAAAGTGGGATCTGCTAAGGGTAAATTTTTTATAAAATGCCAATTTTCTGTATTTATTTTTACTGACGGTAAATCAGTACAAACTTTTTGCAAAATAATCGCTTGCGTAGACACAAAAATATCTGGTTTTTGAAAATTACAAATTTTAATAAAAATCGATCCTAGATCAGAAGTAAGAGAGTTGCCTCCAACCCCCTGTATATTTGAACATAAGGGTTGTCTTGGAAGGCCCAATTGTTGCGCTAATTTTTGAGAACAGAAAGTGTTTTGCGAACCGCTGTCTAACACCGCTCTAACTGTTTGAAAGTTACCGCGGACATCTTGAATTTTTACTAGGATAGTTGACAATAAAACTTGCGATTGCGCAGAAATAAAACCACAATGCGTGGGGTTAGAACCCGAAGGAGTTGCGATTGGTACTTGTGAATTAGAAGACGTCGAAGTAAAATTGTTATTATTTTGAGTAGAGTAATTTTGAAGCGGACACCCAGTAGCCGGGGATCTAAAACTTTGCTGACTGGCCAAGTAACCACGTGGTGCAATACTGGGAGATGCGTTGGGAGAAATGTTAGAGGGATTTTGTGAGAAATTCACGTTAGCATCAAAATGTGATCTATTTTGATTTTGAGAATTAGCGCAATTATAATTTCGCTCAAAATGAATTAATGAGTGGTGTCTTTGATTACCAGGGCAATAGCGACATGAGCGTAGACTTTGACAAGAATTTGTTAAATGTATTGAGCTTAAACAATTTAAACATAGTTTTTTATTTTTAGCGTAAGAATAGCGTTCGTAGGGAGATTTACCTTTAAATGCGTTACATAAATATATTGAATGTGTGTTAGAATCACAAAAAGCGCATCTATCTTTAGAATGAGTATTTTCCGTACCAAGTAGCGTTTTTGTATAATAAGGCGAGGCGTTATTTTTATAAAACTGTTTATTATTTTTAAATCTATTTTTAGATTGTAGCGAATAAAGCGAATTACATTGACTTTCAAGAAAATTATAAATTTCTTGATATTTGGGCATTTCATTAGACCTAGAATTAGCTAGTTCAAAGCGCGAAAGTAGTACCTCAGGCAATTTATCTAGTAAAATGTTGGCGAGCGGAAAACACCATTGATCAGTGTCGTAATTTAGAGTTTTTAAAGCCTCAATGTTTTCTGAAAAAACATCAAGCAACGTGCGCAGCGTTTCTGGATTGTCGTCTTTGAGAGCGGGAAAATTATACACGGAGCGCCAATAAGTTTGAGCCGATAAGCGGGGGTTATGATAGCGTTTTAGAAGCGTATTGTAAGCGATTATATAATTAGCGTCGGTTATTTGTAAATGTTTAACTACGTTTAAAGGCGGTCCTTTTAGGTAGGACAGTAACAAATTAAATTTAGCGTTTGTAGGAATACTAGGATTATTGTGTACAGAACTATTGTACATATCTAGAAAGGTTGGAAACTTAGTGATGTCGCCATGAAATTCGACAATGCGCAGTCTTGGCATTAAAGACGCCATAAAGCGGTCTGGATCAGAAGAATTTGAAATTTGCGTTAAGTTTTGAGGTTGAGGAGCTTCAATTTTCACCTCAAATAGTTGTTTTTGAATTCTTTTAATATCATAGAAGCTGTCGTCAAACTCAGTAAGGCGTTCATTTTCTTCTTCCAGTCTCTCCGGACTTGCCGAATAAGCCTCTATTATTTGATTTTGATAAATAAAAAATGTTTCTTTCATCTCATCAAGGTCGATAAGTCGAACCTGTAAACACGGTTTTTTTGTATCATCCGTTAGGCATGCATTAGCTAAGTTATGAAGAGTATTAATGCGATTATGTTGCACATTACGGAGTGCTTCTAACTTCTTAAGTTGCGTACTCATTGTAATGTTTTTAAAAAACTCCGTTAACACAGGTGAACGATGAGTTTCCGAAATTTTTAATATTTAAAAATTAAAAGCGTTTAAAAAGAAAAGAGAATAGGCGATAAAAAATGTAAACAAGTCTCATTTACCTCTTAATATCTTTGTGTTGGAAACTTTTCCTACGTGCATTCGACGCCAAGCCAAAAAGAGGTAGGAAATGCGCGAAAACAATGCGCGTTCGGTACTTTTTTACTTGTTATTTTTACTGCGAGCACAGCAAAAAGAGCAAGGTCAGCGTATTTATTAAAAATTTTATTTTTAACAAAATGCGATTTAGACTTTAATTTTTCCCGGGGTCCTGTTATCCGGCTCGAACCTGGACCAAATGGTGAGGTCAGGCCTTCTGTAGAAAATAAAATATACCGAAGGACCACTCGAGATAGCTCGAGAAAAACGTGTGGGAGTTAAGAGGGACTGTATCTTTCCACAGGGCTCCGACAGGGAAAAAAGAGCCTAAACTTATTTACTAAAAATAGCGTAGCAATGAAAAATTATCGAGAAACGACTTACCCTTAGATGTCTTTTGTAGCTACTTGGCTGGCCAGCCCGATTATACGCGAAGTACCAGACTCTCCATTGTTCTATAGTTCAAAATGTTCCCAACACTAATATCTAATAAACTAAAGCGTAAAATTAATAGTTTCCACAATTTTAATATAAAATAATAGCGGTGCGGTGACTTTAGTTGCACGTGGCGCGTGGTTGAGTTGTTCTCGCAGACAATCGGCGTTTTCGTCTGCTAGGCCGAATTTAGCCGCTTATCTCAAATCCTTCATTGCTGGAAGAAGCGCGCGAAGTTTAAATTTAAAATATGGAAAGATATAGCGTAAAGTAAATCAAAATAATATTCTACAAACGCTTGTAAGCGTAGAAAATGTAATCCAAAAATATTTAAAAACTAAGAGAGATAGCTTCTCTAATTTTAAGTGAAAATTAGAGAATATAATTATTTACAAAAATAAAAACAAGTTGGGAAACTTGTTCAATTAGTAGTAGTAGTAGTAGTATTAGTGGTGGGGAGACCATTTTTGGCACACGGCGCGCTCTTTTCGCAAACCCCGATTTTGTCCGTACACCATATACCAAACTGATGCACGTGCTCCTTAGGATGCAAGTTTTCTTTCTCTAAGAGGACTTAATTTTACCTGACACCTCTTTATCGACGGCAGGGATCTTTATACTGCGTCTCAAGTATACACAGTGGATCCACGCTATTACACCCCTTCCGGAAGTTGATCCTGCTAAATTTGCGTCTATCTAATATCGCTATCGTCCCAGCAGAACGTGGTTAAAGACCATAGACTTATTTCCATTTTAGCACAACTATTGTAATCGTCGTGAGTTGACTTTAGGGGATTTATGCTAGCGCCATCCTGGTACCGACTGCAGCACTTATACCAGGCTCCTGGGTTATTCATCCTGGTTCCTCGGCTGGCTGCGTAGCGCCTTCCGGACTACACCTGCGTATATTCTCGACGTTCAATTATTCAACGTTTTACTACAAAGGCTCCTTATACGCAATCGACCACACGGAGTTCTGCTCAATGTGTAACCTGGATAAACATGAATCAGTCGAGCATATTTTAATTGTCCACTCTATCGAGAGGTTTGACCGGTTTCCTGGCATCATTCACGGCTTAATTTCAAACCTTTCATGTTTCAAAAGTGTTTGTTTATCTCTTATTAATATTTTACCCCTGCGTTCCTTTTTAAGAAATGAACTATAAGTTTTTTTTTGTCTGCAAATTTTTTTTTTGTAATTCAAAAGATTTTTTTTAGAAACTATAGTCTGTAGATTAGGACCATTTTAGGTGTTTATACTGTATTTTTTTTTTGAAGAACTTCTTGCTATAAAATATAATTTGTTTCTAGAAGCAATAAATAATTTGAATTGAATTGAATTTAGTGTGCATCGCACGCGACTTCAATTGCGACTATTGAACGCTAAAAAGAAAAGGGGCGACAGGGCGACGAGACTTTTTTTTTGTTTGTGTATTGTTGTTCTAGACGCGAACCTGGTACCTTTTGCATGTGAAGCCGAGAACCATTTGACATTTGTTTCGCAGCGTTCGTTTAAATATTTGCAATTCAAAAATCTAATTTTATTGATTAATAAAACAGCACTTGTCATAAATAAACAACTGATATGACAAAGTCCTTGATTCAGGTTTCCAAATGTATAAAATAACAGAAATATAAAATGTTTAAGACCGATTCTATTTAGATATGAAACAATTCAAATAAAGATTGTAAAAACGGCACAGAAGCTAACGTTAAAGAGGATAATCTACAGAAGATTTGCGGACATAACCGTGCGAAAAAACCCGTGCGAGCCCAAAGCGCGCCAATAAAAACCACGCCGTTACAAAACCGGGCTGAACCAAAACCGCGTGAAACAAAATAGCACCTAAAGGCAAAACCGCGTCAACCCGATAACTCTCAGAGTAAAATAGCTCAGAAGGACAAAACCGCGCTTACAGGGAATAAAAGTAAGCCAAAGCCAGAACACCGCAAAGAATTTTTTTCGAAAGTCAACATAATCTAACCAATATAATTCGACTAAGGAATCCTATTTCAACTAATTTTTACTCAATTCAGCTTTCTTGTATTTCTCTTGGCAGGTCAATTCATGATAATTGAGTTGATTGAATGCTAACCGCGGTCAATAATTGATCGCAAACGTTATCTAACTCGTGACACGCCTGCTACTCTTGCGGCGGTTTTTGGTCCTCATGCGTGGGGTATATTTTCGCGTTTGACGTGCTTTTGGTTCCACGCTGTTTTGTTCTTAAACGCAGATTTGGTCCGGCACGGTTTACGTTGCGCGCGGTTTTGTTCGGGCGCGGTTTTTGTTGGCGCGGTTCTGACGCAAACCTATACAGAACTATACCAAAATAAATATATCCATAACGGATCTGATACATTCATGGTCCACATTTCATAAACATCGATTTAGCAGTTTAGGAGCGATCATGTTACGGATAGACATACACACACCCACACACACAAACATACGTCACGCCGATATAGCTAAGATAGGTCCAAATACACTCAAATAACAAATTTTTGGCGTTATCTAAAAAAAATTCTAAATAATACCTTCTCTAGCCGTTGCTGCGCGGGCTGGGAAGGTAAAAAAAACCATGGCGAGAAACCATGAAGAAATTAGCAAATCACCTGGAAAAGACGGAGTAACGGCAGAAATGCCAAAGTACGGTCGTAAAGCTATAGAATAAGAAAAAATATTCCCAAACAACTATAAAGAGAAAAACCTAAAAACTACAGACCTATTATAACACTCCTTAATGTAATTTATAAGTTTTTACGCAAATATCAAGAAATAGACTGACAACAAATCTTTACAAATATCAATCAAAAGAACAAGCACGCTTTAGAAAAGGTTTCAGTGCCACCTATTAACCTTGAAAATACTAACAGAATGAGCAAACGAATACAACATTTCACTATATATTTCGTTTATAGGCTTTAAGAAAGCTCTCGATAGCATTGAGCAATACGTATAGCCAAGCAACAACATCATTCAAAATCATCGAAGGAAGTAAGCCAATCCTCATAAGAAGAGGCATAAGAAGAGGTGTCAGAGAGGGTGAATATCCCCCAAGCATTTAACCAGGGCCTAGAATGGATTGGATTAAATGGATAAGAAATAAAACAAAAGTAAGGGATGTCAAAGGAGTGGTAGCAAAATCAAAATGGAAATTTGATGGTCATAATGACAGACAAAAAAACGATCAATGGAACAAAAATGTATTGTAAACTGAAGACCTTGGGAAAAGAAAAGAAGTAGAGGAAGACACCAAATGAGATGGGCGAACAATTTGAAGAAACATGCGGGAACTAGATGGATGAACACAGCGCCAGACAGGAAAAATTGGAAGATATTGGGATAGGTAGATAGATTGCGAAACACCCAAGAAAACTTCGATACATTCGGGGTAGTAGAAGAGATTTGTGGTTAAAAATTTTGCAAAGAGCGAGCGACTATTTCTTTGCTTGTTGTTGGCCGAGGCAAGGCATTTCAGACCATGTCAATAGAGGACCCTTGGGGCTCTATTCTCATACTTGAACGATGTGATTGTCCACATCGCACGCTTTGGCCAATAGCAAACTCTGTGGTCGCATGTTGTGCGAAATGACTTATCTCGACCAATGACATAGTCGCCCGCTCTTCGCAGTTAGTGAATTTTACGCGTTTGAAGTGATATCTGTTCTCCTGCCCCGTAACGACTGAAATTTTCTCGGTCGGATCGTAGAAGCAATGGAGGTCTTTTAGCATAGCACGTGACGTTTCGGAGCTAACTTAAACCTTGCCATTGGCCAAAGCATGTGATGGGAACCATCACATCGTTTGAGTTCGAGAATGAAGTTAAAGAAATTATTTTTGATGACAAAAAAGAATCAGATTCAAAAATAGTAGCAGAAAAGTTAAATAAATACTATATTGAAAGTATATAAAGAATCATTGACTCAATACCAAATACAACATCAGACATTTTTAAAATTCAAGTTAATGAAAACACATTGAGCAAATTTAATGAGATTACATTAAATCAGTTAAAAATAAAATATCAAAATTAAAATCAAACAATACTAAAACAGAAATAATGAATAAAGAATTACTGAAAGAAGCTTTTTCAGTTATAGGTTATCAACTACTAAATCTAATAAACACATGTTTGAAAGATGGTGAAATTCCGGATACATTAAAATGTTCAACTAAAACCCCTGGACCGAAAATAAAAAACACAAAAAAATATGACAAAATGAGACCTATTATTGTATTGTGGGACATCAAAAAATTATTAGAAGAAGTGGTTTACGAGCAATTTTTATAATTCATAGATGAAAATGAAATTTTAACAGAAATTGCCGTTCAGTATGTAGTGGAAAATTGGAGAAGGTGTTTTGAAACAAATGAAATACTTATTGGGATATTCTTAGATTTTAAAAGGGCCTTTAAGACAATTGACAGAGAGAGGCTTCTACAAGAACTTTATAAATATGGATTACGAGGAAAAGTTTTGGAATGGTTTAAAAATTATTTGTTTAACAGAAAACAACATAGTAAAATAATAAACACACTATCATCAAAAAAAGGAATCAAAATTGGGGTATCTCAGGGAAGTAAATTGAGGCCATTATTATTTATTCTTTACATAAGCGATTTACCATCCATTTTAAAAAATAGCTTAATTCAAATGTTTGCAGATGATACGTTAATTTACTTAAAAGGCAATTCGTTGGAACATATTACTTATTTATTAAATGCTGACTTAAAATTAGTTTTAAATTGGTTAAATATAAACAAATTAAAGTTAAACGTTAATAAAACGAAATACATGACAATAAATTTGAAAAGTAATCAAATAAATTTGGAAATTAAAATATACAATGAAAAATTGGAAATCGTGGAATTATTCAAATATCCAGGAATAATAGAAGACTCAAAATTAAAGTATAATTTATACTATGACAATATCAACTACAAAATCGCAGCAAAAATTGGATATTTAGGAAATATAAGTCATTATTTATCATTTTTGTCAAAAAAATGTGTATACAGATAATGAAGACATTCTGGAAAAATGACAAATTTTACAAAATTGAGCAATGAGAATAATTTAAAATGCAGATAGATATATCAAAATAAAAACAATGTTAAAGAAATTAAACTGGCTAAACGTAAAAAAAAATAATAATTTATAATATTTTTATTTCAATGTATAAAATTAATAATAATTTACTACCAGAATCATTAAATCAATTTATAAATCTAAATACTAAATATCATACTTACAATACCCTGAATAAGGAAGATTTCCATTTAAGCACTACATGAAAATTAGTTGTTCAAAAATCAGTATTGGCAAAAGGCTTGAGTGAATACAATAAATTAAAATTGTCAATTAAAAATGAACCAAATTTAAAAAAAAAATTTAAAAAGTTTAAACATATTCATTTTCAATACAATTTATATAAAGTTGTTAAATTTTATTGATACAGTGTTAGTTTATACTTATTTATTTATTTCTTTTGTAATTTTGTTTGTTAATTGAAGAAAATATTGTAGCAAAATTGCTAACTAAAAGCTTAAAACAAAATAGGTGGCATGGTAGGAAGAGTGTCTTTAAATATGCAAAAATGTTTAAAAATATACGCCTTAATACAAAATTGACGTGTTCGGTTGTCGGCGGTTTTATTTAAATTGTTCACTAAATACCCTCAAAAGCCTCTGTTTCAATGTTCGTGAAACATTCTTTATAAATATGCAAATAAAACCTTTTATTCAAAAAAAGTTCGCGCATACAAAATCTACGCTCTTTTCTAACACAAAGCACCTTTTACATGCTGACGATCTTATCGTTAGGAATTTCTATTTGAAGGGAAGTGCTCCACATTCTGCAATGCAAGTTACTTTTAACTCTATATCTCGTCCTTCTTCAAGCGTAGTTTTAAGTATTACATAGGAACAATAAACTGACTGACAAAAAAGTATATTTTAGTAAGTATCATATATATTGTAATAAACCTCCGTAGTTATTGGAGGATTTTTAAAATGAAGCATGTTAATTTGACACCTAGAACAAAAAAAGGGAAATCAAAAATATAGACGTATGATTTTCAGACGTCTTTTTAACTTATTTTAAGGTCACTCCAAAAAAAATTAAAAAATTTCGATTTTTTTAAGGGATAGTTAAAACTTGATTTTTTGTGACATCTCAGCTATATGTAAATACGACATGCTTCAACTGTTAGTTTTGATGTTCAAAGCGCACTTACAAAATTATACAGTTTTGTATTTTCATTAATCAGGGTACTGGGTAATTTTGTACCCAACTGCGACTAGTAGATTTAGCAGTTGGGTGTTTTCTTTATTTAATTTTCTTTTATTTCCAACTTTTAGTTTTAATTCTTAGTCAGCCTTATAGAGAGAGGGGAAACCAGTAAAATGGTGTTGAAAAAATCCTAAAGCGAGTGCTGAAAGAGTTTCTGAAATTGCTCTATATTTCTGAAGGTTATAGCTACAACTATTACTAATAAAAAGTGCGGGGAGGGGGAACTAGTAGGATGGTGTTGGAAAAAAATCTTACAGCCTGTGGAATAATAATTTTTAAAATATGGTTTTTGAAAAGGGTGTGGGAAATGACAGGAGGGGGGATGGGTGGGAGCAGGGAGGACTGCAAGGTAATTACAGCAAATTATAGGACATTTGCAATGTAATGTAATCAAAGGAATTTAATTAGATTCGTCTCAAATTTAGGTAATTTGTGTGCCTTATAGCCTACATCGTGTGACAAAATGGCGTCAAACGAACGCCACGTTGATTCATGTTAAAAAAATATAGCCTACACCTTTTTTTTAAATCGGTTAAGCCGTTTAGCCTCTAGCGCGACACAAACATACATATCCCATGCGAGAAACATTCCCCTTCTTTCGCCGTGCTGCACTTGGGCAAAAAACACAGACGCTTTATTTTTTTCTGTATTGGCACACTGTCAGTGGTTCTTGTTTGAAACTCGCAGACAATGATTGTGGCTGAAACCAGTACCAAAGTCAGTGACTAAAATTTAGTTAATGAAATCGTGTAGACTTCATGATTTAGTAGCTTAAGTACTACATCATAAAATCTATACGGTTCCATTCCTAAAATTTAGCTACCGCTTTAGTACTTGTTCCAGCTACTGAAACCGTGTAAATCTGTCGTTATAACAACACTGACAGTAGAAACAAGATTTCGGACTTCCATTCACTTTATTTATTTAAAACACGACGTTTCGGTTAGTAAGTATCTCTAGCAGTTTACAGTTTACACTTGAAAACGGTTAGAGCTACTAACCGAAACGTCGCCGTCGTATTTAAAGTAAATAAAGACAATGGAACTCCGAAATCCTGACAATCCCTGTATTATATATATATATATATATATATATATATATATACAGTGTCCCCCATAATGTTTGCGACATATGGAAAAAAAAACTTATTTGTGAGATATGGGAAATAATTTTATATACGATCAATCCTGCTTGTTGACTATCCTTAAAAGACATTTTGACATTTGTCATATGATCACTGTCATGGCGGCAACTTCAAAAAATTAGGTATGAAATCCCAAAAAGTGACGTTAAATCGCAAACTATTGAAAAAAGTTATTTAAAAAAAGTGTTTAGAATGTCATTTTAGGATCCTCTATGAAATTTGGAGGAAAAGTAATGAAAAATAAGAAATACGCTATTTTTAGCCCTAGCCTTATTATGAATTAATTTTATACAGATTTTATTATTGAAGTAGTTTAAGTAATGCAATATTTAATGAACAAAAGTAAAATGATTCCAAATTCTTTATTGAAATCGTTCATAAAAAATTAAATAAACATATCCGATTAGCACATGTACCTTCTTGTCGCAATCGCCTTTTTTTTACAGTTTGTAAGGTTTCCGTGAATTTAGTATTAATACCACAATAGAAAAGAACCCCATCATTAATTATTTAAACTTTAATAAAATATTTAATAAATAATATCAATGAACAAACTGTCAAAAAAAGGCCATTGCGACAAGAAACGTACATGTGCCAATCGGATATTTTTATTTATTTTTTTATGAATGACTTTAATAACGAATTTGGAATCATTTTACCTTTGCCCATTAAATATTGCGTTACTTGAACTATTTCAATAATAAAATCTGTATAAAATTAATTTATAATAAGGCTGGTGCCAAAAATAGGGTATCTCTTATTTTTTATTATTATTGCTCCAAATTTCATTGAGGACCCTAAAATGACATTCTAAACACTTTTTTCAAATAACTTTTTTCGATATTTTGCCATCTAACCTCACTTTTTGGGTTTTCATGACTAATTTTTTGAATTTGCCGTCATGACAGTGATCACTTGACTAATGTCAAAATGTCTTTCTAGGTTATTCAACAAGCAGGATTGATCGTATATATTTTTTTTTTCCATAATAAAAATTTTTCCCATATGTCGCGAACATTATGGGGGACACTGTATATATACAAAATTTACAAAATAATACAATACAATACAATACAAATCGTTTATTTCCATAAGACAATCATACAATCGTATAGGAATAGTCATACTTATACTAACCTAAATAGAGAAGCGCAAAATAATATTTTTCTTTTACTTATCAGTCTATTCGCCCTATATTAAAATTTTATAATATTCATCTACACGATACAAACATTTTTCTAATAAAAAGCTTTTTAATTTACATTTAAATTGATTTAGTGATTTACAGGTCTTAATATTATATGGTAAATTATTAAAAAGGAGAGGGCCTATATTATGAGGGGCACGGTATGCCAACTTAGACTTACAAATATGTGTACGTAAGTCATAGCTATGTCTAGTTTGCAAATTATGTATATCACAGTTTCTTGTAAATTTATCATAATTAATAAAAACATACAAACAAATTTCATAAACGAACAAAGACGGTACAGTTAAAATATTAAAATCTTTAAAATATTCTTTACAACTCTGCGTCGTTGGTATTCCCGCAATTGAACGTATACACCGTTTTTGTGCAATGAAAACATTCTCAGAGTGAGTTGACCAACCCCAGAAACAGATACCATATCTTAGCCTTGAGTCAACATTTGCGAAATAAACCTGAGTTAGTTGTTGTTTTGTTAAAACAGTTTTTAACTGTCTCAACACATAACTTTGAGAGTTTACTTTTGGTATTAGATATTCACAATGTGTTTTCCAGTTTAAGTTTTTATCGATGTATAGGCCAAGAAATTTATTAGTGTCAGCAAAAGAGATTATCTCATCGTCCAATTTAATTTCCAACTCAGTTATATTTTTTTGTGCATGATGAAATCGCATAGGCGTTGTTTTGGAGGGCTTTAAGTAGAGAGAATGATCAGAGAACCAACTGTTAATATTTTGAACCAGATGACTGCATTTTTCTTCAAGAACTGTATCAGACTCATCTGAAGTAGCCGATGAAAGGTCATCAGCGAAAGTCGCAAACAGAGCTTCGGGATCTATGTTTTCAAACTGATTAATAAATAATATAAAAAATATGGGGCCCAGAATTGAACCTTGTGGTATACAGCCTTTTGGTCATTGCTGTCGACTTTGGCAGTGGCGTAGCTATCGTTGGGCAAACCGTCGCAGTGCCTGGGGCCCCGACGTGAAAGGGGTCCCAGTGGCCCTAGTAAAAACATCGTTTTTAAGTTTCTTATGTCATCTGGTTCGTAAGTTCAGAGTTCAGGTTTTATAAAAACTACAAAAAAAATTGTTTTTACTGCGTTTTTGGTCCCTCCCAGCCCTCCTATCCGGACATCCGTCACTGTAAATGTATATTTTATATTTATAAAAGAGCTTGTTCTAAAAAAACTGGCTTTAAATAAAATACGTAGTTAAACGATGATAAATTAAATGATTTTGCAAATTAAAAAGCAAGAAAAAAGGATTTTATTTTGTTATTATGGCAAAGAACAATTTTTGTTACCAAGCATTTTATATTCTTATTGAGTTATGAGGGCCCCCAAAAAATTGTTTGCCCCGGCGCCCTTTGACTTCTAGATACGCCGCTGTACTCTGGCACACTAATTATGAGCTTATTTGTTACAAAGACAACATAAAATCCATATCTGATTGATGAAGATATTATAAAAAATAAAATTATGTATTGGGCAAATTGGGGCAAAGGTTTCTAAGCATAACAGGCACCCCGTTTTGCCTCCGTCACTAAACCCTGTTTTGCCCGAAATTACTTATTAAATTTAAATAAAAATCAAAGGAAAAGGAAAAGGTTAATTTTCCAGGCAACGCTTTTGACTCTGCACTGAAAAAACAGATATCTATCTGTAAAAGATATTTGGCTGTCGTCTGGCCAAAATGTGGGCCGAAATAATACACAATTTGTCTGACTTTTTGTTTTTATTTCAACACTTTTTTGACTTCTTTTTTAAGTGACAAAAATAATCAAAACATGACAAAACTATATAAAGTGAACAAAAATACAACATTTCTTCCCCTTGAAACAGGAATCGAACAGGAATTGTTAAACGTCTTTTAAAAATATATTATTAAATCTTCAACTTCACTTGAAAAGGGTCTTTTCTTTTTTTTTATTCCGTTATCTTGGCAAGTTTACTAACAGGTCTTTTTAAGATTGCTCCTCCTTTTGTTTTTACTTCTGCTACTCTAATTCTTCCATCTGGGCCTTCAAATACCTTTTGTATTCTGCCCAATTTCCATTCATTTCTAATCGTGTTATTGTGACAGATTACAACAACATCATTTACTTTTAGTGGCTGGTTGTCTTGTGTCCATTTACTTCGTTTAGTTAATGTGGGCAGATATTCTTTGATCCATCTGTCCCAATAGCATCTTAAAATCTCTTGGCATTTTCTATAACCTTTTCTCAAACTTGCTTCTCTGTCATCTCCCAATGGATACATTGCATTGGTATATTGTACTAAAAAGTGATTTGGGGTCAATGGTTCTAGATCGTTAGGATCTGAAGATGCAATTGTGATTGGTCTGCGATTAATCATATTTTCTATTTCTGCGAATACTGTTAACAAAACTTCATCTTTTAATCTTTGTTTTTGTAGGATGGCATAAAATGTATTTTTGACAGATCTTATGAGACGTTCCCATACCCCTCCCATGTTTGGAGATGCTGGGGGAATAAATTTCCATTCAATCTTTTCCAATAATAATTTTTGTTCAATTGTTGTAAAATTTATTTCTTTCATTGCTTTCTGAATTTCTTCCGATGCTCCTCTTAGGTTAGTTCCATTGTCTGACAGTATTTGTACAGGTTGTCCTCTTCTGCTTATCATTCTCCTTAGTGCCATAATACAAGAATCTGTAGTTAGTGAATGTGTGACTTCCAAGTGGATTGCTCTTATACTCAGGCAAGTAAAAATTACTCCCCATCTCTTTTCATTTCGTCGTCCTATTGAAACTTCAAAGGGTCCGAAGAAATCAATCCCAGTATATGAAAAGGGTCGGTTGTCAGATGTAACTCGTTCTATAGGTAGTAGACCCATAATTGGTACTTGAGGTTTAGGTTTGTTTAGTTTGCATCTTAAACACTGTCTAAATATCTTTTTTACGGCTGATCTTCCATTTATTATCCAGAATTTTTGTCGTGCTTCGTTCAAAACGAGTTCAATTCCTTGGTGACCAAATCTCTCGTGTAGCATTTTTAAATATAGCACAGTAAATGGATGATCTTTGGGTAAAATCGCTGGCCTTTTAGCAGAATATGTCATATTTGGGGATAAATCAGTTCTTCCTGATAAGACTATTATATCATTTTCTAAAGTTGGGTTAAGTTTGTTTAATCTACTTTGTTTTGGAATTTTACTTGTTACATTCCCTCTTAAAATATTCACTTCTTGTGGGAACGTTTCTTCTTGACATCTTTTTACCCATGTCAATTCAGCTTTGTTAATGTCCTGCAAAGACATTTCTTTTGAGCATTGGAATGTCCTTAATTTTGATTTTAAAACTTCACTTATTCTAAAAATCCATGCTGTTATTCTAATTAGTCTATAATAGTCTGAGAATTCATTGATATCTGGCAGGCAAAAATTGGTAATACCATCTGATTTGCTTGTGACGGTTAAAACATTTTCTGACTGTGGGTTCTTATTTTCCTTAATTTCTGAAATTCGTTTTGTTGGCCACTCAGAACAATTTCTTTTCTTTAAAAATTCAGGTCCATAAAGCCATTCTTTGAAATTTGTCTGGTTATTTTTCTCTTCTCCGTAAGATCTCGTAGCAAAATCGGCTGGATTGTGCTTGGATGACACCCAGTTCCAGTCAAAGATTTCCGTCAGCTCTTGTATTTCGCCAACTCTATGGCCTTCATACTGTCCTAACTTTTTTCCGTCCCCATGAATCCAGTATAAAACTGTTGTTGAATCAGTCCAGTAATATTCCTTAGTTATTTTTAATTTAAGGTAATTTTTTACGTTGCTGGCAAGTCTACTACCAATTAAGGCAGCTTGCAATTCCAATCTTGGTATCGAGATTGGTTTGTTTGGTGTAACTCTGGCTTTAGCAATTACTAAATGTATATCAATCTTGAAATCTGTCATGGTTCGAAGGTAAATGGCTGTACTGTAAGCTTGCTTGCTACTATCACAAAATGTGTGAAGTTCTAAAGCATTCGAAACTGGTATTTCATTTGACAAACATCTTGGTATTTTTAATTCATGAATTTTGGTTAGATCATTTTTCCATGTCCTCCATTTTTGGAATATGTCTTCGTTAATATAATCATCCCAATCTATACCGCTTCTCCATATATCTTGAATAATTAGTCTTCCTTTAATAACAAAGTTCGCTATTAATCCTAATGGATCATAAACTGACATTACTACTTTTAAGACTTCACGTTTTGTCGGTCTATTTGAAGTATGCTGATCCAAAACACTTTTATTTAACTTAAATATAAATGAATCATCTATTGAGTCCCAGACTAAACCTAGGACGCGTTGAGTTTTTGTGTCTGATAGATTCAAATCTTTTTGTAAGTCTTCATTAACATACATCATGGTCTTCAGTTTTCTTGAGTTGGTTGACCATCCAGTCAGTTCAAACCCTGCCTTTTGTTGTACTCTTTGCACTTCTGTGACAATTTTATAAGCTTCCTCTGGTGTGTGAAAAGAATCTAGATAATCATCGACATAGTGTCTGTTTTTTATGGCTTCTATGGCTCTTACACTTCCATATAACTCAGCATTGGTATTTTTTACGAATTGCGCACATGAAGGCGAACATGTCGATCCAAATGTCATTACCATCATCTCATAAATGTCAGGTTCTTTTTTGGAGTCACCTTCGCGCCATAAAAACCTTTGTGCACATCTGTCTTCTTCTCTTATTTGTACTTGACAAAACATTTCTCTAATATCGCTAGTCACTGCGATTTTTCCAATTCGAAAAGTCATAAGTACTGAAATCAATGGTGCCATTAGGTCCGGTCCTGGAAGTAGACATGAATTTAAACTCACATCATGTGATTTCGCTGCTGCATCAAATACTGTTCTTATTTTTTCGGGTTTGTGAGGATTTATTACACCAAAATGACTCAAATACCATGTCATGGGTGGCTCATATTTTATTTCATCTTGTGTTAATTTTCTAGCGTAATTTTTATCCAAATATTTATTTATATTTTGATGGTACTTCTCTCTAAAATTTGTGTCTTTCTTCATTTGTTTTTCAATGCATTCTAGTCTTCTTAAGGCAAGAGTTTTACTTTCTGGTAATTTGTCAATACCTTCTTTCCACAGCAAGCCAATTTCGTATCTTTCTCCGACATATCTTATGGTATCTTGCATAATTTTTTGAGCATACTGTTCTTCTTTATTTTCAATGTTTTTTAAACTGATTCCTTCTGCTTCTAATGCAAAGTTATCTTTCATCAATTTATGTAAATCTTCATTTCTGACGTCTGAGTCTCTATGGCAAATATGGAATGCAAAACTGTTTTCCTTTTTCACAGGATTTGTAAAACTGCCATGTATAATCCATCCCAAATGCGTTTTTGTTGCCATGGGCAAGCTAAGTGGACCTTGGATAACTTTTCTAGCAACTGTCAATCTAATATTATCTTGACCAATAAGTAACAATGGTCTTGAAATAATATCTTTAAGTGGTAATCCATCTAGATAAGACAAGTGTTCGAAATTTTTGATTTTGATTTCTTGAAATGGTAAAGATAAATTTGTTACTGATCTAACATTTTTCATTGAGAATTTTCGAGCGTTTTCATATGCACCACAGATTTCTAAATCAAAACGTTGAGAATTGTTATTTTTGTGTACAACATTATTGGTCCATTGGATGCATAGTGGTTCCCTTGAGCCTTCAATTTTTAAAAAATCTGCAACCGTTTGATCTAAAAGAGTTACTGTAGAACCTTCGTCACATAAGGCTACTACATCCATAAAATTGTCATGTGGTCCAAATAATCTAACATTTACCATTCTTAAATAAGTATAATCAATGTAAAAGATATTTGGCTGTCGTCTGGCCAAAATGTGGGCCGAAATAATACACAATTTGTCTGACTTTTTTGTTTTTATTTCAACACTTTTTTGACTTCTTTTTTAAGTGACAAAAATAATCAAAACATGACAAAACTATATAAAGTGAACAAAAATACAACACTATCAAATTAATATTAACTTGAACCAAAAATGTGAAGATCTTAAATGGGACCTGATTCTTGGTTCAATGGAATGATTCTCTTGACAAAATGTTGTTAAAATAATTGTGCCCAGAGGCTTGCGACTTATACCAAGGTCGTTTATCTTTTGCGACAAGAACTAAATGGTCTTTGGTCAAAGGTAAAGGGGTCTTAGGTCAAGAGTACAGAATCTTGACCCTAGAATAGGCTAAAACCCCACATTTTAAAAATGATGCCTTCGTGCGGCCTCAGTTGGTGTCTTTTCTGTTTCAAATATTTTGATATTTGCAGGAATGTTAAACCTAGACCTGATTTATGCATTAAGCAGAGTTTTGCAATATTCAATTTACGATTTATCGCAAAAGTTGAAAGAAAGTTAAATGTGAGATTAAATGCATTACATTGCAGAAATCGAATCTGTCTAAACCAACCATTAAATTTTAAAATATGGTAAATATTTTTATAAGTTTATTACCTTTTTATATACTTGTAAACCTACATGCCAAACTTACCATAAAATTCTGAGGAAAGGTGCCATATTTTTTTAACAAATCCTAACATTTGGAGACACGGTAGTGTTCCGCCAAGTTCGCGTAAACTGCTGTACATCTTTTCTTGAAACATGTCAGCCCATATTTGACCTATGTAAACTCTACTTCGGAATTTTCTACGAAACTCAAATACGGTCGTAGATCTTCATAGAGTTAACAACCCCTCCAAGTTTCATGGACTTCCATAAAGTAGTAAAGTAGTTACGAAATTTCAAAAAACTTGCCACTCACTCACTCACTCATGTATAGTTCATCAAAATTCTACTGTACTTCCAGACATGCTACAAAGCTGAAATTTGGCAGACTGATAGAAATTGTAACGAAACCCTTTGAAAAAAAAACCCAAAATTCTAATTGACCCCCCTCCTCTAGACATGTAAAGTTATGTAAAAGTAACATTGCCCACTTCTAGAAGCGCTTGAGAGCTGAGCTTTGGCAAACTGATAGGAAATATGGTAAAAGTATGGGAATAAGTTGAAAAACCTCAAAATTTTAATATGCTTCCCTCACTAAATGTAAAATTTTGTAAAAGTAACATTGCCCACTTCCGAAAACTCTAAAGGGCTGAACTTTGAAAGGCCGCTATGAACTATGATTAATCTATAGAAAAAAACAAAAAAACTCGGAAACACCAAAATTAATTAATTATTAATTCATTTACCTATAAATGTAAAGTTATGTAAAACTAACATTGCCAACTTCCAGAAACTACGATAATACTATGGGAAAAAAATTAAAAACACCAAAATTGTAAGTAAAGTTTTGTAAAAGTAACATTGCCCACTTCCAGTAACGCTAAAGAGAGGAACTATGATAAAACCATACGAAAATACTATGCTAATATATGGGCACCCAAGCTCATAATAGGTACTATAATTATAGTGTACTTGTAAGCTAATATAACTAAAAACTGTAATATATTTCATTCAACTCCAGACTCAAATACCTTTCGTTTGATACCACACAAGCCATGTTTTGACCTATACTCTAATTTTTTTCATTTACCCCCACCCTTTTTATTAATACTAAAATGTATTTTATTTAACTCCAGACTCAATTACTTTTCGTTTGATACCACACAAGCCATATTTTCATTTAAACACTAATTTTTGACATTTACCCCCCCCCCCCCCCTTTCTTAAAATAAACTAAAATGTATTTTGTTTAACTGCAGACTCAATTACCTTTCGTTGGATATCACACATGCCATATTTTCACATAAACTCCAATTTTTAAAATCTACCCCTACCCCCTATTAGGCTTGCGTTCGGTGGATTTTGTTCATTTTTAAATGGGACCATCTCGACCCAAGACCCAGCCTAGGTATCAAATTTTATTCAAATCGGCCAAGTGAGTTTTGCGCGTTGGTCGTTACAGACAGACAGACATACAGACAGACAGACAGACTGAAACGCAAAGATATATAAAAATTTTTGAAATCGGAGCAATTTTTTTTTCGAGAAAAACTTAGGATCACCATAGCTCACACTACTATAGTATAGTAGTAGTGTGAGCTAAAATTAAAAACCTCAAAATTTTTAATAAGGTATATCAAAAGTTTTGAACAATATTCCGCATATTTTACTACTTTAAAGTTAAATTTATCCAAATTCTTTAAAAAAGAAGTCAAATCACAACAAAAACATTTCATGTAAAAAAAAGCAAAGTATGCGAAAATAGTATTCCGCAAAAAGAATTGAGATAAATTTAGAAAAAAACTTTTTGAAAACAAGCTTTTATAAAATGGACTAAAAAGCATAAAATAATTTTTTGAGTGTTCTGATATCATAATAATAAAAGCGATGGGCGTATTAAAGGAAATTTTCCCGTTTTTCTTTCAGCCTTGTTAACTCGAAGTTTACTGAAAATCCAAATTCATTTTATTATAGCAGAGAAATGTAAGGGTAGATAATTTAACCCAACCCAACCCTACTCAAGCTACCCTTACATTTTTCTGATATGGATGGACATTATTACGCCTGCTTCATATTAGGCAGATCATCCGCGACCGGCAGTATGTCGATTTATTTTGTCACATTGAAAAAAGAAGAGTCGGCCCATCATCGGTTATAGACGATCCACCAAATGCGCATGGAAAGGCATTTACCTAATATTAAATACGCCCATCGCTTTTATTATTATGATATCAGAACACTCAAAAAATTATTTTATGCTTTTTAGTCCATTTTATAAAAGCTTGTTTTCAAAAAGTTTTTTTCTAAATTTATTTTTTAATTTTTAGGTTTGTCTATGCATTTCAGCTAGCGCATCGATATTGCAATTTTGTCGAGTCAATTTTGAAATATCTAAGTCTTCGATGAGAAGGCCGTCCAACGATTTGATACTAAACAAAATACAAACTAAAACTCTCTGCCCTCCACGTTAGGGGGAGGTAGGCAGTCAGTGATACCACATTATTGGAATGTCATCGGAGCTATAACGTAATGTGAAATTTAAAGTTAATCGGATACGTGGAAGTCAGTTGAAAGTAATCAGAAAAACTTGACATTAAATCGTCCATTTTGAATCCGCCATTTTGAATTTTTGTTATCTGATCAAAAATTCGTAATCCTCATCCTCAAAAACCCCCAGATACCAATTTTGGTGGAAATCCAACAATCTAAAATTTTACCCTCTCTCCGCCCCCCAGGTTAGGAGTGACGTAGGCAGTCAGTGATACCACATTATTGGATTGTCATCGGAACTATAACGGTATACGATATTTAAAGTCAATCGGATACGTGGAAGTCAGTTGAAAGTAATCAGAAAAACTTGGCATTAAATCGTCCATTTTGAATCCGCCATATTGAATTTTTGTAATCTGATCAAAAATTCGTAATTCTCATCCTCAAAAACCCCCAGATACCAATTTTGGTGGAAATCGGACAAACTAAAGTTTTACCCCCTCTCCACCCCCTACGTTAGAGGGGAGGTAGGTACCCGATTTGAAGTCAATCGGATGTTTGGAAGTTCTTCAAAAATGAGTTGCAGGATTTGATTACATACATACATACATACAGGTGAAGTTAAATAAAAGCTTGTAATGTAATAATAAAATAAAGCCAAGTTCTCTAATACAAATTTCAAAATGAAAGGTTTTTACTAGTTTGGAAATGTTTTTCTAAACTTGGCTATTGCGGTTGCAAATGACTCATAGGCACAGTGCTAAATTGAACATAAAGAAGTTTGGCTGTAAGAACCTTTCATTTTAAAATTTGTATTGGAGAATTTTCCGTATCACGTAAAAAAACAAGATATCAATTAGAGAATGTATTGTTTTCGACAAAAGCATTTTTTTGAGATAACAATATCGTTACGTCTGTCTGTATGTGTGTATGTTTGTCCGTTAGACGATAGCTCCTAAAGCGCTAGAACGATTTTCATGAAATTTTCATATGAAATAGTGTTGGACACTATAACGAGCTAATTAAATTTTGGTCAAAATCTATTAATGCTAACGACAGGTTTTTGACAGTTTAAAAATTGAAAATATGCTTACTTTTTATCGGAGCATCGCATCAATATGCGGTTTTAGGAATGTAGCAGAACACATTTTTCTAAAAAATTCGTGGTATAAGCAAAAACTTTGTGAAAGCTTTCGTTTCTGAGTTGGGGTGGAGAGGGGGTAAAACTTTAGTTTGTGCGATTTCAAACAAAATTGGTATCTGGGGGTTTTTGAGGATGAGAATTACGAATTTTTAATCGGATTACAAAAATTTAATATGGCGGATTTAAAATTGACGATTTAATATCAAGTTTTTCTGATTACTTTCAACTGACTTCCACGTATCCGATTGACTTCAAGTTTCGCATACCGTTATAATTCCGATGACAATCCAATAATGTGGTATCACTGACTGCCTACCACCCCCCTAACGTGGAGGGCGGAGAGGGGGTAAAATTTTAGTTTGTCGGATTTCGACATCGAAGACTTTTAGATATTTCAGAAAACACAGGAAAGACTCTCTGCAATATCGATGCGCTTGCTGAAATGCATAGACTTAGACAAATCTAAAAATTTAAAAATAAATTTAGAAAAAAAAACTTTTTGAAAACAAGCTTTTATAAAATGGAATAAACAGCATAAAATAATTTTTTGAGTGTTCTGATATCATAATAATAAAAGCGATGGGCGTATTTAATATTAGGTAAATGCCTTTCCATGCGCATTTGGTGGATCGTCCACAACCGATGATGGGCCAACACTTCTTTTTCAATGTGACAAAATAAATCGACACACTGCCGGTCGCGGATGATCTGCCTAATATGAAGCAGGCGTAATAATGTCCATCCATATCAAAAAAATGTAAGGGCAGCTTGAGTTACATTTCTCTGCTATAATAAAATGAATTTGGATTTTCAGTAAACTTCGGGCTAGGCTAAAAGAAAAACGGGAAAATTTCCTTTAATACGCCCATCGCTTTTATTATTATGATATCAGAAAACTCAAAAAATTATTTTATGCTTTTTAGTCCATTTTATAAAAGCTTGTTTTCAAAAAGTTTTTTTTCAAGTGCAAGTTTTTTTACTCAGAGACAAAAATCTTAAAATAAGGAATTTGCAATGTTTCCATGTAAACAAGTCAAAAGAAATCAATTTTAATAATCATTTTTCTTAGTGTACATTCTAGATAGACTAATGTCTTGTCCATTATAAACAAAAAGTTATAAAAATATAACTACCATCAAAAAAGTCGCAGTGTGCAACATGACATGTCGAGCAATAACCATCTTAAGGCTATTCTTGCGCGGTTTAGCTAAAACTGCGGTACTCCGTTTTACTCCCGTACTCCATTTTCCCCTACCTAATGTTTTGAGTGGGCTGAACGCGTTTTGCTGTGCAAAAAATTTCCACGCGAGAGCAAATTGACTTGACGTATTTATCGTACGTGTTTAACTTCACAAAGAATAGCTGATGCACTTTTACAGAACGCTAGGTGAAAGTGACATATCTGTCAATACGGGCGTTAGCTTTTTTTCTTTTTTTGGCAGGTTCTAGTGCGTTGTAGCCACAGATTTCTTAACGGTAAAATAGATAGCTGACATATATCCCTAAGAAACCTAAAGATTATTTTTTTTAGGTTTGCGCTGAAATAGAAGCAGCGCATCGTTTTTTGACAAGTCTGCCTTACGTACGCTAGGGTTTTCCTGTTTAGACACTTGATTTTTCGAAGTTCCATCCTATCACCGCTTTTTGTATTTGTATTTGTATTGTAAGTTAATAAAACTTTGTCAAGGCTTTCGTTTCTGAGATATTTACAAAAAAAATTCAATTCACTTAGGGTGCTTATGGGCTAGGAAGGTACCAGATCCGAAATGGATCCATTTATTTTACCTACTTTACAGAAAGGGTTAAATCAGAACCTTATTCGTTAACTTTATTATTTCCCAAACAATTTTTTCAGTGTGCACGGCAAAGAGGTGGCTTTTTGGCTCATGTTTAATATCGGCTACAGTGGTGGCCAAAAAATTAAGTGGGGGTCTGAAAAATAGCTACATTTTAAAATCAATCTTGGATTTTATAGAAATATCAATTTTAACAGAAAAGTTGTATTGTCTTAAGCTTTCGATAGAGGCTAAAATTAAAAAAATCGAAAGAAAAGTGAAAAAACTAAAGGCGAAAAAATAAAAATTTGGCTCACCTTATGTTTATTGCTAGTGTAACAGAATTTTCCATATTTTATTTTGAATATTTTTCAGGTTTAGTTCTTTAAATATAATATAAAATCGACTGCAGTTTTTTTCCCATGACAGAGCACCATAATTATGTTTCATATCTGTTAACGTCTTTAAAACAGGATGAATTTAGGAAAAGTATGTCGTCAATAATATACAACACTCTTGAGCTTTAATAAATTATAAGTGGCTATTAAATCCAGACCAAGTGCGTTTGTCTATTCATCTATATTTCTTTTTTATCTTTTTAATTTGCTGGCAGATATATGAACAGAGAAATATGCATGTTGCGAGTTTTCATGTCAGTGTCTCAGATATGAACAGAACTTTTAAAGTTGATTATAGCGATATCAATAACGACAAAATTGAGTAATTTTTTAGATTTGATGGACTTTGTTTCCTTGTTTGATTTTCAGGTAAATAAATGCAGTTGTCGCTGATTTTCCGTGTGTATATCGTAAATTTGCAAGTTTTAAAGATCATGTGTTATTTTGACCAGTGGTCCATAAAATACTTTAA
Source organism: Aspidapion aeneum (assembly GCA_963576565.1). Taxonomy (NCBI): domain Eukaryota; kingdom Metazoa; phylum Arthropoda; class Insecta; order Coleoptera; family Brentidae; genus Aspidapion; species Aspidapion aeneum. The sequence continues at coordinate 61,299,588 of OY755047.1, forward strand.
AGTGGTTAATTCGTAAGTATTAAATGTCGAAAATATAAGACTCGATTTGTAATATTTTTTAAGGAGGAAATTGGAAATTTTCTGACAAATACCAGTTGAATTTCTCACCGTGTTTTCCCTCAACTCAGGTCATATGCCAACCCGGTTCAAAGAATCGAAGGCAATTTCTCTAAAGGCAAAGTGATTTTGTTTAATTGGTCAATTTTAATAAATAATTAATAAATTCCAAACTGGACATTACTAGGATGTTCGGTTCAATTTTTAGATTAGTTTCGGTGACTTTTGGAATAGCTTTCTTTGTTTTCCGAAATTAGGTAATCTAGGGCGATTTTAAGCTTTAACTGATTTTTTTATGAGTTGGCGGGTCCAGAGGTATGACTCTAAGAATAAGCCATCTTTACTTAAATTAAGTCAAGGTAAATTTGCTGTTTTGTTCTTTTGTGTGTCAATGAATTTATTTCTTTTTTCTCTGCTTTTAAATGCAAAATTTTAGGAGTAATATGTATAAACATTCATTTTTTCAATTTAGGGAACGTCTAATTCTTATATGTCAAATAAGAAGGGATGATGTGAAAGCAGTTTTTTTTCAAGTTGTAAAGTTAAAATTTAGTTCCATCTTAGAGTTTTGAAGAGTCAGTCGGGCTTTAAAAATATCAGCGCGTGCGCCGTGTTTTGAAAACTTTAACTTTTGTAAGTAATGTCCATTACCAATTGTTACACTGCCTCAACCCTTTCTTTATTAAAAAAACTTAAATAATTTGGACAATTCTGTGTATTTTCTTTTGATTTGTGGAAAACTAGTTGACTAAAACATGGGTGCTGTTGGTTTTTTTATTGCTCTATCAAGTTTTTGCCTAAACTTGGTATTTTTGTTTAAAGGCTAAAAACTTAGGTGTCTAAAATTTTGTTTGTTTAATTTTGTCAAATAATTAATTTTCTCACATTTTTCTTTAATTGTTTTTTTAAATTGTCACATTTTCATATTTTCAATATTTTTATTTTAAAATATATACTTTGCCTAGTCCAGAAACAAACAACTTTTTATTTAACAACAAAATTATAAGAAAACTAAAAAAATTAAAAAATCTGATGAACCACTTATCAATTATTTACCGTTAGAGCAAGCTGATTATATTAGTGTATTGTGGCTAAAAATTGGTAAAAAGCTTAATTCAGATAAAATCAAGAAGTTTAGTTAATCTCAGATTGGCCTGATTTAAATAAGTTTGATGGGCAGTTTATATCAGATAAATATCAAAACAAAACAGGGAAATATAGTGAAAAAAATTCAATGGAGTAGAAGTTGTCTAGAGGTTTAAGATTTAAATTGGTAAGTAAGCTTATTCATGTACTAACAAAGACTGTGGAACGCCAACATGGATCCAGTCCCGAGAACTACTTTGTTTTTCCACAGATCTACATTTTTTCAGATGAAGCGCGCACTTCTTGTCGGGTGTCGGGTTTTACTCTATCTCTGTTCTATTGTTCTATTTCACAAAATAATCACAGAAAATATAAATCAAGTAGTTGCCTTACATAAACAATCAAATAAATAAATAATGACCGCTCGCCCGTTACACTAGCTAACAGAAATAATTATTGTATTATTTGTATTACCTGTTACGATCATTTTAAACTGAAACTATAATCATGCTGCTGTTCTGTGCAAGCAAACATCACGTTTAACCATGAATTTAATTACGCTCAAGAACTGCATTACTTTTTGTTTGTTGAAAACTCATTCTAAATTAGTAGTGCAGAGGCATCGGGACACTTTAAGAATTTTCGAAAAGAAGCCCTTTTAATTCCAAAAATAGTTTCACATTTGGTTTATGCATGAAGTTAAAATCAAAAAAATAATTAATAATACTGATACATTGGTAGGTTATTACCTACAAGTACGAGCACATACTTATTTAAAATCCCTTAAAAAGTTGGACACAAAGCAATGGGTCCAGATGGCATTCCCGCGATACTACTCAAAAATTGTGCTAACGAACTCACCCCAACTTTCGCTAAATCATTTAATTTATCTTACAGGTAAGGAGTATAGCCATTATTATAGAAATCTGCCGCAGTACAACCCATTCCAAAGAAAGGAAAAAAGACAGATCCGTTAAACTATAGACCAATTGCTCTACTTCCGGTAATATCAAAAGTAATGGAAAAAGTTGTGAACAATCACCTAACCAAGTACTTGGAAAAGTACAAAATTATCAACAACAAGCAGTACGGATTTCGAAAATATAGGTCAACTGGCGAAACAAGAACAATTGCCTTAGATATATCTAAAGCATTCGATAAAGTCTGGCATGAAAATCTGCTCAACAAGCTCAAAGCAATGGGATTGTCGCCGAAACTTTGCACTTGGTTTGAAAGTTACCTTAAGGATAGATCTATTTATGTTGCACTGGATGGCCAGAACTCCAACTCTTACCAAATAAATGCCGGTGTGCCACAGGGAGCAATCCTTTCGCCAACACTTTTTCTCATTTACATAGATAAAACAGTGAATCCATTTTATTGCTTTGCAGATGATGGCAATGTAGTCTCCTCACTCATACCACCCACATGTCTCTCCGCACGTGAATTCCATCATCTTAGACTAACTCAAATCTCGCATATAAATAACGACCTGGAGATAACAGAGGACTGGGGCAACAAAAACCTTGTACAGTTCAACACGCAGAAAACCCAAGCAGCCCTGTTTTCAAAAAAGACCAGCACCGGTTACCCAAACATCATGCTATCTGGAAGTGCTGTCTCATTGCAGAGCCAGTTGAACATCTTAGGAGTCACTGCAGATACCAACATGTCTTGGCACAGTCACGTGGCAGATATAGCTAAAAGGGCGTCCCAAAAGCTTGGGGTACTATTTTGTACAAGACATCTGTATACACCAAGCCAACTGCTGACATTTACAAAGCCCAGATTCGACCAACTATGGAGTATTGCTCACATATATGGAGTGCGGCATCCAAACATACCTTAATGCTTTTGAACACCGTGCAAAAACGAGCTATCAAGATGATCAATGACCCCGCACTTACCCGTAGCTTGGATAGTCTCGAACATCGAAGAACGATTTATCTCTCTTCTACAGGTGTTCTCACGGAAAATGCTCTGAAGAGTTGGCACGTATGGTCCCCCCGGAAGTAGCACCTACGAGTCGAACACGTCAAACAGGCGGTAACCATCAATTTACTGTCAAAATAGAGGCACCAAGAACCTCATTATATCAGAATTCATATCTCTCGAGAACAGCATTGCTGTGGAATAAACTCCCTGCGACAGTTTTCCCGGCAGGTTACAACCTGAACCGTTTCAAAACCAACATACACCAACATTTCCGCGCACTTGCCGCTTCTCGAGCGTGATAGGGATCTCCTTGCGAGTGCGCATAACCGCAAAAAAAAAGTATCATTTTCGACGAAAAAAATTTTTTTTCAGGTAACGCCGAAAATGTGTTATTTGGGTTTATTTTGACCTATCTTAGCAATATTGTCTGTCTGTGTGTGTATATTATATATGTCCGTAACATGATAGCTCCTAAACCGCTGAACCCATTTTCATAAACTTTTAAATGGTAAAATAGTGTTCGACACTATAACGAGCTGATTAGATTGGTCAAAATCGATTAATGCTAATGACAGTTTTTTGACAATTAAAAAATATAAGAAATGCTAACTTTTTAAAGGAGCATCGTATTAATATGCGGTTTTGAGTTATAACAGAAAACTTTGTAAGAGCTTTAGTTTCTGAAATGTGCTAACAGGCTAGATAGGAAGGTATCAGATCCGTAATAGATCCATTTATTTTATATCTTGGCAACTTAAAACAAGGAAAAATTTAGTTTATAACATCAATTTAAACAAGTTATAATAATTCAAAATTCTCTTAATGATACGACCGACGACGCAAGGTTCAGTTTAAAAGTTAGATTTTTATTTAAATTATTAACGATTTTAAGGTTACTTACCTCAACAACGGAAAAAAAACAACCCTTAATATTATTTTTTCTGAAAACTTTATGAAAATTGATTAAAGTGTAGTAAAAAAAAACATTTAATAAAATTATACAATCCATACAACATGTCCACGCCTCTACCCTACGAAAAAGTCCAGACCATAAAGTTTTCGTCATGTAATACCGAAGTTTTTAACACGTTGATAAAAATACCACTCGTAGAGAAGGAAACGCTAATCCGAAAATTAAACAAAGAATTAAAATTGGCACCGACGCGCTTGAAATGTATAATCAGGCTCTTTTTGAATTAACTTTAACCAAATAATTTGATGACATACAAAAGTCTTATTTATTCTTATCTTGATCCTTTCATAGAAGACTTTCCTGTTTAATGAGTATCCGCGGTAATACCACAGCTTGTATACACTGTGGTAATACACAGACAGCCAGGTGCTCAATATTGGAGATCTGAGGGCACGACAGTGGCTGGCCAAGTTCGCGTAACTGCTGCACCATTTTTTCTTGAAACATTTCAGCCCATATTTGACCTATCTAAAAGTCTTATTCAGAATGAGCTATGAAACTCAAACTTTGCAGAATCGTAGATCTTCATAAAGTTAAGAACCGGTCCAAGTTTCATGGACTTCCATAAAGCAGTAAAGTAGTTATGAAATTTCAAAAAACGTGACACTCACTCACTGACTGACTCACCTACTCACTCATGTATAGATCATTAAAATTCTACTGTACTTCTAATTCTTTCTCCTCCCCTATACACGTAAAGATTTTCCAGAAACGATAGACTGATAGGATAGGAACTATGATATGATAAAACTATAGGAAAAAATTTAAAAATCTTAAAATTTTAATTTATTTTCCTTTCCTATAAATGTAAAGTTATGTAAAAGTAACATTGCGCACTTCCAGAAACGCTACAGAGTTGAGTTTTGGCAGACCGATGGAACTACGATAAAAAAATAGAAAAAAATTAAAAAACCCCAAAATTTTAATTAAGTTCCCTCCCCTAGAAATGCTAGAGAGCCGAGCTTTGGAAGACTGATAGGAATTATGATAAAAGTATAGGAAACAATTTAAAAACACCAACATTTTAATTTACTTCTCTCCCCTATAAATGCTAGAGAGCTGGGCCTTGGAAGACAGATAGGAACTATGATAAAACTATAGGAAACAATTTAAAAACCCCAAAAATTTTTATTTACTCTCCTCCCCTATAAATGTAAAGTTAACATTTTTATTTACTCTCCTCCCCTATAAATGTAAAGTAACATTGTCCACTTCCGAAAACACTAGAGAGCTGAGCTATGGAAGACTGATAGGAACTGTGATAAAACTATCGGAAAAAATTTAAAAACACTAACATTTTAATTTACTTCCCCCCCTGTAAAAGTAACATTGCCCACTTTCAGGAATGCTAGAGCTGTAGAAGCCTGATAGCAACTAAATTAAAAAACCTCAAGGCATTGCAAAAGTTTTGAACAATATTCTGCATATTTTACTACTTAAAAATTTAAATATTATCCAAATCCTTCCTCCAAAAGGAGTGAAATTATAACAAAAAGATTTCATATAAAATAAAGGCAAGTATGTATGCGAACATGATATTCCCTAAAAACGATTGAGATAATAGTAAAGTCAAGTTCTCCAATACAAATTTTAAAATGAAAGGTTCTTACTAGTTTGAAAATGTTTTTCTAAATTTGGCTATTACGGCTGCAAATGACTCTTAGGAACAGTGCTAAATTGAACATAAAGCAGTTTGGCTGTAATAGCAAAGTTTAAAAAAACATTTCCAAACGAGAAGAACCTTTCATTTTAAAATTTGTATTGGAGAACTTGGCTTTACTTAAATCTCAATTGTTTTTACGGAATATTATTTTCACGTACTTGGCTTTTTTTATATGAAATATTTTTGTTATGATTTTATTTTCTTTTCTGGGTACTCAATTTGACCTAGAAATCTAGATTATTCATAAAGGCAGCATCCATGATTGTAGTCCGAAATACATCCTAGTATTTTTTAAGTGATCAGTAATAGGCTTAATTTTTGTCCATAAGTTTATCCTGCCGAGACGAACAACTTTTTCCTCTGCGAAAATTCTTGAAAGTAATTCAAAGCAGCTTAAAATAAAATCAGTTTTGGTGCTTAAAACGATTTTGGTGGTGTTTGTATGATAAATCGGTTTAAAATAAAATCGGTTTAGGGCTTAAAACGGTTTTAATAGTGTTTATACGACCACATTTTTAAACCGTCTTTATATAAAAGGGTTTTAATAAGCCCGTGTAAACAATGTAATTGTCGGAGAGCTTTTACTACTACTACTACTATGTCGGTTTAGAACGTTTTTCTACGTTGTCCGACGCCTATTCTCCACCTCCTTCGATCCTGACAATCATCTTCTGTCAGATTCTTTTGACTCATTGATCTTTGGATTGACTGTTGCCATTCTAGTTTAGGACGTCCTCTTTTTCTGCGCCCTACTGGTTGCCACTCTAGGACCTGTTTTGGTAATCTTTCGTCGTTCATCCGTTGTACATGGCCGTACCATATCAATTGCCTTTTAGTGATGTCATCCGTTATGCTTCCCTCGATTCCCATTCTTTCTTTTATGATCTCATTTCTTATGTGATCTAATCTAGATATTCTCATTGATCTTCTTATTGCATTCATTTCGACACTTTCCATTTTTGTTTTGTATTTTTCTGTTACGCGACAAGTCTCTATTCCATACAACAGCGTGCTTTTGACCATTGTTTCATATATGTTAAATTTTACATTCTTTTTTATCTCTCTGCTCCATAAAATACTGTTAAGACATCCAATAACCTTTTTTGCATTTACTATTCTTTTTTCCAATTCTTTACAGTCTGTTCCTGTCTTATCAAATGTGACACCCAAGTATACATACTCATTGCATGGAGATATTGTTTGTCCATTGTTTAGTTGTAACTCACTGGATTCGTTTCCAATACATAAGTACTGTGTCTTGTCCACGTTCACTGTTAGTCCCCACTTTTGGTATTCTTCCGTTAACTTTCTCATCATATACTCTATGTCTTCTTAATCATTAGCTACAATTACTTGGTCGTCAGCAAACTGTAGTGTGTATATAGTAAATCGGTCGTTAAGTTGTATTCCCATGCCGTGCACTTTATGTTTCCAGTTTTTTAGAGCCACTGCCATATATATTTTAAAAAGAGTTGGAGAGATACAACATCCCTGTCTTAAGCCTTTTCTTACCAGGAATTCTTTTGAAAGTCGATTTCCAATTTTAATTTTAGATTTTGACCCTTTATATAGTTCTTTTATCGCTTTTATGTATGTATGATTGATATTAGTTTGTTTCAACACCGTCCATAATTTTTCTACTGGAACGGTATCATATGCTTTTTGTAGGTCCACAAAGGTAACATGAGTCTCTATATTTCTGGCGCTTCTTTTCTCAATTACTTGTTTAAGACAAAAAACATTATCACTACAAGATCTGCCTGCACGAAACCCACTTTGCTCTTCTTCTTCTTGTTCATGAAAATCATTCTCTATTAGATATCTAAGAATCCTACCGTATAATCTACTTAGACTGCTGGTGACTGAAATTCCTCTGTAATTGTTACAATCCAGCTTGTTTCCTTTTTTAGGTATTGAGGATATGAATGCAATTTTCCAATCATTAGGTACTATATGTCCGTTTATGCATTGATTGATAATATATATGATATTTTCGAGTAGTTTCTCTGATCCATATTTGAGCATTTCAGCATATATTCCCCCAGGTCCGCTAGCTTTTCCGGATTTAAGCTTTTTTATACTATTCTTTATCATTTCTTTTTCGATGATTACTTCCTCTCCATGTACTTCTATGTCTCTCCTCGGAGAGGCTGTTAGATATTCGGGTCTCGTCTCCTACAGCAGTCCCTTGTAGTGTTCTGTCCATTGTTCTGGTTTGATGATCTGGATGTTTACTTTTTCTTTTGTTGGGTTTTTTACTGTAGAAATGAATTTCCATACTTCAGAGCTCTGCAAACCTCCTACGTGTGTATTTATATCGTGGCATTTGCGCTCAAATGTAATTCAAAGAAGCTTAATTTATAGATTTGAGGCAAATGATGTCCTGGATTAACCTACGTTTAACTTCATTAAAGTAATAAAATCAACATTTTTGAATAAGACTGTAAAAAGTTGTGTCATAAATTTGGCTTGACCGGATAATGCTAAAATGTAAAGAAATTGTCCCATTGCGATTTGTCTTATTAGGTAACGCCATTGTGCAATGTTACAGAAATTGTCCTGGGTTACAGATTGGAATATTGAATCTTTTCTTTGGAACTTAGTTGCAAAATAGTTGTATTTATAACCTGCCTTAATATTTTTGACCATTATCTATTTTTGTAATTTTATTTTGTGTGCTATTTAATTTTTGTCCTTTCTGTAATACCTTTTGATATCTGATATATTTGTCAAATTTGCAAGCTCAGTGTTATCTAAAACCAATTTTTTTAATTTTAAGTAAAAAATAAATTATTTTTTAGATAATGTGTATTTTAATCATTTATGAGGAAAAAATGTGTCTTTTTTACTCAGTTTCTCAAAAGCCATCTTATTTCAGGCATATTTTAACACATTTGATAGATTTTGAGTTAGTTATATGGTTTGTATATTATATTAGTTCGTTACAAAAAGAACAAGAAAATGACCATTTCAACAAAAATGCTTGTAAAAAACGCAACTCACATATATCTTACTAGCGTTTGGCGACAGATAAAAGTCTGACACGTCCAGTTTACAACAATCTTTGTTGGTACAAAAATTTTTATTTTATTCAGCAAATATTTTGGTTTTGTTCTAAAAAAAATGCCGTAAAACACACAAGGTTTTTACGCTAGTATATGTCTGCGGAAATTTGATTTTGCTATGCTCTTTGTGGTTATCCTCTATGCCTCTAACACATGCCGCCTCGTCTAAATGCAGCCTGGAAGCTCTAAATCTTTGCCGTCACCGAATTCCATTTTAAATTTTAAATAAACACCTTACAAAGTGGTTCTATCTTCTTTAGCACGTTTGATAGCGAGCCAAAAATCCGAGCCTCTTCCTATGGCGGGCCTCCCGAAATGTAGGAAATTTAAATGGTAAAAAAGTTCTCTAAAATAATTTATAGCCTAGAAGCCATACTTCGTAAATCGTAGGAAACTGAACTTATAAAGATATATTATAGAAATGTTAAATGTATAAACCGTAAACTGTAGAAATCGTTCCCTGATCTATCATTAGAGGCCGCTGTCAGCTGCGTCAGCTAGGGTCACTGCATCACGAAGACGTAGTGTCTTCTTTCGCTAGGCTTCCAGGAGGCAGTGACCCTAGCGTCAGCACTGAAATTAGGTCTCCCGTCTTCAAACTTAAGAGAAATTTCAGGTCTATAAATTCAGACGTCAAAAATATAAAATGACATTTCTGCACCCTGAAAGCCTGTTTACGTGATGCAGTGACCGTAAAAAGGCGTAGTTGACAGCGCTTCTAGCGGTAGATCCCTAAATCAATTCTACACTTTACGGTTTCGACACTTTACGTTTTGCTAAATTATTTTTTTAATTAATCAGTTTTCTACGATTCTTTTTCGTTCGATTACAGTTGTTTTGCTTTAATAGGGACTAATTTTAATAAAGCCAGGCTGTAATAGTGATAAGCAGTATTTTGACAGCTGTAATCTTTCAATATACGGCCAGTGCCCGTTTAAGGGCCTAACGGGCCCTAGGCACTAGCGGTAAAACATGCCCTCCCCAATAACAAAGCCCCTAAAAAAACAATTAGATCCAGTGGGACGTTTTATTTAACAAAAAATTTTTTGTCGATTTTACCGATAGCATGGATAATCAATATGTGAAACTAAACTTTCAAATGCCAACAAATATTCTTACACAACAACAAATTATTTGACCTGAAAACATGGGTTCAGCCAGTGGCGTATATAGGGGTGGGCCCGAGAGTTTTGGGGGGGCCCGAGACCTCATGAGGCTGTATTTTATGCTATTTTATGTGTGTATTCATGAAATATATCCAAAAAAATCTTAGCTTCGGGGGGGGGGCGGGCCCCCCAGGCCCCCCCGTATATACACCACTGGGTTCAGCGGTTTAGGAGCTATCGTGTTATGGACAGACATACTCACACACACACACATACACACACAGATTGACATCACGAGGATAATGCTAAAATAAGTCAAAATATATCGTTTTCGGCGGTATCTCAAAAAAAAAATATTTTCATCAGAAACAGTACCTTCTCCAGCCATTAGTGTGTGGGCTAAGAAGGTAAAAATGAGGTTTTGCAGACCATCTTTTTACTGTTAATGATTTTTTGTATACAATAATTTTAGCAAATTTCCAGTTTTCCTGATAACTATTTTTTTTAAATTAGTTTTTGAAAAAGACTGTAAATTTGGCTGAAACATGTACTAAAATAAATTCAGATTTACATAACACAATGCGATTCATGCACCTGCTATGTGTTCCCCTGAATCTGCCACTTTTTGAAATGATTACCTATGTAAAAATGCATAGATAAAATATCTTGATTTAAAAAGTAGTTTTCCAAAACAAAACCCAAAATTAAAAAATCTAAGTTTTTTCCATTTTATTCTTGTGAAGGCCGCTACACAATTGAGTTTTTGGAGCAGGGACCTGCGGTCCCCCTTAAGGCGGGCCCTAGGCAAGTGCCTAGGGTGCCTATAGGATAAACCGGAATAAATACTGCCTTCATTTGTGAATGGAAAATAAACGACTTTGGTTTGTCAATTTTGAAAGATCAACTGTCAGTTTTTAATATGAAACTGTCTGAATACTGCCTGGCTTTATTGCAACAAGTCCCTATTATTTTTACTAAATATTTTTGTAAAAATTTTATTTCTGCTTTGCATTTCTATAAATTATCCGCGGCCCAGCAAATATATCTTAAATTTATTTTTATCAAAAATAAAATATTACGTATGTAGGTTCTCAGAATTACGAATCCAATTTTGCGCTGGATAAGGTGTCAATAAATTGGTAGTCGAGCTACAGCAAATTGTGTCTTTAAAAAAAAATTTAAATATTACACAGACATTTATAAAACGTAGGGCAGGCGAGGGTAATAATACGCAGTGGATAATGTTACATCATTTAATCAATCAATTTAATCATTAATTTTGATCACTTATCATTTAGGCTCGTGTCAAACCTCTATTACGCAATGTCTGTAAATTCTGGTTATGTTATATTTGCTTGTCCAATCAGGAGAAACAAATTTTGATTTTAATCTGTTTTAATAATACAGTCGAAACTCTCTAACTCGAACCTCTATAACTCGAACCTCTCTATAACTCGAACCTTTTATGGGCGCCCTGCACTTTTTATATGTATTTTAACCTATTTAACTCGAATTTCTATAACTCGAACTCTCCTAAACTCGAACTGTTTTGGTTGTCCCTTTAAGATCGACTTAGAGAGGTTCGACTGTATATCAAATAAAAATTAAATTAAGTAAAGTAGGTAAGATTTTAAAATTTTTTGAAATAAAATAAATAATAACAAAAACTATTCATGTAAAAAAAGCCAAGTACGCGAAAATGATATTCCGTAAAAAGAATTGAGATAAAAGTAAAGACAAGTTCTCCAATATAAATTTCAAAATGAAAGGTTCTTACTAGTATTAAAATGTTTTTACCTTCTTAGCCCGTACAGCAATGGCTAGAAAAGGTATTGTTTTCGGCGAAATTTTTTTTTTTGAGATATCGCCGAAAATGTGTTATTTGGGTATCGTAGCAGTATCGTCGTGATGTCTGTCTCTGTGTATGTGTGTGTGTGTAACGCTGTCCGTAACACGATAGCTCCTAAACCGCCAATTGAGGAGCAGAAGTAACAAAGGGGCTAGGTTCCAAAACTGTTAAATGGAGATATTTAAAAAATTCATGACGAAAATGACCGATCACTTGCCGGAAGTGCCGGCTATTTGTCCGATTGCTTACGAAATTAGTAGTCCTGCGACTTTGCACGTTTGATAGGATATAGTCGAAAATCTGAAAACGCCTCTTTTTAAGGAACAATTAGTGGACGAAAAATCAACTCTATATTGAAGTTGTACTGCACTGTATTTCTATTTTACTGACCCGTGTACCGCGCTATTATTTTGTTGAACTCCCAGGAAAGCTGCACATTTTGAATAAAAATAATATCGAGTTTGGTGAAGTCCATTTTCTACGCTACCTTTGTTAAAAATATTCAGGTGATAAAGGTGCGATGTACCATATTTTTTTCTTCAAACAATGGATACAGATGTCAAGGTAACATGACATTTCTCGGTTAAAAGGAGCTTGGTGAAAAAGTCAGTTTTAGAGATGGTGTGAAGTGTGTGGTGGTTATATAAAGAAAATTATGATGAATGCTCACCATTTTTTATAGTAGATGTGTTCAAAAAAGAAAGTATAGGGTAATTCGCAAGGAGGACAATATTACACTACAAAGAATTACAGAGAAAAGAGGAGGTCTTACTGCCAAAAATTAGGTAACTTGCGTGAACGCAGTTAAAATATGTTAGGAAAGAGTACTAATGGTTCTCTGAAATTTTTTTAAAAGAAAACGGAGAAAATTATAAGAAAAAAAGAAGAACCGATTAGTTTCACTAGATAAGTCTTTCAGATTTTGTTACTATTTTTATAAAAATGCATATTTTTGAGTACATAACACCATTTTCCATTTACTTTCTACACAGGTTTTATCAGTTTCTCATGAATAAATGTGTCGTGTCCACTAAAATATTAAGATTTTTTTTTAAATTGACAAATAGGCAAAAAAATGTTCAATTAGACTTAAAAAAATACTATCAGTAAATGCCCAAAATTACATTAGCAAAAAAGTTCCAATCAAAAATCTTAAAACCTATTTTTCTTCGAATAAATATTTTGCGACATGGGGCCTTTCTACACTTGTGTCGTTAAGTATTACCTGCATCCTTTTATAACGGGTTTTACACTTCAAATATATTAGACTTATTGGAGTAAAACTTGACCTTATATTAAAATCAGCAGCATTGTGATAGATTTACATATAAAAAGCAGCGGCTTTCTTTCAAATTTAGGCCTTTGTGTACTTAAAAACCGGGTTTATTAGTGTCTGTTTTTATTAAATGAAAGTTAGCGACTTTATTTAAAAATTTGACTTTGATATGTCAATTTTGAGAGGACAACTGTCAGTTTTCTTTGTAAATCTGTCAGAATAAAGCCTTCTCTAAAATAATGTCAGGTTTTATTCCAATAAGTCCCTATTGCCTTTTTTATACGGCAAATATCAATGGAGCAACTATACTAGCTATGGTTAATTAGTACCTTATAGGAAATAATAACAGCAGCATATATCTCTAGGTAACATTACGATTACGTAATGCCGTAGCTTTTAGGCCCTAATAATAAATATTAAACATTATTACTTTTCACCAAAATTGAGTACAGCCTTTTACCATTAAAGCTTATAGTTTATGATGCGAGCAGGACGTCGTAATTTTTTAATTTTCTTTTCTGCAATGTTTCGGTGGTGTCCAGGGATATGCCTGGCTGTTAATACCACATATAAAAACACAAGCAAAATAATGTATAGTCCGACCAGAATAAAAAGAGGCGCACAAGAGGTGGCTTAACTTAATCTATCTCCCTCTGTTTACAGCACTTTGGTCTTACTGAGTGGTCTTAATTTTTAGCAAAATTACTATAAACAAAATTTTATTCTTACAAGACTGGTACGTTTATCAAAATCGACTCCAGTCCTTTCATTACTCACACCTTTTTATAAACAACAAGTGAAATTAAAGAAAGAAAAATAAGAAAAAAGTTTTTCTGCTTCAGCCGGGACTCGAACCCGGGATCTCTTTCTCTCTAGGCAAACATTCTAAGCATTGAACTACCGAAGCCATACATAAATTTTCGGAAAACTTCCATTTATGCAGGTTGCGATGTCTCAATACAAGAACGAGAGACTCTCAGAGTATTAACTCGACCAAGTCATCAAACTGATTTCTATAATTCTTCCTTCACCCTGTCAAAGGTATGAAAACTTAAAAGTTAAACGTCTATTGTTTATAGTTTTAGGTTCTTGCATTATTTGCAATTTGGTATTTGAGAATTACACCTTTTTATTAGGTTTCCATTATTACCGTTGGGCTGAAAGCGACACCGGCCCGTTCACAATTCACACCCTTTTATTGGTTTTCTATTGTTATCATACACATTCTACACCAATAAAAAGATACAGTAACGTATTATTTACTCTTTTTTAATTTTTTAATAAAACTGTGTGGAGTTCTATTTCTAAAGATATAATGAAGGGTTTTGGATTTTCGCAACTTTTATAAAGTCAATTGGTATTTTTTTAGGTTTCTAGATTCGTACGCACCTACCTACCTAATGAAATAGATATCTATAAATGTATATATCAAAAATTTTATACAAAGATTTTCGAACACGTTTACTAAAAAGGCCGCATGGGGGTGGGCAGTGGCGTATATAAAGGGAGGCCTGGGGGGACCCCCCCCCGAAGATAAGATTTTTTGATATTTTCCACATATTTCATGAATAGAAACATAAAATAGCATAAAATACGGCCTCATGATGTCTCGGGCCCCCCCCAAACTGTCTCGGCCCCCCTCGAAACTTCTATATACGCCACTAGGGGGGGGGGGCTTTGACCCTAAATTCTCCCCCAGCGCTACGCGCCTGCTTCTGAGTAAGTATAGTTTTTACAAAGTCAGTTGCACAAAGGTTAAAGCCGACCATCGGCATATCCTTTAAAGAAAGTGACATGGGCGGCGGTACATATACTAATGAAAATTATTTCATTTAATTATGGCGTAAACTAAAGAAATAAAAATAGATAATAAAACTTTTTATTCCGATACCTACAGAAACGACAGTGATTTATTTTCTAACTCTGCATACTGCCGACTAAGTGGGTCCCGCAAAGAACACCTGAAAGCAATTAAAAGCGCATCTCAAAAAAAATCTGCCAATCAGGTGCCGTTTATCCGCCTGTGCTGGGTCGGTCAGAAAACAAATAC
This sequence comes from Aspidapion aeneum, assembly GCA_963576565.1. Classification (NCBI taxonomy): domain Eukaryota; kingdom Metazoa; phylum Arthropoda; class Insecta; order Coleoptera; family Brentidae; genus Aspidapion; species Aspidapion aeneum. The sequence goes on from OY755047.1 coordinate 61,314,648, forward strand.
TTTGAGCTCGGCCCGCAAAGAGCGCGCCTTTTTTCTGTCGGTAGGGTTGAAATTATACCAGGAAGATTTTATATGAATTTGGGTAACTTTTGAAGGGCAGATTGAAGCAAAATTTCATGAAATCGATAGAACCCCGTATTAGGAGCATTTCAGGTGACTTTGCAAAACTATACCTTAATATTTACAAGTGAAGTATGGTTATGGTGTTTTATGTCGGTTGAAATGATTAAATACTTGTACGTGTAAGCTAATAACACTAAAAATTTAAATATATTTTATTTAACTCCAGAATCGATTACCTTTCGTTTGATACCACACAAGCCATATTTTGACTTAAACTCTAATTTTTGAAATCTACCCCACTCTTTTTTTACCTTCCTAGTCCGCACAGCAATGGCTAGAGAAGGTATTGTTTTTAACGAAAATTTTTTTTTGATATAACGCCCAAAATGTGTTATTTGGGTCGATTTTGACTAGAGCATTAAATCCCGCACCAAAACTTTAAACCCGCAAATTCGCGATCCGCGAAATTGCGGGATTGTAAAAAATAGTAATATTCTTTGTACTTAGCCTTCTAAATATGCTAATAAAAGTTTTTATGCAATAAAAAGTATAGTATAGTAGCAAGAAAATATTTATCGCATATAGATATAATACAAAATACAACAGTCGGAATAGCCTAAAAGTTACATCTTACATTGACTTTGAAAATATTTCCGGAGGAAAGATAACGCAGCTAATATGTCATCTTTTAAACTGAATCTAATTTTATTGCACACATAACCTGCGGCTAAAAACGCAGGCTCAGCTTCGACACTTGTCGGAGGAATCGAATAGAAAGACATTTATACGCAGCTTCCAAGATATGCCCCTATTCCCTGCGCATTCAAAAAGGGTCATTTCCTCCAGTATTTACTAAGACCTTAAGACTTAGCATTGTAGACCGGGTTTAAGTATCAAGTCTATAAACTTGATAGCGACCGGTTTAAGTGAATTTTTTAAGACTCACAGGTCAAATAACTGCAAAGATTTGGTTCACCCTAATGTTCAATATAATAGTAAGCATTTCTCAGTGAGTTTCATCTCATATAAATTCAAATTAACTTTAGAAATAAAGAAAAACCACATAAAAATTTTGTTACGAAATTGAATTTTTTGGAAATTTAGTCCGTGCAGTCGTAGGATTTCCGTTAAAAATAGTCTTAAATTGTAGTACCACCCCTGAGGGGTGGTGCATAGTTCGAAAAACAATAAAAATAATCCATGATTGACAAAAAAACTTATACACAAAAATATTCAAAACTAAATAATACATAAATAACTTAAAACTATATCTGTAGATGCATTACCGTATTAAATACGTATCAATATTTAAATACTGTAAAAAGCACAAGATATTTTAGAATCCCTTTTCAATTACACATTCACCAAAACAATCGACCATCGGTTTAATCGTCGCTAACTTGTCTAAAAAATTAATATGTAAAATATAGCGGACAGCTGACAGTGACTTACACCATTTTTATTCGACATTTCCTAGTGACGTTTGGAGGTTTAAATATGGCTACCATTTTTAAACCAAAATATTTAATTCTTTTTATTTATTAATAACCCTTGTGTGGAAATAATGTCTTTATTACAACGAAAAAAGATGACCCATATCGCAAGGTATTGATGAACAATTTATATAAATATTAAAAACTATTGCATTCACGGAAAAATAAGTTAAACCTTCAACTAAAATGTAGACTTTTAAACCTAGGATTGTAGCACTTGGCACTGTGGACCCTTTAGTAAATACTGGTGATTATGTTTAAGTAGCTGGTCAAGTGATGCTCGGGATCGGGGTGGTACAGCCTGAGAAGAGGACTCTGATATTGATACCCATTACCCATGCAGTACGAAGGCTTCGATCCATTTCCTCTTCTAAATTCGAAGGTGATGGTTCGCGTCTTGTTATCAGATGAGATAAAGGTGCATTGTCTTCTTATAACGAGTCCCGCAAATTCCGCGGATCCCGCACGGATAATCCTGCAACGTTGATCCCGTAAAATTCCTGCGGGATCCCGCATTTGCGGAATTGGATTCCCTAATTTTGACCTACCCTAGCAGTATCGTCGTGATGTCTGTCTGTGTGTGTGTGTGTAACTCTGTCCGTAGCACTCCTAAACTGCCCAACCGATTTTTATAAAATTTTTAGGCAAAATAGTATTCGATACTGTAACAAGCTGATTAGATTTTGGTCGAAATTCGCAAATTCGCAGTGTCGCATCAATATGAGGTTTTCGGAATATTGTAGCGCACATTTTTCTCAAAAACTTGGCAGGAGCTTTCTTTTCAAAGATATTCACAAAAAACAGTTTCTAAGGTTCATATAGCATGGAGTTTACTAGGAGTGAGCTAATGAGTTAGGAAGGTATCAGATCCTTCATGGATACATTTATTTTAAACTAAAATGTATTTTGTTTAACTCCGGACTCAATTACGTTTCGTTTATTATCACACACGTCACACATTTTCACTTAAACTCTAATTTTTGAAATCTACCCCCACCCTTTTTTTTTAAATAAACTAAAATGTATCTGGTTTAACTACAGACCCAATTACCTTTTGTTTCATATCACATACGCCATATTTTCAAATAAACTCTAATTTTCGTAATCTACTCCCACCCTTTTATTTGGCTTGCGTTTGGTGGATTTTGTTCATTTTTAAATGGGACCATCTCGACCCAAGACCCAGCCTAGGTAACAATATTCATTCAAATCGGGCAAGCGGTTTTGAGTTATGCGCGTTGGTCGTTACAGACAGACAGACAGACAGACAGACATACACACATACAGATAGACAGATAGACAGACAAACGGCGCGACAAAAAAGTTTCAAAATCATCTGAAACGCAAAGATATATACATTTTTGAAATCACCATAGGTCACTCAACTAATAGTGCCGTAGTAGTATGGGCTAAAAAATACGTACGAGACACGACCGGAAAGAAGTCTTTACATATCTCCCCAGGTTTTATTTGTCTCAACTGCGGCTCATCCTGTAGTCGACTTACAACTTTTTGACAAGTTGAATTTTCCGGTCTAGTAACGTAAATAATTTTTATTATTCCATGAGTTTTTATCATGCGCTAAAAATTGTGGTCGTGGTCTGTTTACTTCCGAACTATATATCAATATAGTACTAATGCCAATAAATATTTACGTAACTGATTAGGTAATATCAATATCCCTTTTGCACACAAACATTAACAATTATTGTATGCTATTAGATTTCACTGTATGTACATTTGCCATTATTTTGATTGTGGTAAAATCGAAATTTCAATTAAAAACAAAAAAATGTATATAGACTAAGCCAGAGCTAGTATGTACGAAATATTTAAAAATAAATGGATCCATGATGCTAGCCCATTTACACACTCCGAGTAAACTCCATGCTATGGGCGGCGGATAAAATGTCGAAAGTACAAAAGGTCGAAAAAATAAGGCCGAAAATACAAAAGGTCGAAAGTACAAAAGGTCGAAAGTACAAAAGGTCGAAAAACAAAAGGTCAAAAGTACAAAAGGTCGAAAGTACAAAAGGTCGAAAGTACAAACGGTCGAAAGTACAAAAGGTCGAAAGTACAAAAGGTCGAAAAAAAATCGACAAATACAAAATTTTAGAAATACCAATTTACCGTATCAAGTTGAATTGACCTGTCCAGTCGAGGTGGACCCGGAGCCGAGGATAGGTTAGGTTACTATCCCAACCTGACCCGGTTAGGTTAGTATATCAAAAAAAAACTTTCCTGACGAGATCAGGGTAGTTTTTTTTTAGTAAACAAACCTAACCTGGACAGGTTGGGTTGGTAACCTAACCGGGTATACTATGAACTATCCTCGACCTCTGGACTACCCCAGCTAGGCAGCGATAGGTTAGGTTACTATCCCAACCAGACCCGGTTGGGTTAGTATATCAAAAAAAAAACTTTTCTGACGAGATGAGGGTAGTTTTTTTTTAGTAAACAAACCTAACGTGGTCAGGTTAGGTTAATAACCTAACCGGGTATACTATGAACTATCCTCGACCTCTGGTCTACCTCGGCTGGGCAGGGCAATTCGACTTGGATAGGTTTCAATCTTTTATTTTCATACTTTCGACCTTTTGTACTTTCGACCTTTTCTATTTTCGACCTTTTGTATTTTCGACCTTTTGTATTTTCGACCTTTTGTATTTTCGACAATTTGTATTTTCGACCTATTGTTTTTCGACATTTTGTACTTTCGACCTTTTGTATTTTCGTCCTTATTTTTTCGACGTTTTGTACTTTCGACCTTTTATACTTTCGACCTTTCGTGCTTTCGACCTTTTATATGCCGCCCCATGCTATATCAACCTTAAAAATAATTTTTGTAAATATCGCAGAAACAAAAGCCCCTACGAAGTTTTTAGTTATAACACAAATTTTTGGAAAAAATATGGGCTACTATATTCCGGAAACCGTATATTGATGCGACGCTCTGGTTAAAAGTTAGAAATTTTTAATTTTTTAATATTTTTAATTTTGACCAAAATCTAATCAGCTCGTTGCAGTTTCGTGCTATATTTTACCTGAAAATTTCATCAAAATCGGTTTAGGAGCTATCGTGTTACGGACAGATATACATACACACACACAGACAGACATCACGACAATATTGCTAGGATAGGTCAAAATCATTGACTTCTATACCCTACGGGTAGACCCGGCATGGGCCTAAATTGCCATTATATCAAGCTTTTATCGCAATTGACCAAATACAAGTAGGCATTTAATGAGCAAGATAGGGATGAAAATAGAATTTCGGTTTGGTGAGTCCGGACACATGCAACATCGCAAAAATATTCTATTTGCTTGTCTTGGATAAAAAAGGGCAGTGGCGGCGCAAAATAGAAATTTTGAATTCCATTAGAATTTTTTTATCAACAATTTTCTGTTTGAATAATAAATAATTCATGAATACTTACTTGTGTATACTGTGTTTTCAAAATTCTCTTCAGTAAAGAAAAAGAGTAAAAAGAATTTCTAAGCATGCTAAGTGCAGTGGATGTATTAAAATTATTGTTTTCATCTTAGAACTTTACAAATGTTGTACCTTCCAGGTAAAATATTTTCTTTCTTTGAACAAGGGTCTTCTTCAACTCTTCTCTTCTTGGTTGGACTACAAGTTATGCTCGAGTCAGATAAAATTTCGGAACTAAAAATTTCAATTCGGAATGGGACAACTGGGCGCCGGGCCAACTCGGCGCCGCCAACAGGGCGCCACGCCGGGCCTAATGGGCGCCGGGCCAACTCAGCGCCGCACTATTTTTTCTTTGATAAAATGTGCAGATAAAAAACAAAATAAATATGTTATTTATACAAAAAATTCAACATCTATTAAGTCGAGTGTTGAAATTTGGTAGGTGTAGTGTTCTGCGACTTGACCGATTCGATACACATCGATGTATAAATAAGAAAGTCCGCCATTTTGGATCCGCCATTTTAATTTTTTTAAGTTTGTTTTTCATCTGCACATTTTATCAAGAAAAAATATTTTAGTCCGGCGCCCAGTTGGCTCGGCGTCCAGTTGGCCCGGCGCCCAGTTGGCCTGCCGCCCAGTTGGTGGCGCCGAGTTGGCGGCGCCCAGTTGTCCTAGACTGCAACACATTTCAGGGGTCTGGTACGTTTTACCACCTTTCTTAAAACTACGAAGTTTTTTGAAAAATGATAATTTTAGACCATTTTATAGTGATTTCTAAAAAAAAAAAATTGCGGAAAATCGTTGATTTTGTTAAAAAAATTGAAATTGAAAAATTCTTAAAACCCCATTAAAACCCATACAAATTGCTACAAAAGAAGCATTTTCTCATTTCAAACTGAAACAAAACGGTCCCTGACGTCTATCAGCTGTTAACAAAAACTTGAAATAACTAAGGTCACTGATCGAAATCGGGTCAGTTTTTTTGGTCCTTTTATGAAAATGCACAATTTTTAAAAAAGCATGAAATTCATAACAAAATCAAGAAAATTATGATTCCTACATTTTTACAATTAAAAATTAGTTTAATTGAACATTATATCAATTTTTATTCCTTAAAACACTAAAAATTAATAATTATTTACTTTTTTTAAATTTATCGAAGGTCTAACCGAACAAAACCAAACTGAACCGATCCGTATCGAAATGAACCAAATCAAACCGAATCTAACGGTTCGGTTTGGTTCGGTTCGATTTGGTTAAACTAAACCGTACCTAACTGAATGTAGCTAAACCTAACCGAAACAAACTGAAACTAGCGGAACCTAACCGAACATAATCATACTGAACCAAACCTAGCCGAAGAAAACTGAACCTAACCGAACCGATTCGTAACGAACCGAACCAAACCAGACCGAATCTGGCTGAACCTAACCAAAACAAATTAAACCTAGCCGAACCTAACCAAACAAAATCAAACTGAACCAAACCTACCCGAACCAAACCGAACCGAACCGAGTGGAAACAACCAAACCAAACCAAACCGAACCGTTAGATTCGGTTTGGTTCGGTTCGATTTGGTTAAACTAAACCGAACCTAACCGAATATAGCTAAACCTAACCTAAACAATCCTAGCGGAACCTAACCGAACATAATCAAACTGAACCAACCTAACCCACCTAACCCAACCTAACGCAACCTAACCCAACCTATCCCAACCTTACCCAACCTATCCCAACCTTACCCAACCTAACCCAACCCAACCTAACCCAACCTAACCCAACCTAACCCAACCTAACCCAACCTAACCCAACCTAACCCAACCTAACCCAACCTAACCCAACCTAACCCAACCTAACCCAACCTAACCCAACCTAACCCAACCTAACCCAACCTAACCCAACCTAACCCAACCTAACCCAACCTAACCCAACCTAACCCAACCTAACCCAACCTAACCCAACCTAACCCAACCTAACCCAACCTAACCCAACCTAACCCAACCTAACCCAACCTAACCCAACCTAACCCAACCTAACCCAACCTAACCCAACCTAACCCAACCTAACCCAACCTAACCCAACCTAACCCAACCTAACCCAACCTAACCCAACCTAACCCAACCTAACCCAACCTAACCCAACCTAACCCAACCTAACCCAACCTAACCCAACCTAACCCAACCTAACCCAACCTAACCCAACCTAACCCAACCTAACCCAACTTAACCCAACCTAACCCAACCTAACCCAACCTAACCCAACCTAACCCAACCTAACCCAACCTAACCCAACCTAACCCAACCTAACCCAACCTAACCCAACCTAACCCAACCTAACCCAACCTAACCCAACCTAACCCAACCTAACCCAACCAACCCAACCTTACCCAACCTAACCCAACCCAACCTAACCCAACCTAACCCAACCTAACCCAACCTAACCCAACCTAACCCAACCTAACCCAACCTAACCCAACCTAACCCAACCTAACCCAACCTAACCCAACCTAACCCAACCTAACCCAACCTAACCCAACCTAACCCAACCTAACCCAACCTAACCCAACCTAACACAACCTAACCCAACCTAACCCAACCTAACCCAACCTAACCCAACCTAACCCAACCTAACCCAACCTAACCCAACCTAACCCAACCTAACCCAACCTAACCTTACCCAACCTAACCCAACCTAACCCAACCTAACCCAACCTAACCCAACCTAACCCAACCTAACCCAACCTAACCCAACCTAACCCAACCTAACCCAACCTAACCCAACCTAACCCAACCTAACCCAACCTAACCCAACCTAACCCAACCTAACCCAACCTAACCCAACCTAACCCATCCTAACCCAACCTAACCCAACCTAACCCAACCTAACCCAACCTAACCCAACCTAACCCAACCTAACCCAACCTAACCCAACCTAACCCAACCTAACCCAACCTAACCCAACCTAACCCAACCTAACCCAACCTAACCCAACCTAACCCAACCTAACCCAACCTAACCCAACCTAACCCAACCTAACCCAACCTAACCCAACCTAACCCAACCTAACCTAACCTAACCCAACCTAACCCAACCTAACCCAACCTAACCCAACCTAACCCAACCTAACCCAACCTAACCCAACCTAACCCAACCTAACCCAACCTAACCCAACCTAACCCAACCTAACCCAACCTAACCCAACCTAACCCAACCTAACCCAACCTAACCCAACCTAACCCAACCTAACCCAACCTAACCCAACCTAACCCAACCTAACCCAACCTAACCCAACCTAACCCAACCTAACCCAACCTAGCCCAACCTAACCCAACCTAACCCAACCTAACCCAACCTAACCCAACCTAACCCAACCTAACCCAACCTAACCCAACCTAACCCAACCTAACCCAACCTAACCCAACCTAACCCAACCTAACCCAACCTAACCCAACCTAACCCAACCTAACCCAACCTAACCCAACCTAACCCATCCTAACCCAACCTAACCCAACCTAACCCAACCTAACCCAACCTAACCCAACCTAACCCAACCTAACCCAACCTAACCCAACCCAACCTAACCCAACCTAACCCAACCTAACCCAACCTAACCCAACCTAACCCAACCTAACCCAACCTAACCCAACCTAACCCAACCTAACCCAACCTAACCCAACCTAACCCAACCTAACCCAACCTAACCCAACCTAACCCAACCTAACCCAACCTAACCCAACCTAACCCAACCTAACCCAACCTAACCCAACCTAACCCAACCTAACCCATCCTAACCCAACCTAACCCAACCTAACCCAACCTAACCCAACCTAACCCAACCTAACCCAACCTAACCCAACCTAACCCAACCTAACCCAACCTAACCCAACCTAACCCAACCTAACCCAACCTAACCCAACCTAACCCAACCTAACCCAACCTAACCCAACCTAACCCAACCTAACCCAACCTAACCCAACCTAACCCAACCTAACCCAACCTAACCCAACCTAACCCAACCTAACCCAACCTAACCCAACCTAACCCAACCTAACCCAACCTAACCCAACCTAACCCAACCTCACCCAACCTAACCCAACCTAACCAAACCTAACCTACCTAGTTGTTAATAAATATAATAAAATTTGTTAGGTTTATGTCCAGGGGGTAACCATTGTCCATAATCGTCGGAAATCGAGTTAGGATTAGTGTATGCGACCATAAACATTGAATGGCGCGTGAATGTTTGGTCTTCAAATTTTTTTAGGGAAATTTTTCAAAAATTTTTTTCCGCACTCGGGGCACCCTAATAAACCGTAATCTGGTCACCCTAATCCATCGCAATCAAAGAAAATCGGTAATCGAAGTGTCACAAATTTTTTGTTGGTTTCTATTCTTTTTTTATATTATGTAGGACAAATTTATTAATTAAACTAAGTGACCTTATTAAGTAAGACAGCATGATTGTCAAATGACATTAGAAGGACATACACATATGATACCGGCCTGTAGACCGGTCGCGGTGGTCATATAATAATAAATATATACTTTCGCCATGAAAGATCAAAATTTAACTTAAAATTACTGTAAAGTCCGCAAAAAACATTAAATTTATCGAATTTATAAAAACATAGATCAGTGTGTGTAACAATTCATCAAGATGTATGAAACTCGACCGTGACATGTCAAAAGTTTGGTTCGAAAAAACAAAAACAACTGGATAAAAATCGGTATGTAAGCATTTAAAAAAAAATCATTTTTAAAAAAATCAAATACTTTTTGTTAATTTTAATGCAATGCAAAAAAAAGTACGGGGAAGTGACACTTTCTGAATCAAAATGTGTGAGGGTAAAATCGCACGGTCGCAGAAAAAACTATCTATCGTGACGCTACTGAACTTTCTCGTGTTTTAGCAAAAACTATCCGTCAAGACGACTTACCCATGAAATGTTGTTTTTTTATGGTTTTTTTTTCTTCTTTTGCACAAAAAACAATTTCGGACCATGTTTGAACTCAAATAGTTACTTCTAAACTTGTTTTTAAACGTTTTAAGATTTCTTTTTGTAATATTCCCGCACAAAATTCAAAAAAATTCATTTCCGTACTTAGACAACATTGTCTATCTGTTTTCCCTGTATAAATTGCCTAGCAGGTAGAATCATTTAAAATACGGCAGGTGGATTAAAGGTAGCCAGCTGCTTTTCTGTCGCACTTATGCCGTCAGTGTGAAAGAGATAAAAGTACCCATATATTATCTAGGGTATTATTAGCATGCAAAATCAGCCTATCTTTGTCCGTTTCACATGTTCAATAATGTCTATCTCTGTTTTTATTGTAAAAGAAATACCCGCCGTTAGAAACCAAATTCGATAGGGTCAATAAAAAATGCCTTGTCTTTCCGTCTCTAAAGCCCTTTCAAGGCTTTATACAACTCAATGGTCAAAATACACCCAAATAACACATTTTCACCGTTAAAAAAAAATTTTCGTCGAAACAAATACCTTCTCTAGCCATTGCTGCACGGGCTAGGAAGGTAAAAATAGAGACGTGGGAAACTCATCAAATTCAATTAAACTCAAATTTTTTGGTATAGTTTTGCAGTCAGTTGAACAAAGATAAAAGCCGACCATCGGTATATCCTTTAAAGAAAGTGACATGGGCGACGGCGGCGGTAGATATACTCATGAAAATTATTTCATTTAATTATGGCCATCGAAGAAATAATGTTATATGTTCTCTGTTATGGCGTAAACTAAGAAATAAAAATAGATAATAAAACTTTCTATTCCTACACCTACAGAAACGACACTGATTTATTTTATAAGTCTGCATACTGCCGACTAAACCCAACTAACATTTATAGTAGCGGCTACATGTTCTAAAGGCTTTGCTACTTTCTTATAGTAGAAATGTGGTGATCCCAACCAAAATTTGTTACTTTTTAGTTCTAACTACTATTTAGTATCAGGATATAGTAGATGTTTCGTAAAAACGACCCTCTAAACTACTTCTTAGGATTGTTTCTTGATAGTCGATTCTGATAGTCTTCTCTACCACAATAGGACGTTGCTAAAGTTTTACTTTCTTTTTAGTCGTTATTTCGTAGTCGCCCTGACTTTTATATCCTACCTAATTACCACTAGAAAGTTAAGCTTCATTGGAGTCCCAAACAAGTGTATCCGACAACTACATTATAACTTTAATTTTTACCACAAAAGTTTGTGTCATCATAGTAACATCTGATGTAACAATGTAGACAAAATAACTTTTTGGATCAACTTTAAAGCCGCAACTACTTTGACTTTTTTTTAATGTCGATCTTTTAAAGTAATCTCTCCTTCCTGTTTCTACTTTGAAAACGTAGACTTTTTGAAGTCGCATCTCGGTCGCATACATTCTTAACCCTACTTTTTGTGGCTCCTTTTATAATATGGGAATATTAGGAATAGTTTTGCAAATATTTTTTTAACCACCTTGAGCAGTCCATTTTTTCGAGCTCATTGCTTGACCATTTTGCAAAACAATCAAAATGCAAAATATTGATCCAAAGTATCGAGTACCGCACACGGATTTTAAGAATTCCCTGGTCCATGCTTAATCTCCATCCTTAATCTTTTACGCTACTTGTTGCTGTTCTATTCTTGTACTGTCTTTACGGTCGTTCGTGGTTTGTGCTGTGGCACCACCCTATCGCCATCGTAACCCTCTTGTGCGGACTAAACCGAATTTTATGTGTTGAGCTTGGGTCAATTTGTCTTTTTGGTTTTCTTCAAATTTGTGCTGTTGTTAAAGCTTGGTTTGAAGTGAATAAACTTAAATTTGTGCTGTGTTTTGAACTCATTAGACTTAAATTTGTACTATTTTCGAAGTGTGGTGTGTAGAACGTTTCAGTTTAAGGGCAAGGAAGGACGCGCAATATGCCCAGATCGCGAAGAAAGAAATCTTTTCGACACAGTTCTTCATTTTACAGGAAGCTTAAACGTCGACTTGCTGAAGAATCAGAGCAGGACTCTCAAACAGGTAAGAAATAAAGAATGCAAGTTTTAATACCCTTGCCTTAAAAACATGAAATCTTTTAAGACAAAAAATACCTAGGTCAAGGCTTTGTGACATATTTTCTTCAAAACAGTATGAAAAATTGTAATCAACTTGCTTAAAACAAAAAACTATGGCCACAGGCTAACTTAATGCATTGACTATTATGAACAATGCTTCATGTTTTGATAGCTGCTTACATAACAGTCCTGTCTCACTGAACCCCCTCTCAAAGTTTACAAAAGTATGTTTTTCAGGGTTGCAAGTTGTCAACACTGTTGATACTAATGAAGCGGCTCCCACATTGACGGATTTGAATATTGCTGCAGAGGAATCATCGAGCAGCTTAGTATCAGACAATGCTCCTGGATGTTCGACAAAAGTTGATGAGCAAGCTGCAATTGATGCTGCAATAGAAGAGGAGGAAGAAAACATTGAGGTTAATGTTTACTAATGATATAGAAATATGTTTAGGGACCAAATATGTTTAGAAACCTTTTTCAACCTCTGCTTAGAAATCTTTTGAAAAATTGAAATTATTTTAAAGCTTGTTTAAAAATATTAGCCAATTTTAAAATCTGTTCTCAGTTTGACAGTTTGTCAAAAAATAAGAAGTTTTATGTCCTTCTTAACTCAGAAAAGTAATGTACACATTTAGTCTTTAATTTTATATTTTCATGTAATTCTATTAAGCAGGTGTAAAAAGACATAGTTCAGCACCTAGATGTGAGTAATATACTGCATTTAATGAGAGAAGCACACTGGGTATGGATAAACATGAGACTCCCCCAAACATTTTACAAGGGAGAACCACCACCTTCTGGCAGGGGCTGATTTCCTCCCTTAAAAGAGTTTTTTTACAGTTTTTTGCTAATGACTTGAACAGTGGCGTATCCAGACCCTGATCTTCGGAGCGGGAGGGGTAATTTAGTCAAACAACACATACTTGCTAAATAGGAGCACAGATTATCTGTGTTACTCTACAAATCATTTGGCAATAATAAAGAAAGTTTAATGTGCCACAGGCAAAAACTTTGAATTTTTGTGGAAAAATCCTTATGTTATACTAATCTTGGGGGGTAATTACCCCCAGTACCCTCCCTTGTATATGCTGGTGGACTGTCAACTTGTCAAAAAATTCTGAATGGATTTAGCCATTTTTGGGATGTTTATGCGAGATAGACTGCTACTTTTGAGGGGGTTGGTTCAGTTCAGATTAATTTATATTTTTGTAAAGGAAATTTTTTCATCTTTAAAAATAAGGTCTGAAAGAAGACATGTAGTATCGTATAAAATTCAGGAAAATATAAACAAAATGTTTTTTTATACACCTTCCATTTATTTAAGTGCCTATAAAAGCTATTATTGGTGTTTCCCCCAAGTTAATAGTTTGAAAATAATTAGCAAAATACTGTCAGAGAGCACTTTTAAGAGGGGTGAGGGGGGATTGCCTCCACCTTGCTTACTTTTTATAAGACCAACTCGAAAAATTGAGTTTTAAGAAATACTTTCTTACTTAACTTATTATTTACTGAGTTAAAATTAATGTTTAATTTTTGATTGATTTGAGGATTCCTAGAATTATATTTATTTTTAATTCAAGGCGGCTGTTTTCGAAAGATATATCTAACTTATAAAATATGTAGCTGTATACAATGGACTTTTGACTAAACAATCTTTTTTGAGAAAAACAATGTGCTAAGGATAAATAATACCACAAGAAAAAACAAAAATTTTAATTTTAAAAAGTTGACAGTTTTTGAGTTATTAGCTAAAACTGTAAAAAATCACGTTTATGAGAGGGAAAACACCCCCTTCCCAGAAGTGGCGGGGAATGGTTCTCCCTTCACGTAAAATTTTCGTGGAAATATCATGTCTTTTCATTCCATTCCAAGTGTGTTGCTTCTCTCATTAAACACAGTATCTGAACTTGTAGGCCCGAATTAAGTAGTATAAAAGAGACATAAGTTAGACAAATTCAGCACAATTTCTTTCTTTTTGCAGTGTAACAAATTTCTAGTCTTTGAATTGAGTACTTTATTGTTTATTTTCGATAAGAGAAAAATTATGTGCCTTACGTCACAAAAGAACACCGCACCGGTTTACACAGGCCTTATGGGAAATTTTTGGCCCGGTGGAATTGGCTATAATTTTAGTATGTTATAAGTAACTAAAAAAAATGTAAGTAAAGCTAAGTATTTCTATGTACAGTTTTTGAGATATAAACGATCAAAGTTTGTTAAATGGTCGTTTTTGGGTATGTTGTAATAATAATAACTCTTACATCTTGACCAAAAAAAACAATTGACCATAAAAATGACTTACTAAAGGTCTATGGACAGTCACTTATGATGTCATTCTTGTCAATTTATTAAATAATATACGGGGGATAGTCAAAAATACATTTTTTTTATATCTGCAATTTTACCGAATTTTATAACTAGCAATTTTTATTTTGGCACGGATTAATAGTTTTATAGATATAAATTTTTTTATTGCAGGTATTTTTTCTTACTAAATAAAATTGACTTTAGCTGTTCTAAGCTATTTTCCGTATGACAAAAATTAATTTGTTAAATATTTTGTAATAAAATACAGCTCAAAGAATATTTTTATTATATAAAAAAAATACTATAGCTTTTGGTTGAGTCAAAGGGTCGGTAATAGTGCAGATATAAAAAAAAATGTTTTTTTGACTATCCTCCATATATTATTTATTAAATTGACAAGAATGACATCATAAGCGACTTTGTCCTTAGACATTTACTAAGTCATTTTTATGGCCAAATAATTTTTTTCGGTCAAGATTTAAGAGTTATTAGTATTAGAAAATACACAAAAACGACCATTTAATGAATTTTGACCGTTTATGTCTCAAAAACTGTACATAGAAAAACTTTCCCACATAGCACAAATCAAAACAATGTTAAAAACACACACTTTTTTAAGTTTAATAGGTCGCTTTTTAACGTTATTTTTAAAATCACACCGAATTAACGTGGTTTTGAAAGTAACGTTAAAAAGCGATCTATTAAACTTAAAAAAGTGTGTGTTTTTAACGTTGCTTTGATTTGTGCTATGTTGTGCATTTTTTTTTAGTTACATCTCCTAGTATAACATATTAAAATTATAGCCAATTCCATCGAGCCAAAAATTTTCCATAAGGCCTATGTAAACGGGTGCGGTGTTCTTTCTAACTAAACTACTTGTTTATATTTTCAGAATGAATTTGAGGAAGAAATTGAAAAAAAACTCAATTTTACAGAAGAAATTAGGGATTGGGCCCTCTCTAATCCCAGGGTACCTCATTCCGCTATAAATGACCTTCTTAAAAGATTAAAGAAGCATAAATTAAGTGTGCCAAAAGATGTTAGAACTCTCTTAAAGACTCCCACTAAAGTGGAGATCGCCACTTTGGGTACTGGCCAATTCTGGTATAATGGCATAAAAACAGCACTTGCAGATGTACTAGAGTTACGAGACCTTACTACTATCTCCCTCATTTTTAACATAGAGGGTTTGCCACCATTTAGAAGTTCTCCAATTGAGTTTTGGCCAATTTTAATGAAAGTTGATGAAATACCAAACTTGGATCCCATGGTCGTTGGAATTTTTTGTGGAAATACGAAACCAATCCTTAACCTATTTCTCGAAGAATTTGTTCTGGAACTGAAAGAGCTGCTTGAAACAGGGATAAGAACGAACGAAGGCAAATATGTGCAGATTTTCACCAAATATTTTGTATGTGACACTCCAGCTCGATGCTTTGTTAAAGGTATAAATCACTTATCTTTGACTTGTTATATTTAAGAAATAATAATATTTTTTCAAATATTTAACAACTATTTATTGGTTTTAGGCACAGTTGGATTCACGTCTGCCCATGGATGTATCAAATGCACCACAGTTGGAGACTATGATAGAGGTGGCAGGCATATGAGTTTCCCAAGGATTGATTGTCCCCTGCGAACTAATGAATCTTTTAGAGAAAAATTGGACGAAGATCACCACAAAGAAGACAGTCCTCTATTAGAGCTGCCAATAGATATGGTAAAACAATTCATTGTTGCAGATTCTCTTCACATTTTGGATTTAGGTAAGGGTTGTAAACAAGTGAAAATAACTGAAGCAATTGCTTATAATTAGAATAGAAATACACCGAATCACCACATGTATGGCTACTAAACGTTCTGGACCTAGAATGGACTTAAAATAAACGTCGTTCTGTGCTGTCTGGGTACATAAGAAAACTTATCACACTAATAATTAACATAACATTCATAAATTATAATTATGTAATGCAAAAGTTTAGGATTTGTGATTCCCGCATTTCTAAGAGAAAATACTTTTAAAAAAATATTCAGTGTAACGTAAAGGTAAACCCCCCCCCCCCCCCTTAGTTTTAACTCATGTAATTGTAACAGGGCCTGGCGTGTGACAGTGGTACTGTCACCTCAAGTGGCCAAGGCTTAAATGTTGTAAGCTACCAACTTAGGCTACAACATATATAAATTATAAAAAGATTAAATGTTACTATATGTTATTAAATTTACACGATCTCGAAAGGGAATTTGGCGGTTCTTGGAGGAAAAGTATGCTATAAACGTTTTTCTCAAATGTATAACTAATAGGATAATCATACATACCTTTTCAATTTTCTTCTTGCAGCTTCACACTTTCACTTCTAATATTTATTATTTAAATATCAAATTTTTACTACCATTGAACTTTTATATTCAAATATTTACACTTCTTAAACTTTTAGGCTTTATAAACCTTTTATATATTTGTTGTAAATATATATATTTATCAACATCTTAAACGTTGATTGAATGAGTGAAACTATTCAATCAACTGTTTAATTTACTTAATATTACTGTTTAGGTTTGGGATATGTTATTAATTAAAAATGCCGATTTTAGGGCAACGAATGGTTTGTATTTTGTTGATAAAAAACCATAAAACAGTTAAACACATTATTTCAAAACACTGGAAACAGTAATAATTAATGACTTTACAATCAATAAACTCTAAAAGAAAAGACCAAAATAATTATGAATATTAAAGTTAACAGTTTTATACAATGTTAAAATAATTGATAAATTTCCCCAGTTGGAATAAAACCCCCCTTAAGAAGTCTGAATGAAAGTGTAACGTACCAGGCAACGACAAACTAAAGAGTAAAGTCCCTGACGACTTTCGAAAGTTTCAATACCCTCTAGACATTCTCAGTTTGTCGCTAGCTGATTGGTCTAAATCTAAGCTTTCTTTAACGGATTTCTTCCACCACTCTTCTCTACAGACACTCTTGGCTGCCGTGGTCTGAATCTCAAGCTCCCTCACATTGGCGAGAAAGACAAAGAGACAAAATACCACCGCAATTCAAAGATGCGTGGATTTAGAAATTCGGTAAAGTTTAAATCTTACAGTGTGTTTCTTTTTTAATTGAAAATAGTTTAAAATTTGTTTCCAGTTACAAAATAAGAATTATTTTGATGTTAGTGGCTCAAAGGACATATTAGCCGAATACAACTTTTATTAAAATACAGCGAACCTGAAAACATGCCTAAAAACAAGTCGCCGAGTTGCCATAAATTTTACTTAATCTTAACCTAGTCTTGCATATAATCAATGCTTGTTGATGTCAAAACAATATTTAATTAAAAATCTTTAAAAACTTATAAATGGCAAAAATACCATTTATATTCAAATCCCGTTTTGTTACATTACTCCCCCCTGATTAAGTATAAACAATTTTTTTTAAACGCAAGTCGAAATAAAATGGTTTATAACAACAAGCATTAAGTAGTGCAGACAACACAAATCTAAACTAAAACTATAACGCTCTTCGTTTCCATTTTTCTTCTCTGGATATCTGATGGTCAACAAACATTCTGGCTGGAAAAAACTTGAAGTTCCATTCTGGAACAAAACAGCAACACTGGATCAGGTACAACATCTTAGATCAGCTAGTCAGCAACAAACATGGTGAACGATCAGTAGATTCCAAACAGTACTGAAAGAATCAGAATATCAGTGCAGGTTAATAACAACGATAACTTAAATTAAATGAGGGCAAAATAAAATTGACAAATAAACCGAAAAATATATATAGAAATATATAATTTTAACACACATTGTTTGAAAACTACTACATTAAGGTTTATATTATATACACGCTTATGCAGAAATATGTGGAGACAAACAAAAATGATTTAAGTTAACGTATATAAATTAAGGGAGTCTCCAAACCAAACCATTTCCTCCATAGTGTTAAACAAACACTAGGTACGCAGCAAGAGCTAAGTTTCCACATTGGCCATCTTTGAAACTAAGGGTGAACAGCAGACTCTGTATTGAATTTGGAAAGAAGCATCCAATTGCAGGTTTGCACAGCGACGGTAAGAAGACATCGATTGTAGTGATGATGGCTGCTTGGCAGATCTAATGACTTTAATGGTGGAATGGCTGCTTGGTTGATTAAACTGTTTGTGGAAGAAATTTGTTGGTTGGTTGACAGTACTTTGCAATAGCTGACCTAAAAACAAAATAATTTTAATACAAGAAAAACAATGTTTTTAATAACAATAAACCAACCTTATGTAAAACAAAATTAATTGTTTAAAAAAATATATTATTTAAATTTAAAAAAATTGAAAATTTTTGATTTTATGATTATATCTCATAAATAGGTTTTAGGTGAACTAAAACTAGTTAGACGGCAAAGAACCTACAAAAGGTTGTCTAACCCAAAAAACGTGTTTGCATAAAAAACAAATTTTAAAACAAAGATACAAGTAAGACATTACAAACACTAACTAAAATATTAAAATTAACTACTTTAAGACTTTAAAATATATTTATACCGAATTAAAAAAATACGTTTATTTGACAATAATTTATAAATTTAAATACCTTAACACAAAATTAATTTACAATTACGAAAAAAAAAAACGTTTAGTTGACAATATTTGAAAAAAAATTTAAGTTGGTTTATTGTTTTCAGTGTAATAAAAAAAAAACAACCCTACCAGGTTAACACAATAAACTTTAAAACAAACATGGAATACTCTATCGAAACAAAAACAAATCGTATAAAAATAACTCGTGTGATAGAAAGAATAACTGAAAATAAATACAAGTTAGCAAAAACGAACACAAAATGATACAAAAACTGAAATACAAGTTTTTATCATAGTTAAGATTTTAATGATACAAAAAATTTTAAATTTTATAAAGAAAATCAAATAGAACAGATAGAGTAATCTCAAATGAAACAAATTCACATAGATTTTTTTTAAGTAGAACAAATCCAAATATAATTTATTAGAACAAATCAAATACAATGATTCAATATAGAACCAATCAATAAAAAAAATCATGAACAAATGAAAATAGAACAAATCCAGCCAGATGAATATACACATTTTGAAAATTACTTAGAATAAAGCTCCTCCTAGAATTTTTAGTTTTTCCGAATTTTCCTTCTAAAATTTTTTTTCCTGAAACATTAGCTGTTTCCAATTCAAACTTTTCCTTCTTAGATCTTTTTCTACTAAATTTCGCTTTCAGTAAAAAAAAATAACATTTTTCGATTTTAGATTGATTTTCGGTGTGAAATGTTTGAAAATGATAAGTTGGGTTTTTCATTTTCTAATTAATTTGCATTTTATTTTATTTTCCAATTATTTGTAAGCTGGTTTTACACAATTTTGAAAAACTAAGAACAGCAGCAAAACAAAGCAGGTTAATATTGATGTCATTGTTTGAAAATTAGACATCTTTGCTTTAAAATACTTGACTTAATGTAAGCAAATGTTTTAAAATTTGATCAATTTAGGTTTTTATCGAATTTAAAGTGCATGAATCAAAACAAACAAAATAAAATAATCTTAGTTGATAATAAAATTTTAAATAAAATTATGTCTTATTATATTCCAATTGAAGCGAATGACAAAAAAAAAATTAAACAAAAATGACAGTTGATGGTTGCTTCAATCGACTCTTTTTGGTGCAATGAAAAGAAAAAAACTTTCTTGGGTGACAAACACATTTCTTATTTTTCCAAAACTACTAAATAAGAACTATTTAGAGTCCAAGCAGGCAAGGGCTTACTTCGAAAATATGAAAAAAATAATAAAACAAAGACTTTAAAATATTTTAGGTATAACATACTTTTTTTCCAATTTAATAAGTTGACAAAAAAAACAAAAGGTATCTTAAACGATAAGGTTCTTTAGATAACGCAAGACTTAAAATGAGCAAATATTTAAAAAAAAAATAATAAAAATAATAATAAATGAAATAATGCTTGCTAATATACGAAAAATAAAAATATATAAATATAAAAACACTGATCTTAGAAAGACTAACTTTTACGATAAGTTTTTCCATAAACGATCAACTGGTGATTTAAAGGATTTTATTATTTACACAAAAAGTATAAATAAATACTTTTTGTTTATCATTAATGAAGCCAATCATGTATAGGCCTTAGTAACAACAAAATTACTTAAAGATGATAATAGAAATAAAAATAGTACAAAAATAATAATTTAGGTGTTCTTGATTAATGCTATGACGTTATAGAGAATATTTTTATATTATCGATTAACTAGGACAGCAAACAGAAAGGAACAAACTAACAAAAAAAACATTTTTAGAAAAGGACACATTTTTGTGATTTGTCATAGTTACCAAAAGAAAAGTTCTACAAAAACAATTGTACTCATAGAGTAAAAGAAAAGTGGAGATTTTTTTTAAGTTGTTTAAAATAGTGTAGATTTTAAAAAATATCAAAATAAAAAACAATTATCAAAATTTATCCTTAAAATGGAATTTACTTGGCTTAAATGGTACAGACTGTACTTAAAGTTCGTATAGTCGAATATTTTCCATATAGAAGAAAACATAAAAAATAAAATATTGTTTTATTGATAAAGAATACAAAAATTCAAAAATAGTTTTACACAATCAAATGTTATTAATTTGGATAATATTGATTGTATCAAGTTATAATATAATGAGAAGAGAAAAAAAAAAGAAAAATGTATCTTAGCAATGTTAAGATTGCTATGATAATATCCAATTGGATTCGAGAATGACTTCAAAATGGAGAAAAAAAATATATATATGTACACAAATCGAAAAATTTTAACCGTTGATGACGTAGTTTTTATTCGGTTTATGGGATCTTAGAAAAGCACTGATTAAGAGCAAATGACCCATTTAAAAAAAAACAAAGCTTTTTGAAATAATGGACTCTAAAATATACTATATATAATCGATTTTACGTTAATACTTTAACCAATAGGTGTTGATTTACTATAACACACATATCTATCACAAAAGAACAAAACCAAAAGGCATGTGTGGATTTTAACATAAAATAAAATGATATTTTGTTTTTTTTTAAATATTTAAAAAATAAAAAAAAACAATTAAAAGTTTACAAAAAATGACTTTACCAAAATAATAAAAAGTTAAATATTATACTTTTTCCGTGTAACACAAAAAACAAGATTAAAATTACATATCTGACAGATGATTGATGCAGATATTATCTGAAAAGATACAATTTACTTCTACTAAAGCAAAGTACAAAAGAGATTAAAGAATTACGGTATAGTTGTCACTTATTACGCATAATTAAAAATTACAAAAGTTCTGTACACTTATAGATAGAACTGTGGCCATAACGCGATAGAGACACTGTCTCTAAGTCCAGCGATTGTTATGCCAACTACCAATCTCCACAGCTAATTAATTATTTTTTTATAAAATTTGTGCTGATGCACTTAGTTTTATGACAATTAGTTTTACGGGTAACATTTTACAGAAAAAAAAACAGTTGTTTGCTGTACACTAGAAAATTTTTTTATACAAAGATTTTATTAACATGATTTTAAATATACTCTTCCATTAAGATGTTTTTGATTAAAAACTTTCTAATTCAAATGAGACTTTTTTCGTTAGTCTATAGGTGTTATCACTGCTAAAGCCAAAGACAGTGGTTTTATTTATAAAATTTCAAGACAAAAGAAAATATATAAATTTCATAATGTAAATATTACCAAATGACATAAAGATTAGCTTAAATGGCTTATCGACCCTATAAAGTAAAAAGAGTAAAAATTTGATCATAAAATGTTATAATGAAAGAAAATACATCTTTATTCTGCTGTTCTTGTCTGTTTTTCCAATCTCTGATTATTTATTGATGTTAATATCTTTTTTTAAAATATCACTGATAAAAATATAACGGTTTTCATTTGATATGGCATGACTCAAGAGTCGTCTACTCTTTATGGTTGTATCTTCTAGGTTTTTTTCTATTCCTATACGATTAAACACTAAATTTCTAAAAATCCTAACTTTTAGTTACTATCTCAAATATTATCTAATTAACCTATTTTTTTTAACCAAGTCAGAAAAATTGTCCAAATGTCTACCATAAAACCTGTTTTAAAATAATATCCCATCATCACTTCAACACAGGTTCCTGCAAAAACATATAGTGACTCTTGTATACCAAATCTAAATCATGTTTCGTCACAATAAAAAGAATAGGTAGATCTACCATTTTAAATTGAAAATTGTATTGTGAAATATAAAATTTATTCAACGACAACGCTTTTGTCTCCCTAATTAGAAAACCTAAGACACTGTGGATTCAACACTAACAGGAAGTGGCCATCTTCACTGGAGTTAGAAAAACACAGGTGTATAACGAAGAAAGAAACTAGTCCAAATCTTCTTGTTAAATAAATTTTCCGGTCTATTGTGTATCCAGTATAACTCAAAAATGAGTTCCCGACATGACGAAATAGAAAATTACCTAGGTCTCTTACTGAAATCTACTAGGTGTGACGTCACTGTCTTCATTAACCTACCCTGATATAACTTTTTATTCGTTTCATAGGTAAAGTTTTACCTCTACCTTGAAAAGTTTTTCCCAAATTTAAATTCCCATTTTTACAAAATTATTTGACTTGAAAGAAACCCAAAAATCCAACCCAAAAATTTTTCCGCTGTTTTAGACCAGTTCACCTGTAGACCATGTAAGCTATAACATGACGATTATTAATTCAGTAGTTTTCTTGATAAAGATTGGTTAAAACATTTAACTGACTATACCGTAACCCTATCTTTCAAAATTGAGTTACGATATTAGGAGATACGGCAACAAGCAAAACAAATATAGACCAATTGAAAATTTTAATTATAGGTATACCATAGAAACACCCTCTCGAGTGGAGAAGAAAAAAATTCCCTAATTTTCTCCTCAGCCTTCTTCTCAATGACTGGGGAGTTTAAAATCCAGCTAAAAACACTCATTCCATAAAAAAACATTTTATAAAATAATCTAAAATATAATGATACAAACAGCGAAAAAAATTAATTCGCCCTCGTCTTACAAAAAAACAACAAAAGAAAAAGAAAACGCGAGGATTCCACTTGGCGAATTATTATTGGTCTATTGTTTTATAACATTCCTTATACATCAAAAGATGCATATAACAAACACAGATCCATTTTGCCATACCATATAGCCATATCAAAGTTACGTTAAAAGAAAATTCTAGGACGCTTTAATTCAAAAATACTTCCCTCTCACATATTTACTCAACAGATAGTAATAGACTTTTGTCATTTATAAAAATATCTCAAAAATTACGAAACAATTTTATAACAAATTGTTCTTAAAAACTTTCAACTTGATGTGTCAGTCATTTACAACTCAATACAAGCAATACACTCCCTGAAAATAATAATAAAAATATTAATTAAGTAAAATTTTTGAGGGAAGTCTCCAGAGAATCGTAGACCTCTACAGTTGTCGAATGTCATGGTCTTCACCTATAAAAGAAAACGAAGTTATAACACTAATTTTATACATGGTTTTAACAAATATAATAAAACTTTTTCTTTAAAACATCATTTAATGAATTTATTATGCTTTTGACATAGTGTTTAGACACTATTATTTTTCTTTTCATTAAAATCGGTCTCGTAGTTATTAAAAATTAAAACAAGTTTGTACAAATTTTAAATGAGTGCTCATAAATTACGAGGATTAGATGATAATTAAAAACTTTTTAGGCGAATAAAACAATAAAAGCTCTACAAATGCAAAATTTTAAGTTAAAATGCTAAGGCATTGCTTAATTAATTTATGTTTTATATGTCTGTGTAATGATAGACAGGCTTGCTTTTGCAATGCAAGAGAAAAAAATATCTTTAGTGTCAAAATTGCAAATATTGAAACAAAAAAAAATTAAAAACTTAAAACAAAGATTGTCCTTTTTGACATCGACGATCTAATCTAAAAACTCAAGAGAGAGATTGTCCCTTTTGACTTTCAGATTGATCCAGGATCTAGATTAATATTTTTTTTATAGGTTTTTTAATACGTGTGTAGCTTGAGCTATTACGAAAAAAAAAATTAAACTTTTTGGCAAAGAATGGGTAGGGGATGAAATGTCAACTACCTCTAATTCAGAAAAATTAATCGTTTATTTAAACAACTACACTTTCCATTCCATTCCAATGGAAAGTGTTGAAATGGATGCAATAAGAAGATCAATGAGAATATCCAGAACTGATCATACAAGAAATGAGATCATAAAAGAAAGAATGGGAATCGAGGGAAGCATAACTGATGACATCACTAAAAGGCAACTGATATGGTATGCCCATGTACAACGGATGAACGACGAAAGATTACCAAAACAGGTTCTAGAATGGCAACCAATAGGGCGCAGAAAAAGAGGGCTTCCTAAACTGGAATGGTAACAGTCAATCCAAAGAACAACGAGTCAAAAAAAAAACTGACGGAAGATGACTGTCATGATCGAAGGAGGTGGAGAATAGGCGTCGGACAACGTAGAAAAACGTTCTAAACCGACATAGTAGTAGTAAACAACTACTGTATAGAGTAAGTCCAACTACAGCAAAATAGTAACACATTAAAAAACAGTCTTTTAAAAAAAAAAAAGAAAGTAAGCTCTGATGACAATTGCATAAAAATTATATTTTATTTAAACAGGATAAGAAGATTACAAAAGTTAGCAAAGAAACGAATGTACTAAATCTTTTGGTTACCAAGATATTTACGTACTCAAGTTATTATATTGCTACGACAACTACAGTATAGAATCTCTGTGTGTAAATAACTTAAAACTTTTGAGATTCAGTGCTATTTACATATGCTAAGAATATCCTGGATGTATGTATCTATCCAACATTTTCTTGGAACACAAAGAAAAAAACGAATGAATACTAAAAAAAGAAAGAAAACTTAAATTCGTTGGACACTAACACAAGGTGCGGTCAAAACTGTGAAGTAATTCGATTAACTGTGCAGAGAAAACTTAACTGAAAAATTATAGAACTTTATGCTATGCTTAGCTAAGAAGGCATTGTGTTATTAGCACTTTTCAAAAAAAAAACATACAGTAAAAAGTACGGAGTAGGCCTGGCAAATAGACCTTTCTTTTGGGCTACTTTTTGTTAGCAGTTAATAAAGATTACTATGATAAAAAAAAATTACATTAACAGATAAAACAAATCAAAATTATCGAACGAACATTTTCACATATCTTTTAAATCTTAACATGAACAAAAAAAAATACTAACCAACAGGTTTAAGTTTTAGTAATTATCTTACACGTTTCAGGATGACAAAAATAGACACAAAAGGTCTTAATGACTTCATGGTATAATTTATAAAAATGAAATATAGTTTTATATTCATTGATTTAAAAAAAAAATGATAGATAGAAATTTATGTAAGCGTTTTCAGTACTCCACTGTACACGCGGGTCTATTGTGTAACACTGTGTTTTACACGACATGGTAGAAACTCATGGTTTTGCCAATATACTTATATATTAACTTTAAATTTTAAGAAGAATGATCTATTTCTTACGAAAATGTTGACCAGTACATAAAAGTAAAAAGTTTTTATGAAAAAGTTTATATCATATAGATATCAAAATACCAATTTTTTTTTTTTTAGTTTGTAAATATAAATCCTATATAGTTTTTAATTTAACGCACAAAAATCGTCACATGTGATGTGGTTACGAGAATATTAGGAATTATGTACATAAGCCATTGTTGTCTAGAGTTAGCTGGACAACTCAAAAATAACCGATCGACCTTAATGAAATTTAAATCAAGGAACTGCATTTCTCACTATAGATCTTTGTTTGAAAAATATAAATTTAATAGTACCCGTGAATTAAAAATCAAACACTGGACCCCCGTGAGCGTTCAAGTTACTCACGGAAAAATATGAGAGAAACAAAACATTTGTTTTCACGAACGCTTGTTTGATCTATAAATTCAATATCATAGTTCAGTTAATAGATACCGAAAAGTTAAATGTGAATAGATGCGTCAGACGCGGATCTACAGGAGGGTAAAAAAAATTGAAATTTCCCTCCCAAATCTTAAAATATATTTGTTTTGGACACACATAATACAGTGGTCTGGACAATATGCAAAATAGTTTTATGCAATATTTATTATAATATTTCCTTCCCCAAATAAAATTCCGATACGCCACTGTTATGCATACAGACTAACGAAGTAGGCTACGAAAGGTTTTTTCCCAGATGTGTGTTTATTTTAAAAATTCTTAACCATTTCTTTGTGGACCTGAATGAATAGAAGAGCCCTTTTTAGAATGTAGGTATAAAATATGGTGAACATGTGTTTCAAAATTACCAAAATTCAAGTATATCTTTGTTTCATATAGACTCAAGTGGTCTGGAAGACTTTTATAGCCTGTAAATTGATTTATGGGCCAAGACGTTTTAACTTCGAAATAATAGGTCAAAATTTTAAAAAATATTTAACGGTTTTTAAAAATTAAATACAGTTCAATAATAAAAAAAAATATGAAAAAAGTTTTACCATACTTAAATTGATTCAAGCAAATATACAGGGTATCTTTTTGCAACGGTATTTGCAATAATTTTCAAAAGTTGATTTTGATAGTTTTTCAAAATAGTTTATTTGCTTGAAACAAATCTTTATCATTAATTAAGTCAACTAATTATGTCTCATTTTCTTACTACTTCACATCCTATCTAATGATTATCAACCAAAGGGTTTTACTTTTGTTGTTTGATTTTAATTAATTTTATAATTAAGTTAGCTTATTGGTTATGTATAACCTAAATTTCCATATTACCATATTGCGTTTTCTCTTTAACCAGTCTTTAATTATTAAATGGGAATTATGATATATTTATTTTAATAATTATTATTTATGTTAAATAATATTATTTTTAAGATTATGTATAAAATTATTACTAACTCAAAATACGCGAGTTTTTATTTTAGGAAAAATATCAAATACCTTTATCCAATTTCAAAGGTCAAGTCAAATTTAGAAAAATACATTGATTTATCATTATCTTTGGTTAAATTTTAGAAACAATTATTAGTACTTCTCTTATATAGTATGGAAAAGGAACTGCTAAGCAATCTTTTTAGGTTATCTGGTGTTTTGGTGTAAACCTACATATTACATCAAACATGGTACTTTGATCTTATCGAATTTATTTATTTAAATTGTTTATATTTTTAGTTATTTAAAACATTCAACTTAATTTGTATATCTTTTAATAAAAATCAATAATGTACCTATATAGTCATAAAGACATGGACAGGACCTGTAAACTTGGTCTTTTTAATAAAAATTGCAAGAAAATATCTTCTAGCTTCAAACTAATCAAACCGATTTCACTGTCACCAACTATAGTGACAACAAATTATCATTGTAAAACAAGCAAAAACGGTTACGAAAAACCTTTACTGTGTTAGGACATTGATTTGTGGCTTTCTTCAGCCTTATGCAATGAAAATGCTATGA
Source organism: Aspidapion aeneum (assembly GCA_963576565.1). Taxonomy (NCBI): domain Eukaryota; kingdom Metazoa; phylum Arthropoda; class Insecta; order Coleoptera; family Brentidae; genus Aspidapion; species Aspidapion aeneum. The sequence goes on from OY755047.1 coordinate 61,342,557, forward strand.
GATTATGTTTTTTTCCAAAAAATTACTGTATGGCTTTACAAAATATTATTTCACTTAAGACATGGTCGATAGCACCAATACATTTGTTAAATCGATCGTCTTTCTGTCAAACAAATGTATTGTAAACTGGAGACCTTGGGAAAATAAAAGAGGTAGTGGAAGACCACAAATGAGATGAGCGCACGATTTGAAGAAACATGCGGACTAGATGGATGAACACGGCGTCATACAGGAAAGAGTGGAAGATATTGAAGTAGGCCTATATCCAAAGATGGATCGAAGAAGGCTAAATAAATAGATAGATAGCACCATTTTTTTTAAAGGTAATGAATGTACTGTTAAAATTACCAATGCAAAACTGGTTTAATTACCGTGCGAATAAATACCTAACTCAAAAATTACTGTCAAAAAATTCACACACATTATACACAGAAAAATGAGATCTTCACTCTTGTTATTAGACAATAAAACTAGTGGTAGTTTATAACAAATAATGTTTAATTACAACTTGCGCAATGTCAATCATTGCTCTAGGTGACATTTTAGTGTAAAATACAGATGATAAAATAAAGGACTTTATAAATAAAATTTTTGACTCGATCTAAAATATGTACTGAGATAAACGCTTATGGGCAGTTCTCAATAGGTAATATAGTCCTTTCTTAAGTTTAGTTAACGTGTTTTGACTTTTAAGTTAATTGGTGGATAATTTATTTATCTTTTCAGTAAAGTTATTATTCAATACAATGACATACGAATAAAAAAAAATAGGATGAAACTCTCTCTAAATAGGCTAAGTTGTGTTTTAAGATGGTAACTAGTAAACCGATATGGATGCCATTTTTAATTTTTCTACCAAAAAGGTTTAGTTTTCTGTTAGGTTAACGTTTTGATTTTTGAAAATATGAAAATTAACGTGCATTTTTCGCTAAAGGTGGTTATTTTATTGCTTTGATTTAAAATAGGTCGAATTTTCTTAATATCCTTTCTTAGGATATAACTTTAGATCTTTTTTCGAAAAAAATAGGTCTTCAAAGTTAGACATGTACCAAATTTTAATGTTGACAAAGATCAGTACTTTTTTTTCATAATATGAGCTTTTTATCAAACTCCCTAATCATTTTTCTCTTTCTACATCATGGTTTTAACTCAGAATGATCTATTTGGTAATAAGTCGTTTTAGGTTTTAATTTCAAAGGTGTTAATATTTTATAAGATATTTAAGTGTGATGAGTTCATTTATTAACATAAATAGTTAATTACCTAATTACTTCGCATGTAGCGGATTAATTCCTTTAAGGGCAAAGATAATGACAAAATAAAGCAAAAATAATTTTTATTGTGATTTTTCCCAAAATATTTTTATATTGCTACATCTACATAATACCTGAGACATAATTAGTTTACGACTTTACAAACAAAAGCAAGTTTTTGTTTGGACAATCTAGTTTGCTTTACCTGAATCATAGAAAATTGAATGAAGGGTTCTACATAGGTTTTTCCATTTCATAATATTTAATTAGGTATACCATTATGCAAAAATGGCTTGACAATAACTTACGATAATAAACGACAATATACTTTTTGATTTGATTAAAAATATTATGAAACGAAATTCACTTGATTACCTACATGTTAGTGAAAGAAAATAAATAAAATAGAGTCTCTCTCAAAAAAACCAAAAAAATATACAGGAGATTTTTACATTTACCTCACTTTACTTAAAAGCTGTGAATTTGCAGATAGTGCTGATAATATCCAACTTAAGAAAAAAAATCAAATTTTTCTTTTATGAAAAGAATAATACGTACTTTAATAAGAAAATTATAAAGCAAAAATAGTGCGACAGGTACGTCGTTTTAAAGAATGCTATGTTTGAATGCTATGTTTTGTAACATAAAACGTAAATTTTTATTTTTAATTTGATAATATTTGAATAGAATCGATATTTGCTGTGGCTACATTTATTTAGTCCATGGTTTTAACAATTTAGTGCTTTTTTTTTTGAAAGATTTACTTGTAGACCATATAATAAAGAAATTTCTCATAATCGACAAAGTTGTTACTGAGATACAAAGAAATCAGTCAGTCACGTTTATTTTCCAAAAAGAAACTTGTGTGTAATTTGAAAAAAAAATACATTTTCAAAATCTGGAAATATAAAAACATAAAATTTGAAAATACTTCGTGGTTGCTTACTTATAGTTTGAACTGGTAAATCTCAATCATATATGTATGATATAGAGAGTACAAAAATGACAAAAAAAAAATATCTATCACATATTCTATACAAGATATTGCTAGTAGCTAAGTCTGTTTTTTGAGTTTATCCTGACCAGATACTTTACAAATGTCCTGTAGCACAAATTTATGAGAGATGAACGTTTGCATGGAAAAAGTAGTTAGAAATTATAAATTTTAAAGTTATGATGCAATATCAATGGAAAATTACTTGAGATTAATTAATTACACCATTTTGGATACTTAGATGGTCAAATAATTTGGTTTAGGTACTTTTTGCCAAATGAAATTTTAGCTATTAAACAAAGAATAAAACCAAAATAAAGTAGAAATATCGATATCTACGAAGAAAAATACTTATAAAAACAATGTTATAATGACTTAACATAAATTTTTGTATTATTTAAACAAAAAATGTTATTAAATATCAATAAAAAAAAGTTTAATGGTTCAAAAAAACAAAAAAAACTGTTATTAATGCAATAAAATAAATAAAAAATATCCTCCCTTAGTTATATTTGACGGGTGTCTTCAAAAAAAAAAAATGGTTTGTCAGAGGAAGGGTTGGCAATTATTGTTTCAGCCAAATAATCAAAAATAAAGAGTTGCAATGGACTCCTTTTTTATGTTTTTAATAAAAGATTCTTTAAAAAAAATTCAGCTAGAAAGACAAAATAGGCTTTTAATGGCAAGAGAATGATAAGTTTAATGAGACTTTATTTTAACAACACTGTGCTACAATTAAGACAAAATAATGGACTCTTTTATCCATTTTAGTTAAATAATGTTTTGATGGAACAATTTTAAAAGTTTACCAACGAGTTTTGGAGTTATAACTCAAATCTAGAGTTCTGTAAAGCTTTATTAAGGCAAAAGGTTGAACCAATCGCATGCTGGAGAATCCGTCCTCCAGATAGAAATGGAGAGCATTTTATTTGCTGGCATATTTGGATAGTATTTAAACTTAACTTTTCAATAAAAAATATTCTACCAATTTATCTTTTCAAAATTTAAAGTGATCATATATCAATAGAAAAATTGTCATGACATTGACATTTTCCTTGTATTTACTGTTTCAAGGACAAAAAATATTCAAAAATATTAAAAAATTCATAAAATAATTGCAACACAGATTATAACGTTAGTAAATTAAACAACGAAAAACAGTTATGGCACATCTTCCAACAAATTAGTTTTGGTTTTCAAAAACTAGACAAGACTATTTCTTTTTAAACGAACAATTTTACAAAAATTTCCTTTAGTTTTTCCAACAAAATACTACCAATGGGTTAACTAAAGTACTACTGAGTTTTTCTCAAACTTTCAACATAAAATTTTCACAAATTTTTCAAATTTATTTTTCAAATTTTCCAAAATTTTTTCACAAATTTTCCAAAAACTAAATTACCCTGAACTACTGACACCACTTTGTAACAGGGCCTGGCGTGTGACAGTGGTACTGTCACCTCAAGTGGCCAAGGCTTAAATGTTGTAAGCTACCAACTTAGGCTACAACATATATAAATTATAAAAAGATTAAATGTTACTATATGTTATTAAATTTACACGATCTCGAAAGGGAATTTGGCGGTTCTTGGAGGAAAAGTATGCTATAAACGTTTTTCTCAAATGTATAACTAATAGGATAATCATACATACCTTTTCAATTTTCTTCTTGCAGCTTCACACTTTCACTTCTAATATTTATTATTTAAATATCAAATTTTTACTACCATTGAACTTTTATATTCAAATATTTACACTTCTTAAACTTTTAGGATTTATAAACCTTTTATATATTTGTTGTAAATATATATATTTATCAACATCTTAAACGTTGATTGAATGAGTGAAACTATTCAATCAACTGTTTAATTTACTGTTTAGGTTTGGGATATGTTATTAATTAAAAATGCCGATTTTAGGGCAACGAATGGTTTGTATTTTGTTGATAAAAAACCATAAAACAGTTAAACACATTATTTCAAAACACTGGAAACAGTAATAATTAATGACTTTACAATCAATAAACTCTAAAAGAAAAGACCAAAATAATTATGAATATTAAAGTTAACAGTTTTATACAATGTTAAAATAATTGATAAATTTCCCCAGTTGAAATAAAACCCCCCTTAAGAAGTCTGAATGAAAGTGTAACGTACCAGGCAACGACAAACTAAAGAGTAAAGTCCCTGACGACTTTCGAAAGTTTCAATACCCCGCTCTCTAGACATTCTCAGTTTGTCGCTAGCTGATTGGTCTAAATCTAAGCTTTCTTTAACGGATTTCTTCCACCACTCTTCTCTACAGACACTCTTGGCTGCCGTGGTCTGAATCTCAAGCTCCCTCACATTGGCGAGAAAGACAAAGAGACAAAATACCACCGCAATTCAAAGATGCGTGGATTTAGAAATTCGGTAAAGTTTAAATCTTACAGTGTGTTTCTTTTTTAATTGAAAATAGTTTAAAATTTGTTTCCAGTTACAAAATAAGAATTATTTTGATGTTAGTGGCTCAAAGGACATATTAGCCGAATACAACTTTTATTAAAATACAGCGAACCTGAAAACATGCCTAAAAACAAGTCGCCGAGTTGCCATAAATTTTACTTAATCTTAACCTAGTCTTGCATATAATCAATGCTTGTTGATGTCAAAACAATATTTAATTAAAAATCTTTAAAAACTTATAAATGGCAAAAATACCATTTATATTCAAATCCCGTTTTGTTACATAATTGTGGTTTGTCTGCTATTGTTCTATTTTGTTATAATAATGATTCCGAGAAAGAGGTTAAGAATAGTTAATATCCTAGCTATGTATACCAAATATATATTTATTTAAACAATTTTCCACCCAAATAAAATTATCGATAATCTGCTTCAACATTATTTTTCAGGTGTTATGAAAAAATGCTTGACTGGATGGGTGCATGGAAGCTACAACTATACCACAAAATTCTCTGGTTGGGATATTGACCAACTAACTTTAAGGTTAAAAGATGCCAACAGAAAAAAGCCATCAGAAATTCATCGAGCAATCAGAGACATCAGCTCCCTGAGTACTGCACTTTTTTATTATACATTGGGATTGTTATTTTAAAAGGTTTCCTTCCCGTTGAGGTGTATAATCATTTTAAGATAGTTTTCTGTGCGGTGACCCTTACCTCCTGTGACTTTCACCTAAAACAATTAAATCTAGCAGAACAGCTATTTAAAGATTATATTGAACTTTACATAAGTATTTATGGAATTGACGCCATAAGCAGTAACATACACAACTTGTGCCATCTTGTGGAGGACATCAAGAATTTTGGAAATCTGTCAAAAATTAGCGCGTACAGAATTGAAAATTTTCTGGGGTCAATTAAAGCGCTAATTCGAACGGGAAGTAGACCCCTAGCTCAAATAGCTAATCGTACAATTGAGCTGTCAAGATTGGGCCCCCAAAAACCAGAGGTGGGAATTGGGAAACCGATCCAAAAATGGAAAATAAATCGCCAGCATCCATCTTTAGGTTGTGATGGAGTGTATAGAAGTGTTATAATATGCGATGATTTTAAATTGACAAACCAAGCCAGAGATCAGTGGTTCCTTACAAAATCTGAAGATATTGTACGAATGATAAACGGCACCTTCTTCAGAAATAACATTCACATTTATAGAAGTTCTTTAAAATATAAAAAAAAATTCTTTGAGGAGCCTATCAAATCGTCTCACTTAAGCGTGTATCAAAGTGATGACAGAGAGAATGATCCCCAACTTTTTTCTTTACGAAATATCAAAGCAAAATTATTCTGTATGTCGTACAAACAAAACATGGTGTTTGTTCCATTATTACATACACTAGATATATGTAAATAGTGAAATTAGTCTTAGAAGTCTTTGCAAATTACCTGTGATTATTCTTTGGGCTGTCTTAACAAATATAGTTTAGTTAAATAGTATTTTTTTAATATAAAAGAAAATGTGCTTGCATAAATACCAAAAACTTAGATGATGTACCAACATTGCAATTTTTTTCTGAATAAATATTTATTATTATTAATAAGTTTTTTTTTTCTAAAATGGGGTCAGTTTTAAGTTTAAATATGCCCACGTTTCTGTCGACATAAGAAAAAGGACAGTTGCATTTTTTTATTGATAAAAAAAATAGCTTTTTTTCTACATTTTGTAGTTCTATTATGTAGTTTACAAATTAAGAAATCTTTTTATGTAGTTATCTTTTTTTTATTTTTAATTCACATAGATTATGAATTTGCGCCCCTTAATTTAAGAAGGTCACAGAATTTAGAAACCTGTCCCCTCTTCTGTTTTGGGCTGGATACGCCCTTGGCCTTATAAACGTTTTAACTTTTGAGATACGGGGTAAAAGACTTTAATAGAAAAGTCTTTTTTTATACTGCTCTAGATATTTTTGTGAAATTTGGTACACACTTTCTATGTGGAACTTTTTTGATCTAAAGCATGTTTTTTAAATTCGACCAGTGAACAAAATATTGGTATGCGACTGTTTTTTTTAAATAAAAACTATTTTTCATAAACATGGTATACATCAGAAAATGCTTAGAAAGTGTGTACAGAAATTCACAGAAATCTTTAATATATACAGGATGAGTCAAATTGGGCACTTTTTAGTTTTTAGTGGGAAAGGTTACTTCTATGGGAGATAGAGGAAAACTAAACCCTCTTTGCGAGTCTCAAATTTTTAAGATGTTTGGCAAAAACCGCATTTGTATATATCAACCCGTTTTTGCGCTACAGGGTCTTTTTGAAGTCTGCATTTTGAATTGGGGCCTAGTACTTTTTTATTTCTCAAAATTTCTTGTTGGTCTAAATGGATTTTTGTAGGGTTGTTATTGCTTATTTAGTTTCTCAGATATATATAACACAAAGTTATAAAACGATGTATCAATTTTCTTGATGTTTGATTTTTGTTACTAGTAATTTTTTTTTAATGTTATTTCTTTTTAATTTGTAAAAAGTGCATCAGTATATTCTAATCTGGATAATATAAAAATATTTCAAAAAATTAAAAAGTAAACATTAAGTGTGATAAATTATTTTAAAAGAAATATTAATATAATAATTATTATTAAATATAGAAAATCAAAAAACCCTACAAACAAGCCTTTAAGATCAAAAATAAATTTTGAGAAATAAAAAAGTTATGGGCTCTAATCAAAATGCAGACTTTTCAAGAAGCCCCCGTAGCACAAAAACAGGTTGATTAATATATCAAAATGTAGTTTTTACCAAAAATCTTGTCTTGAAATTTCACGCCCGAAAAAAAAGGGGGTTTAGTCTTCCTTTATGTCCTCTAGAAGCACGACCCATTCCCACACAAAGGTGCCCAATTTGAATCACCCTCTACATATAATAAAAAGTTAAGACATATAGGATATATGTTTATATGATTTTTTTTTCTCAAAATTGACCCAAGAATTACCTCCTTCAATAACAGCATCTTATTTAATAATATCCTTTTAGCTTTGAAAAATAATAAAGACGGAAAACAATATGAGTTTTTTCAAAAGTTCTTATATTATTCTTTTGGTATACATCTTGTTCTTATAAATCAAAACAGGTACAGACATTTCCTTACACTATACTTATAATAGAAATACAAAGTAATGTCATGACTTATGAATGAGAGACATTATCGGTATCCGAGTCGTCGTTGGATTCCTGGTCCTCAGGATTGCTAAAAATATATTTTTTATATAAAAGTTTAAACACGCAGTGAAAAGTCATAAAGACATAAAATAGATTTAAACCTTTTTGAAAGAAATTCGGCGGGAGAATTTGTCTGTGTGTACAAATAAAAAAATAATTTACCTGTCGTCATCTTGGTTGCTTGCATTATTTTGGATTTTGGTCAGCCTGAAAAAAACATCATTTATTTACTGACTGAGAAACAAGTGACACATAATTAGGCCATGAAACTAAACTAACTTCATATAATAAGAGATGTTAAGATTTTGTAAGGTAAAGTTTTGTTGTTCTTTGAAATAAAAATAAAAAAATATCAAGAAGTCAAACTCTATGCTGCGGGAATCACTTGTTGTTTTGTTGTGTTTCATGGTTTATGAGTATTTCTATGTCTTTGTTTACCTTTTGCCTTGGCAGCGCTTCTTAGAATGCTTTAACACACCGTCTTTAAAAAAAGTTATAGTTTTCTGTCTAGTGAACCTCTGGTCGATATATGTTAGCACTTCTTGGAAAACATCAAGAATATTGTTGAAGACCTGGAAGGCTTTTTTATTTTGGTTTTTTGTTCTGGAAACTCCAGTCCATGTATAATTTGTTAGTATTTCTCTGTTAAATACAATATCAATTATTTTATAACCAATTTTAATGCCATCTCCTTCTCCATTTTTGCCAAAATATTTAGAAAGGTATTGAACCTAAAATCAGAAAATAATCAGCAAATCTATTAAAACATTTTACCGAAAAAAATAGTTAACATAAAAGTTTTTAGTGCTACCAATATTCAAACTTATATTTACTAACTCATTTTTGTTAGCCGGTGAGTCTAGTTGTTTTTCCAGTTGAAGAATTTCTTGTTCGTCTTTGAGAGGAAATGGACATTCTTCTAAAAAATTCTGTTTTTCCACTGTAGGTTCCATTACTACAGGTTCTGGCGTTTTTGAAGTTGAGGCTTGGGTTGAAGTGTTGGCATGAATTATATCCAGAGCCTGATTGATCTTTTTTTAGTCTTTTGAAATTTTTTCAAATTTTTCGTTAATTAAAGCCGTTAGCTCCTCTTTGAACTTATTAAATGATGTCTCAAAAGAATCTCCTGAAAAAATATTTTTTTTGTGACATATGTATGCTAACTGTGGATTGAATTCTGGATAATCATAAAAAGTTATAATACACCCCCAAGAGAACAAAAGCATTACTAAAGCTTATAGACATATACAAAATAAAAGTTAAATAGGTATGCCTAGAATACTTTTTAATCTGTTTTAATTTTTTCTTTGCTTCCTTAATTTGGATTTTTTATATTTGATTTAATTTCAATTTTAAATTTTAGTGAAAAGTAGGTTTTCTGCTTACCAACAAACAGCTCTGTATCAGAAGTTATTATAACTTGCGGTTTGACACCTGCTGGCAAAGGATCATCAATAATATTGCCATGCTCAGAAGTTACTGATTCTGAAATGACAGTAGTTTTATTTTTGTGACTATTGCTTACTTCTTCCTGGCTGGCTTTTCGGGTAAACAAATTTTGTAGAAACAAATCTGCAGAGCTAAAACATAAGTTAAACAATATCCAAAAATTATTTTAATTTTTTTACTGAAGTATAACTTTTTTGGGCCACAAAAAAATCGTTTTAAAAAGATTGTGTTATTTTTATAATCTTTTTCTTTGCCATCGCTCATTTAAAAAATGCAGAGCTTTAAAGTCACACTTATTAATTAATAACTGTAAGAAAAATATGGTGGATTTTTAGTACCTCATCATTCTCAATTGGAAATAGACAGTGTCTGTCAAAAAGCTGAGTTATCACTTTTTTTTGGGGTGCATCAAAGACCCTAAAATGTTTTCAAAGAGTCTCTATTATGAGGAAAATATTGTATTTAAGTATCTAGTCAATTGGAAAAAAAAGCTATTCTTTAATAATTTTTGAGATACTCACTCACTCACCTTATTATAACTTACAGTCATTTTTGTGAGGTACCTTATTATAACTTACAGTTATTTTTGTGTTTGTGATTTTAGTGTTCTCGAATACAAAAAAAAGGGAATGAGGTTTTTTAACACTTACTTTTGGCTACATTCTGCAGCTGTAATTGGCTCTTTTTGGGTTGTCTGGTTGTTTTTATTGTCTATAGGAAACAGACAATCTCTGTCAACAAACTGACTCATCAGTTTCTTTTTTTTTGTGCACCAAAGACCCTAAAATTAATTTAAAGAGTTTTTGTTATGAGTAAAATACTGTATTCAAGTATCTAGCCAATTGAATAAAAGAAGATTTTAGTGTTTTGTAATTTTTGTCACCTATGTATAGTCTACGAAAAAAAAATCGGGTTGAACACTTACTTATGGCTAAATTCTGCAGGTGGCTTTTCTTGGGTTGTATTGTTTTTTTTATGCCCATGGTCTTCTTCAAACAAATAGTTTCTGTCAAAAAGCTGTGCTGTATCTTTCTTTTTTTTAGGTGCATCAAAGATCCTAAAATGTATTAATAGTTTTTGTTCGGTTCGATAAAACACCTTTTTCAGAGAAAACAAAATGTTCTTGTAGGCAGTGTATCACAACGTGATGTTAAAGCTATTATTTACACTTCAGGGGCGTTTGCATAATGAGGTTACACATATTTCATGAATACAAACATAAAATACGGCCTCATGGAGTCTTGACCCTGCCTGAAAAACTGTCTCTGGCCTACCCAAAACTTTTTTCTATGTATGCCACTGGTTTTATTAAATTTTCTGATAAACTAAGCTGTCCAGAAAAGCTTGTTTTAATCTGTATATATAGGAAAGAGGTGTATTGCTAACACTTTATCAGGCTTTGTATCTAACCAAGGTTAGTACACAGACAACCCAACTTATGGTATTACATATTTTCTCAAAACTAAGCCATTTCAAGTTAAAGACACTAAAAGCAAATTGGTTAAAATCTAAAATGGAGCCTTATAACTATAAAAAAACATATGAACCCACTATTTTAAGAAATTTTATTGTGTTCAACTTTTGTTTCAAAGTTTTTTTTAATAAAATGTACAGGAACCAACTAAATCCAAGCTGCCTGCCCAAATTTGTACACCTACAGGATTTTTTGTGTCCTAGCTGTTGAGTGTATACAAGTGGGTATTTACCTGTGTTTCATGTAAATGAAGTGTTGTTTGACTTTTTTGATATCCTACCCTTTTTTATTTAACCCTACCCTATCCTTTTAGGCTTGGTTTTTTCGAAATTTTTGTTCTTATAAGTGAACCTTTGTAATTTAGTTGAAATCTGTAGAAATAAAAACCATTTTGATTTGATTTGAGTGTTTTTTTTTGTACCCTACTGTGGGTACTACTCCCCCTCAGCTGTCGTTGACCTTAAAGTATTCTATAATAATAGTCCTTATGATTCAGGTCAGGTTATTTCAGTTCAGGTTAGCTGTAAATCCTTTATATTTTTACTGGTAAAGAAACAAATAATACTAACTCTAAATTTGTTTATTTGTAAAAATTCAAGTTTTTTATTTTTGGGTAAGAAGTTTTGAATTCCTCTCAGATAGTACTAACTTCGAGGGGTGATCAGCTGCCCACAGTAGTTGTACAAAAATTGTCTACAAGACTATAGGATGCTACAATATAGTACAAGACCAATTTATTTAAAAGTCCTGTATACAAATTTGGTTCACCTGATCACCTCTTGACTAACTATAGCTATAAAAAAAATTCATAAACTAAATAAATACTGCCTGCTGAAAAACTAATTTTTGGTCAATTTACCACCCCCACTCTAGGATCCAGTGGTGTATATAGAAAAAAGTTTCGGGGTGGGCCCGAGACAGTTTTGGGGGGGCCTGAGATCTCATGAGGCTGTTTTTTATGCTATTTTATATTTGTATTCATGAAATATGTAGAAAATATCCAAAAAAATCTTAGTTTTGGGGGGGGGGGCGTATATACGCCACTGCTAGGATCCTTTGTATGAATAGAAAAACTTTGTGCACCAGCTGATCACCCCTTGCTTGTTAGGTACTTACCGCTCCTCTGCTTCTGTGTCAGAGCATTCAGCAAGGGCCATTTCTAAGTCAAGTGCTTCTTTGAATGTTTGTACATTTTGTACCTTTAGGCAGCACTTTGATTTAGTTTAGGATATACCTGGCACGGACTCTGGATTGGCCCTGAGCTTATCAAGTGCTTTCTGGCTGCTTATGTCAGGCCAAAATAAAATCCCCTCTGCCTCCCAAGAAGAGGGGATAGCCGAAAAGGCGACGCCCTTTCTTTCCATTGTGGAAACCACTTTAAAACTCATCTTCCATTCAAAAATTTAAAAACGAAACAGTTTCACAGAATCACAAAAGATTCCGCACAGAAGGAACACCAAATGGTTTACGCGGGAGTACGGTTAGGTTTAAAACGAGATACAAATATCCCTAGCTATGCGGCTAACAATAAAAAGGCTACATACGTATGGGGTCGTTCATAAACTACCTACAGAAGTATAGATATTATAACAGCCCCAATTTCCAACCTTTATACTGATGGATCTAGGGGGGCTACGGCCCTTAAACCCCCCCCTGCGAACGCGCACATGCGCTACTGTTTTAAATAATGTCGAAAGGACTAATTATATAATTTCAACTTAACAATATTTCAAAAACATGATTTTTTCCAATTTTTCAGCCCCCTTTCCGATTGTAACCCCCGTAAAACGTAAAGGTACGACGTTACAATTCCAGTGTAAATCTTGCAAACTACAAAAAAAGCGAATAGCGTAATATTCAAAAGCCCTCGAACCACAAAGGTCTGATAATTTTGTGCCTTGTTCCCGTATTTATTGAAAAGAAAACAAATATTAAAAAACCAATATCTACTATGCAGCCAGGGGGGCCTGCGTCCCCCCAACCTAAATTTTTAAATATTATTATTTCATGAATAAAAAATAAAATAGGATAAAATACGGCATCATGGGGTCTCGTCCCCCCCACCCAAGACTCTAGGGCAGCACCTCCAAGATATATAACTGGGTGTTAGCTCCCGCTAAATTTCGCGGTTGTTTATATATATATATTTAAAAACACACAACTGTATGAAGGACAAAGCGCATTCCGCGTATTTGGACATGCGCACCAACAACCAGGGAGATCATTTGTCAATCGCCTAGAGAAAAGGCGTGTTAATTTCGTTCTCCAACTATTTTCAAATATCTACACCGGAAAGTGCTCGAATTTTGTGTACTGAAGCATAGAACTGGAAACTTCAACCCTTCAGCTACGTGGTGACATCATTAGATCCAATCGGGGCCCCTGGGAACGAGGAGAACTTGAATGCAAAGGAGGTGAGTGCTTGTCTATGATAACCGTTGTGTGATATCAATATTTTACCTATGGACATTTTGATTATTTCGTAATTTCATATCAATCTTTATGTTTGCTCGCGATATCATTAAAAATATTTACAGTCCATTCATTGCTTTTAACGTTTTTCTATCCGCGAGTTAACATAAGTGTTCCTCCGAACCGAATTATTTTAAATAATAAATCCATACGACGGTATTAATAATTATTTAACAATCCGTGGCCAAGCCAGACAACGGCCTTGAATTTTCAGCAGCGTTGAAACGCCGAGTAGAGAAAGTCGGCCGGCGCAGTACGTGTTTTTGGTCCGCTGCCATAGTAACGGGTCTACTCCGCGTGGTGTAAACAAAACGAGTAGGATCAAAACAAAACAAAACAAAAGTTCAGTGGTGTATCATATCATTTCGATATTTAAAACAATTTTTATCAATTGGCGATAAATTAGTGCATATTTTCGACAATTCGTCATTTTTCTATTTCAGAAGCATTAATTTAGCGTTAATTGTATATTTACCGACAACTTCGTCATTTCAAAGGTAAAATCATGTCTGTCAAAAAAGCCGTACAAAAACGCAAGGGTTTTTTATCTGCGATCACCGAGTGTTATGTGTTGTCGCAGACTGCGGAAAAAGATGAAAGAGCGAGAAACGAGTTTCAAGTGAGGTATGCCGATTTGGATGAAACCTTCGATAAATGCATGCTGGCACATAATGACGTCATTATGTTGCTAGACGACTCGGACGATGAGGAATTTAAAACGCAGGATGCGATCCTTTCAGAAGCTCGTAAATATTTTTATGCGTGTAAGGGGGTTTACTCTAAAATATTTCCGGTTGAGGCCCCATCTTTTTCGGGATCATATGTTCGACAAAACGAATACGAAACTCCAAAACTCAAAGAGTTAGGTATTCCCATATTTCGAGGTGATAAAAAATTATGGCCAAGCTTTTTCGATCTTTTTAATAACATTATAGATCAAAATCAAAGTCTAAGTAACGTTCGAAAACTTCAATATTTATTTTCATATCTCGAGGATGAGCCTTTAAAATTGATATCAGGGATTAGCTTATCTGATCAAAATTATAAAATTGCTTATGACAAATTAGTCAATAGATATCAAAACAAGCGAGACCTCGCAAATGATGCTTTGAGCTCAATTATGAACTCCACCTTAAAAAACGAGTCAGCTAAAGAATTGCGTAATTTAAGTGACACCTTTTCAGAATCCCTAGAAATTTTAAAATCACTTAGCTTTGACGTTGACAGTTGGGACTTTATTATTTTTTTCATTTTGTTAGAAAAATTGGATATTCCGACGCGTTCAAATTTCGAAATGAGTCACGCCAATACTAATACCAAAATTCCCACTTTTCAGTCACTTTTTCAATTTCTAGAAAAAAGATGTAAAGTTTTGGAATCTCTTCCTCAATCAACAGCACCCCAAAAGGTGCCTACCTATCAAAAATCAAATTCTATGCCAAATCAGTTTGGGCAAAAGCCTACCTATAAATCATCCAATTCGCCTTTTATAGGACTGGCTGGCACCTCAACTAATCCAAGTACGGGAATAAAATGTTTCCGGTGTAATCAAGGTCACGTGCTTTCGAAATGTCAAACATTTCTTGACCTCTCACCTATCGAGCGCCTATCTTTCGTCAAACAGAAAAAATTATGTCTAGCGTATTTTCATCCCTCGCATGGGGTAGACACGTGCAAATCAAAATATTCATGGAGGACTTGCAATAGTAAAAGGCACTACACTTTAACTCATATCTTAGAAACTAATAAAGAGTCTGGAAGCCAAGATACTAGTCCTGTCATTCACACACCACCTGTCAATAATCTTCATGTTCATACCTCAGGACCTTCAGGTACCTTTCTTTTATGCACCGCCATAATAGATGTTATGGACGGTTGCGGAAATTTTCAATCTGTAAGGGCACTGCTTGATTCTGGATCACAGACAGGATTCATCAGTGAAAAGTGTATTCAGCGTCTTAATCTTCCTAGGCGAAGTTACACCACTGAAATGTTCGGATTAAATCAAATGTCTTCTCTTACTTCCAAAGGGCTCGTTCAATGTCACATTAAGCCACAAGGACAGGTCACTCCTTTACTTAATTTCGAAGCAATTGTTGTTCCACAACTATGTTCCAATATGCCTACATTCACTTGGAACGATAATCAGTGGAAACACTTGGAAAACCTTAAACTTGCCGACCCATCTTATTTCAAATCTAGACCTGTGGACCTAGTTATTGGTTGCGAGCTATTCGCACAGATATTCAAGGAGGGCAGGGTTCTTGGACAAATAGGGCAACTTTTAGCCCTTGAAACCATCTTTGGCTGGGTCGTCATGGGAAAAGTGGACGAAGTAGGTAGTCTTACGGAACGAACCAGTTGTTTTTTAACGAGTCATTCACCTCCTTTGGAGGTCATTATCCCTAGGTTTTGGGAAATCGAACATTTGCCTAAAAAACAAATCTTATCAAAGGAAGAAAAACAAGCGGAATCAATATTTACTGCGAGTGTCGTACGACAACCGAGCGGTAGATTCATGGTAGATCTTCCGTTTAAAGATTAAATAAACCCTGACCTAGGAAATACTTATCCGCAAGCTTATCGTAGATTTTTACTTCTAGAAAATAGATTACTCAAAAATCCTGATCTGTACACTGCCTATGCAAGACTATATCGATTCTAATCACATGAGTCTAGTTTTACCTAGTCAACCAAAGGTCGACGTATCATGTTTTTTGGCACATCATTGCGTACTGGAGGCGGAAAGCTTAAGTACAAAATTAAGGGTAGTCTGGGATTGTTCAGCAGTCACCCCAAAGAATATTAGTCTCAATGACACGTTGTTGTCTGGTCCGAAACTTCAAAAGGATATTGCTTCTTTACTCCTTACGTTTGGTCTTAATCCTATTGCCTACATTGCTGATATAAAACAGAGAAAAGGAACGTTTTCCTATGGCTAGTACTGTTCTAAAAACGTCAATTTACATCGACGATATCTTGGGAACTAGCCCTTCGCTTTCTAAAGCCCTTTCCCTACAGATGGAACTCAATGATTTGTTGAAGTCGGGAGGATTTGAACTTAAAAAATGGGCAAGCAATTGTCCTGAGTTATTGGCAACATTGCCAGAATCCGATCGTCAAATGCCTCTCTCTTTTGACAAGGAGGAACCACACTTTATCAAAGTTTTAGAACTTCAAGGGCATCCAAAAAACGACATTTTTTCTTATCAATGCCGAATGAGGGACAAACCCCCAACTAAACGTTCTATTTTATCTATCATAGGAACAATCTTCGATCCGTTAGGTTTTCTTTGTCCCTTGTTGCTACAAGCAAAATTTATTTTGCAACAGTTGTGGATATCGAAAATAGGCTGGGACGAAGAACCAGATTCTTCTATCATCGACTCTTGGAACAAACTTCGTTCTGAATTCCCGCTTCTTTCCAATTTTCAATTACCCCGACAAATCAAACTGTCAAAAACCAATACCTGTCAAATCATCGGCTTCTGTGACGCTTCAATTCGAGGTTACGCAGGCGTCGTATATTTTCGTGTAGAAGAGGAAAGCAATATATCTGTTTCTCTCATATCTGCAAAATCTAGGGTCGCGCCTATAAAGTCACAAACTTTGGCTAGGCTAGAACTCCTAGGCACATTTCTTTTAAGCGAATTAATTGACTTCGTTTTATCTAGCTATGAAGGAAAATTAACTTTTACAAATATCGTTACTTTCTGCGATTCGCAAGTCGTATTGCACTGGCTTTCATCCCCTCCTAATCGCTGGCAAACCTTTGTTGGAAATCGAGTCAGTACAATCCAAGAAATCATTCCCTCAAACTCATGGCGCTACATTCCTTCTGCTTTAAATGCAGCCGATATTGCGTCACGAGGGGCCACCCCCTCACAGCTCATTTCACATGACATGTGGTGGAACGCACCGTCGTTTTTGTGGTCTCCCGAAAACGAATGGGCCGATTTTCATAAATCAAAAATGCCGATTGATTTCGGAGATATTAATCAGGAGGAAAAGCCAAAGGTCTGTTGCAATGCGATAATTGACGTTAACTTCTTAGATCAGCTTCTTATCAAATATTCATCTATATCAAAAATTCAACGTATCATTTGTTATGTCCTTCGAATAGTTAACCTTTTTCAAAACCATTCCTATCAAAAACGCACTAATCTACCGGAACAAAAAATTATTTTTGAAAATATTGTTTTTCCTACCACCGGTGAGATGCAAAGTGCGTTACACCTTCTTATCAAACGCGTTCAAGGTTCTTGTTTTTCTGAGCTTTTTTCTGCGTTATCTAAGGATAAACCAATACCGAAACCTTTGCGAAAACTTTCACCTTTTCTTGATGAGAATAATATCATTAGAGTCGGTGGCAGATTACAAAAATCTGACCTTTTGTCTTATTCTGCAAAACACCCCGTCTTACTTTCGAGTGACCATCGTTTAACTACACTTCTTATCGAGTCCGCTCATCGACAATATCTTCATCCTGGGTTTAAAACATTACATAATCTGCTTTTACAGCAATTTTGGATATTATCTGCCAGACGGGCAATTCAAAGAACCATATCCAAGTGCTTGCAATGTTTTAGAATCAACCCTAAACCCTATAGACCGCCCATAATGAGTTCACTTCCCGCTCATCGAATCAATCAGCTTAAACCTTTTTCGAGTGTAGCTATCGACTTTTGTGGACCTTTCTTTGTGATTCCTCATCGTTACCGTGGTTGTAGAGCTTTCAAATCGTATGTCTGTGTGTTTGTCTGTACGGCCACACATTGCGTGCATTTGGAATTAACCATGGAACTGTCCACCGAAGGGTTCGTAGGTGCATTCCATCGATTCATTTCTAGACGCGGAAGCGTGACGCAATGCTGGTCAGATCAAGGCAGTAATTTTATAGGGTTTCGTAACCAATTACTGGATTACGCAAGAAGTGCTGCCACCAGACTTTCTATTCGTTGGCATCTGGGACCTCCTCTCAGTCCACATTTCAATGGCCTGGCAGAAGCTGGCGTCAAAAGTTTTAAAACTCACTTTGTTCGAGTTGTCGGCGACCAGAAGTTGTCTATCATGGAGATGTCCACCCTTACCTGTCGCATAGAAGCCGTACTTAATAGTCGCCCTTTATCTCCTGCCTCTTCAGACCCACACGATCTTCACCCTCTTACCCCTGGGCATTTTTTGACACTTGAACCCCTTAACTCTGAAATTCCGGAGTCAGATTTGTCCGAGGTTCCCCTAAATCGGCTCTCGAGATGGCAACTAATCCAAAAACTACATAATGATTTTTGGAAACGGTATTCTATAGAGTATTTGCATACGCTACAACAGCGACACAAGTGGGCTGATTTGTCCCCAAATATCAAATTAAATGATTTGGTTATCATAACAAGTGATCACATTCAAACGCCTTTGAAATGGCCGGTCGGTCGGGTCATCGAACTGCATCCCGGCGGGGACGGTCAGGTGCGTGTTGCGACGGTAAAAACGGTTACCGGTGTTTATAAGCGGCCAGTTGTAAAACTGTGCCTCTTGCCAAATTAAAAGTAATTTTAATTTTCTACCTTTTACCGGGTATTACAATAGGTTTTTTATTTTTAATTTTTTTTTTGAATTTTTGTTTGTTTGTTTTGCCTTTTTTCGGGATTTCGTTATATCTAAATAAACTTACGATACTTATCTGTTTTCATTCATTTATATTTATCGGTCGATTCTTTTTCTTATATCTATATCTGTCCGGTTGAGATTCTAAATTTGTGTGTTTTGGAGGGCAGTTATGTTAGCTCCCGCTAAATTTCGCGGTTATTTATATATATATATTTAAAAACACACAACTGTATGAAGGACAAAGCGCATTCCGCGTATTTGGACATGCGCACCAACAACCAGGGAGATCATTTGTCAATCGCCTAGAGAAAAGGCGTGTTAATTTCGTTCTCCAACTATTTTCAAATATCTACACCGGAAAGTGCTCGAATTTTGTGTACTGAAGCATAGAACTGGAAACTTCAACCCTTCAGCTACGTGGTGACATCATTAGATCCAATCGGGGGCCCCTGGGAACGAGGAGAACTTGAATGCAAAGGAGGTGAGTGCTTGTCTATGATTACCGTTGTGTGATATCAATATTTTACCTATGGACATTTTGATTATTTCGTAATTTCATATCAATCTTTATGTTTGCTCGCGATATCATTAAAAATATTTACAGTCCATTCATTGCTTTTAACGTTTTTCTATCCGCGAGTTAACAACTGGGTGCGCCACTGATACGTACAGATCGGCAGAAATGAATAAATTAGTAATAATTAAGGTTCCGTACACACACATTACGTAACGTTGATTTTGCTACTGTTTGACCTCCTATACGTCCCCCATCCAACCAAGCACATAAGAAATGAGATCATAAAAGAAAGAATGGGAATCGAGGGAAGCATATCGGATGACATCACTAGAAGGCAACTGATATAGTACGGTCATATACAACGGATGAACGACGAAAGATTACCAAAGCAGGTCCTAGAATGGCAACCAATAGGGCGCAGAAAAAAAGGGCGTCCTAAACTAGAATGGCAACAGTCAATCCAAAGATCAATGAGTCAAAAAAATCTGCCAGAGGATGATTGTCAGGATCGAAGGAGGTGAAGAATAGGCGTCGGACAACGTAGAAAAACGTTCTAAACCGACATAGTAGTAGTAGTAGTTCTGACTAATTTAACAAAATGCTGCTTAAAAAAATATATACCGTTTTTTACCAACAAAGAATGTCACCTAAAGTGGCCCCCCCGCGAAGCACCTCTGGATCCGTCCCTCTTCCAAAACAAAATATTTTATTTTTAATTTATTGCTATAATGATAACGTTAATGATAAAGTAAAAAACAAACAAATAGGAACAAAATAGTAACAAAATGAGGAACATTAAAAAGAAACCGTAAAAAAAATCGGTAAAAAAAATTACGTAACGCTGCAGCGACAGCGCGCTGTCGCAACATCACCTTCCCCATTATATGCAACGTTTCGGCTATCATCTACCCCCTTATTAGGGACTTATTGCACTAATTGTGCCGGGCACTATATTGACAGTCAGTGGCGTATATAGAAAAAAGTTTCGGGGGGGGGGCGAGACCCCATGAGGCCGTATTTTTGTATTCATGAAATGTGTGGAAAATATCTGAAAAAATCTTAGCTTCGGAGGGGGCCCGACCCCCCCCCCCTTATATACGCCACTGTTGACTGTTTCGCATTATAAGAACAGCTGTCTTCTTTCAAAATTGGGCCATTGTGTATTATAAGAGCCGGAAATAATAGTGACGCCACTATTAATGAAAAATAAACGACTGGATGTCTAAATTCGACTTTGGTATGTCAATTTTGAAAGATCAACTGTCAGTTTTTAATGCGAAACTGTCAATATAGTGCCCGGCACAATTTGTGCCTGGCTTTATTGCAGTAGGTCCCTAATATCTAATTTATGCACGGCCCCTAAAATAACCTCTTTGGGATATGCTAGACTTCATCTAGGAACTTTTGCGCTGTTTGGGGCTAATAAAAAAACAAGTATGATATATCGTGGTTACATGCGGATTTCTAAGCGATCTAACAAGTCTCAAAGATTGATTTTTTACTTATAGGGCTTATAATAATAAAAATTACTTAATATTGAGAATGCGAAAATATCTAAAAACAATAAAAAATACTCTGCCAATATATGGGCCCCTAAGCTCACACTAGGTACTATAGTTATAGTGTACGTGCGAGCTAATAAAACTAAACTTGAAATATATCTTATTCAACTCCAAACTAAATTACCTTTTGTTTGATACCACACAAGCCATGTTTTGTCTTAAACTCAAATTTTTGAAATCTACCCCCACCCTTAAAAAAACAACAACTAAAATGTATTTTGTTTAACTCCGGACTCAATTACCTTTCGTTTGATATCACACACGCCATATTTTCACGTAAACTCTAATTTTTGAAATCTACCCCCACCCTTTTTGAAGAAAAAAAAACTAAAATGTATTTTGTTTAACTCCATACTCAATTTCCCTTCGTTTGATATAACACACGCCATATTTTCACATAAACTCTAATTTTTGAAATCTTCCCCCAACCTTTTATGTGGTTTGTGTTCGGTGGATTTTGTTCATTTTTAAATGGGACCATCTCGACCCAAGACCCAGCCTAGGTACCAAATTTCATTAAAATCGGCCGAGCTGTTTTTGAGTTATGCGCGTTGGTCGTTACAGACAGACATACAGACAGACAGACAGACAGACAGACATACAGACAGACAGACAGACAGACGGCGCGACAAAAAAGTTTCAAAATCATCTGAAACGCAAAGATATATAAAAAATTTTGAAATCGGAGCAACTTTTTTTTTCTCGAAAAAATTAGGATCACCATAGCTCACACTACTATAGTATAGTATATGTGTGAGCTAATACTACATACGAATTGTGAGAGCAATGTGTAAATAAAAAAAGTAACAATAAGTTGATTTCATTGATGTGACTACGTTCTTTTAGTTCCTTGACCAACACTTCCCAGAAATTCTGGAATAGGGATCATGCTCTCGACTGCAACATACATTTTTAAAAAACACTTTTTATTGGCACTTCATTTATTGTTCTAATGGAATTTAATTTGTTTTTGTTTTAAAACCTACCACAAATTCACGCTGGTACAAAACCTATAAGCAGGCAAATGACAAGTGGCGACACCCCAATAAATTGAGGGTAGTAGTTATACTTATCGCGTGGTTCCTATCACTCTGTAGACGTTTTCTAGTGGCGAAAGCTAGTTAATACTACGTTTCTGCAACGAAGGAGTAGAAATTCGAGTGTGTTATCTAGAACTAAAAAGGAATGCCGACATAAAAGTCGTAAGTGACACGTTGCCGTAACTTAGGCTCACTTTCAAGTAACCCTTTCGACTATCAGGGAATATAGTTTGGGACGCCATGTTTTTTTGTAACAAAGAAAATTTAATATTTTTGTTGTCGTTTTATGAGCTTATATTAAAGAGCTATACTATTTTATAAACAAATTAGTTGAAGTTTACCAAAAATGCTCTTCTTAAGCACCATTTGTTGGAGTTAACTGTCGATTATGAAAACATAACCTCCAAAATCACAACCCAAAAATTCCATCAGCTACCAGAAAACGGCTCAATTTTACGGGCGCACCGGTTTTTTGCAATATATATAATGCATGTTATACAAAAAACTTTGCGTCGCACTCGAATTTTGATCCTCTGTTCGTAAATTCTCACACTTTTGGATAACATAGTACATATTATAGCCATAACCAAACAAAAAAACTAAGCGAGTCTGTTTACTGTTGTGTCCACCATATTGTGTAACAATTCTACCAAAAAGAAACGATTATATTATTTGCAACTACATCGCAACTTTTATGCCATTACGGAAAAAAACAGCCTCTACGACGTAGTAGATACCTGGCTACGACGTAGTAGTGTAGTTGTTACTACAGTGACTTTAAACACTTGGCCTAGTAGTTACAACCAGAAATTGGTTCCCCACTTAGGGAATTATAACGTCGCTGTATGGTAGACTGAGACGTAGCGGGAGTACGTTGCGGTTACTTTTAAGAAATTCTTTCTAGTTGGGGTTTCGTCGTTACAACTTTAAATGTTTGTTGGGAAGGGGTCCCGAAAAAAACACTTGAAGTAATTAAAAGCGCATCTCAAAAAAATCTGCCAATCAGGTGCCGTCCATCCACCTGGGCTGGGTCGGTCGGAAAACAAATACTTTGTGGTCGGACCGCAAAGAGCCGCGCCTTTTCTCTCTCAATAGGGTTGAAATTATACCAGGAAGATTTTATATGAATTTGGATAACTTTTCCAGGGCAGAATGAAGCAAAATTTCATTAAATCGATAGAACCCCGTATTAGGAGTTATTCAAGTGACTTTGCAAAAACTATAATGTTATTTTTTTGCCAAGTTCATTGGTGTTCCACTAATATAATTTATATTGTTCGCGGTTAGTGACATCAATCAGCATGCAAAATATAAACAAAAACGTTTGTTAAAAATCGTTTATTTTTATTTTCCGACGCTTATGAATTAACAAGGGCGGAATGTGCGATTCTCTCTATGCCAGGCTAGAGTATACAGAACATATATTTCCCTCCTTTGATTTTTACTTGTAGTTCGGGGCCTAAGAGGGTAATTTTGGGGTTGGTCTGCATTTTCGCGTACCGTAATGAAACTTGGCACAGAGGTAGCAGACACCTAGAAATGCCATTTTAGAAGTGGTGCTCCGATGGAACCTAGTGCAGGGCCCAGAGACAGAGGAGTACTGGAGGTGGGACAGAAAAAATGTATAAATTAAATATGAAACTCATTTCGCGTACAGTTTTTTGTTTGTTTTACCATGGTTTTACCTTATAGCTTGCAAATCCAAAAAATGTCCAAAAAATAAAGTTGAGAAAACGGTTTTTTTGATGGGGGGGGGGGAGCAAAGGAAAGAACCAGGACAGACATTGTTAAAATCTTATTTTATCTGAAATGGCTATAGATAGATCTAAACTAAGGCAATACGTCAAACTATTCACATGATATGTCAAAAACTGACACCTTAAATATACCTGTTCTGAGATATACGCCAGAGAATATTAAAAACACCTAACCAAGCCTAACTTAATAAAATTGGATAAATTAAGTAAAAGCAGTGTTTCTGGAATTTTTGAATTTTAATATACAGGGTGTTCAGAGTTAATTCAGGACTATTACTTACTTCGATAATATTAGAGCTACAAGGTCGGTTAAATAGACAAAGTTGTGGTAGTTTTTCATCTGATCAAGAAAATCAAATCACGAGTAGTTTTTTAAATGGGACACCCAGTATACAGTTAAGCCAATAGAAAGGACAGTTGGCTTTATACAAAAGTTATTTTATGACTTGTTCTCTTAAAGTCAAAAATAACGAAGTTATTAACAACTTTCCTAATCATAGGGGATATGGGCTATGGTATTTAAATCTATCGATGCTGTCTTTGTTTAGAAAATCGTTAATATTTTTTGCATTTTTACCTCTAGGAGAAAAAGTCCAAGGACAACTTTTGTTTAAAATGAAATTTTCTATTGATTGAAGGTACTGTGTAACGGGAGATAAAGCGAAAAAAAATTCTTTAAAATTTTACTTTTTACTGTAAATCATGTACGAGTTTTTCGACTTTTCTTTTGTTTCCAAAATTTTATGTCTTAGCGCAATTAAAGTTTTTTCATGTCTTAGTGCCCTTAAATGGTGCCAAAGGAAAAAAATTATAAATTTTAAATGTTTAAATTTTTTTATATATTGACAAAAGAAACACCCCGTATCTTCTTACCATTACAAAACTAAGTAACACAGTGCACACTACGGTAAAAAGACGCGCCTCTAGTTATAACAAGTAGTAAAATTAAGAAGTTATCTTAGACTGCATTACCGGTATGAATAAAAATTTGAGACTACTACTTTTTACATGATTTTTTTAATATCACCCTGTATCTTATAACATATTACAAAATTAAGCAAACCTAAATTTTTGTGTTATAGCTTGTAATAAGTGGACAAATTGTGCCAAGTTTCATTGCAAAATTCCTATTAGCGCAGTAGCTACAGTAGATAATGTAAAAAAACAGTAGACAGAAAAGTAGTTGTGGCCCAGTATATACGTTCAGAAAACGGTAATGATGTAGCGCTTAATACAAAAATAGAGTCCGATAAATGGCTTATAAAGGAGAATATAGTGATTTTAACGAGATGTTTATTTGATATATCTAGAGTTATTTGAATTTTCAGCATTAAAATAAAAAAATCCGAAAAAACTTTATTGTCTAGTTATTTTTTTACACTCTGTACAAAAATTTTTATTTAAGAAAATGAAAGCTGTACTAGCATTGTTGTAATGTGCTGACTTTGAGTTTTCTATAGTGATTTGTAACGTCGTCATAAAAAATACTACTTAAAATGATCATAAAAATTTTACTTATTTATAAAAATCACCCTGTATTTTTAACAGTTCAACCTAGTTTTTTTTTCTTTGTATAAAATATACATAAGAGCTAAGTATCTTTTATTTGGTATATATTTTTTTACAATATCGTTACGTCTAACAAATCCACATACTTTTCCATCTTTTTAGATTTTTCAAATTTAGAATTAGTAAATAAAACCACCCTGTACTTGGACCGTGTATATGTCACACCCGTCCAGCAATTGTTTTCAAAGAGAAACAAATTGTTTATATCCACATTAAATTTTATCGCTGTATCCTGCATAAATAAGCTCCTGTAATTTTTTTTTCTACTCAACAGCCACACCATAAATTTCTCAAAAAAAAAAAAATATATTTTTTATTTCTTGAAAGAAGATAAATCAATATATTTTTATTTATTGCTTAAAATAAAGGTGTTTATGTCCTTATAATTGGTGTCAAGTTTCATTGCTCTAGCTTTACATTTGAATTTTATACAGAATTCTAATGAGATAGATGCAATCAAAAATAAAACACCCTGTATCTTTGCTCTGTACTGGACTCATGATGAGCACCACTTCGTCAAATAATACAATAGTGTTGTACTATATTCGTGCCAAGTATCATTACGGTACGCAAAAATGCAGACAAAAGTGGCTTAGGCTCCGGACTATTAAATAAATTTGACTTTAATAAGTTTGGCATGTTTCTATTTCATTAGAATATGTCATACATACAGGGACCAAGCTATTGAACTAAGAAAAATGATTTTGAACTTCTTAGCCCGCGTAGCAATGGCTTGAAAAGGTATTATTTTCGACAAAAATTTTTTTTTTCAGATAACCCCGAAAATGTGTTATATGGGTGTGTTTTCCGTTGTAATGTCTGCCTGTGTATGTGTGTGTGTATCAGTGGCGTATATAAGGAAGGGCCCGCCCCCCCAAAGCTAAGATTTTTAAAGATATTTTCCACAAATTTCCTGAATGCAAACAAAAAATAGCATAAAATATGGCCTTATGGGGTCTTGTCCCCCAACTCCCCCCAAAACTGTCTCGGGCACACCCCGAAACTTTTTTCTATATACGTCATTGGTGAGTATGTCTGTCCGTAACACGATAGCTCCTAAACCGCCGAACCGATTTTCATGACCTTTTCAAGAAACATAGTATTTGACACTGTAACGAGCTGATTAGATCTTGTTTTTTGACAATAATTTTTTTTTAAAAATGCTAACTTTTCACCGAAGCATCGCATCAATATGCGGCTTCCGGAATATCGTAGAATACATTTTTCTTAATAATTTGTATTGTAACCAAAAACTTCGTAGAAGTTTTTGTTCCTGAGATATTTAGAAAAAACTGGCTGATATAGCATGGAGTTCACTTGGAGTATCGTCTAGCTATGAAGGTATCGACGTTTATTTTTGACTGTTCGTGAGTTAAGGTGAGCGTTCATCAAATCTCAAAACGCTATTCTTGACGACCATGAGGTGAACGCCATCATCAAAAAAATCCACAGAAACTGTTTTGTATAACCTTACATTTGCCTGTCAGTTTTGTTTTAACGAGTTTTTCCTAAAGTCATTAAAATAAATTTTTTACAATTTTTTTTTCAAAATACACTTTTCTCGAAAACAAAATTAAATACCGAAAGTAAGACTCCCGCGGATTCAGTTCCTCATTATTAGGAAAATAAAAGAAGTAGGGGAAGACCCCAAATGAGATGAGCGGACGCGACGATTTGAACGGACATGCAGAAGCTAGATGGATGAAACTGCGGCAGAAAGTGAAGAATGGAAGGTATTGGGAAAAGCCTATGTCCAAAGATGGATGGAAGAAGGCTACATAGATAGATAACTTCTTTGCCACCGGCTTTAAAGGCTTGCCGAACTCTTTCCCGCCATTTAATTTAAAACTCGAAAATGACATGAACTGATTAATAAGTCAGAAGAGGTTTTTAAATTTTCTTCAATGCTAAGTAGGAGCAGCAATAAAAATTAAATTAATCAAATTAATATAATTTCAAGGAAGATTTCAACGCAATTTCAGTGTGTAGAAAATGCCGATACTTATGTAATAAAGGTGGTAAAAAGTAACCTTTAGAAATGCTGTTTTTAATGATGTTACCTTGCGAAGGATATCTCAGCTAGCTATAAAATCATAATTAACAAAAATATTACATATTTTTTTAGCTCACACATATACTATACTATAGTAGTGTGAGCTATGGTGATCCTAATTTTTCGAGGCAAAAAAAAAGTTGCTCCGATTTCAAATTTTTTTATATATCTTTGCGTCTGTCTGTATGTCTGTCTCTCTGTCTGTCTGTCTGTATGTCTGTCTGTAACGACCAACGCGCATAACTCAAAAACCGCTTGGCCGTTTTAATGAAATTTGGTACCTAGGTTGGGTCTTGGGTCGAGATGGTCCCATTTAAAAATGAACAAAATCCACCGAACACAAACCAAATAAAAGGTTTTAGAGTTTATGTGCAAATATGGCGTGTGTGATATCAAACGAAAGGGAATTGAGTCTGGAGTTAAACAAAACACATTTTAATTTATTTTAGACAAAGGGTGGGGGTATATTTAAAAAATTAGAGTTTAAGTGAAAGTATGGCGTATGTGATATCAAACGAAAGGTAATTGAGTCCGGAGTTTAACAAAATACATTTTGGTTTTTGTTTTTTTTAAGGGTGGGTGTAGATTTCAAAAATTTGAGTTTAAGTCAAAAGATGGCTTGTGTGTTATCAAACAAAATGTAATTTAGTCTGGAGTTGAATAAAATATATTTCAGTTTTTAGTTATATTAGCTCACACGTACACTATAGCTATAGTACCTAGTGTGAGCTTAGGGGCCCATATATTGGCAGAGTATTTTAGACTTAACTAAACTTGTACTAAGCCCGATTATGCTACTACTATGTCGGTTTAGAACGTTTTTCTACGTTGTCCGACGCCTATTCTCCACCTCCTTCGATCCTGACAGTCATCTTCCGTCAGGTTTTTTTGACTCATTGATTTTTGGATTGACTGTTGCCATTCCAGTTTAGGACGTTCTCTTTTTCTGCGCCCTATTGGTTGCCATTCTAGGACCTGCTTTGTTAATCTTTCGTCGCTCATCCGTTGTACATGGCCGTACCATATCAGTTGCCATTTAGTGATGTCATCCGTTATGCTTCCCTCGATTCCCATACTTTCTTTTATGATCTCATTTCTTATATGATCTGTTCTAGATATTATTATTATTTTTTTTAAATTTATTTATTTCTACGGCAGAGCCATTTTACAATAGTATACAAAATATAATAAACATCAGATGGCAAACAAAATTTTATATCTTAACAAAAAAAACATTTAACAAAATATAACATAACAAAAAAAAATAAATATAATAGAAACATATATCTTAAAATCAGTCTTGAGTAACCTGCCTTATTCTGGATCTGAAAGAAGCAAGGCTATCGACAAATGGATCAAGATTAAGATCATTATATGATCTTAAAGTTCGAGTGAGGGGGGAGTAAATTCCATAGTTGGCATGGTGAAATGGTATGCGAAACAATGGAGACGTAGACCTTTTCTGGTTTGTATTAAAGCAAATAGCCTCTAAGATAGTTGGACAGTAGTATAAGCTGTTCAAAATCTTAAAAAATCTAAGAAGGTCATAGTGATGCCTTCTTGATTTCAGAGTGTCAATACTAAAAGGTTTACTGATTTAAATCAAAACTGATATGGTAGTTATTATAGATATTGACATTTGCCTTGAATGCCAAAGTCCTTAGGAACGATTTCTAAACGGCTTCAATATTCTGGCTATAGCAATCATAATAAGGAAACCATATAACTGAGGCGTACTCTAGGACTGACCGAACCAGAGAAAAGTATAGAAATTTGTAGCAGAATGGTGAAAGTTGAGTACTATTACGTGTCACAAAACCAAGGTTTCGCACACCTCTGTTTATAATTTCTCGAAAGTGTGAAGTAAAAGTAAGTTTGGTGTCAAACACCACACCCAGGTCTCTGATGGTAGTGACAGTCTCCAATATTGTGTCATTTAAATAATATACAGAGTTTATAATATTAGTTGAGCGACTAAATGTGATACATTTACATTTTTTTACATTGAGATCTAAACAATTTTGTTTAGACCACAAGCTTACATTATCGAGATCACTTTGCAGCAAAACACAGTCCATGAAAGATTCAATAATTTTGTACAATTTAAAATCGCCTGCAAAAGCTAAGTGTTCAGAATTTAAGATAACTTCACTAAGATCACGAACAAACAGGTTAAAAAAGACCGGTCCTACGTGTGAGCCTTGCGGAACGCCAGAGAGTGCCTTTATTTCATTTGAGATATAATTACGAACAAGCTGAGAGCGGTCTCTCAAAAAGCTGTGACAAAAATTAAGCAAGGTCACGCCCAGTCCCATGGCCTCAAATTTCTTCACTAGGTGCTCATGACTAACCCTATCAAATGCCCTCGAAAAGTCCGTGTAAATACTATCTACCTGTTTGGACTCCTCGAAGGCACCTAACAAATAGTGCTGGTATGTGAGCAAATTTGTAACTGTGGACCTACCCTGAGTAAAACCGTGCTGAAAATCGCTGAGAACTTTTTTACAATGCCATGAAAAGTGCTTGCAAAATATTCTCATTGATCTTCTTATTGCATCAATTTCGACACTCTCCATTTGTGCTTTGTATTTTTCTGTAACGCGACAAGTCTCTATTCCATACAACAGCGTGCTTTTCATCATTGTTTCATATATGTTAAATTTTACATTCTTTTTTATCTCTCTGCTCCATAAAAGACTGTTAAGACAACCAAGCCTGATTATAACGCCTTTTTAATCTTGATATTTTACACAGAAGTTTGTGGAAAGAAAAATTTTTGATTGTCAGTGAAAAATCTTGAATTTTGTTTTAATTTAGTTTGATAGATAAAAACGTATTGTTGATGTGCACTGAGTGTTGCGCTGGTTAAGTTATTGCTTACCTAGGTACAAATTATTTTAACTTCTTTAGAGAAGAAAAGTATGAAGGCCAAAGAAGGCCAAAACGAAAACTTCATTTCTAAAGCTAAATGTCTTACTAATATAAAAATAAAGCTTTTTTTGTGAGTTTTTGCGATAATATGTGTTTAGTTTTATTTTAAGAATAAACATGACAGTTTTATAGACCAGTGCAAATAACTTCTGGAAAGCAAAAAAACCTGAAAACTATTTGACATTTTTTTTATTTGTCAAACACACTGTGTTTATTGTATTACAATCTAGTCAGTCAGACTAATTAGCAATTTTGTTTTAACTTAATTTACTAGAAAAGTCAGATTTAAACTTAGGGTTCACTCAACAGTTCTCCCCGATTTGTTTGGTCTGTAACTCACAATTGTGTTGTATTTATAGCATTATTTTGTTTTATGTAATTCACTTAGTTTACTAGCTCAAACGGCTTCGCTCTTTTTAGTCTTCGAACTAGCATAGTATTGTCTAGAAGCTGAATTGCTTCCACATTCACATGCCGATGGAGTCTATCTTCATGGTTTTTTGCGTACTTTTTTATAGTTTCGATTTTTAGATCTCACTATCTCACTATTTCGAACCTACCAAGGTGCATTCACAATGTGTCTTAATACGTTATTTTGAAATCTCTGTAAAACTAGAATGTTACTCTCTTTAGCACAACCCCATAGTTGAATACCATATGTCCATACTGGTTTCAGTATTTGTCTGTAAAGCAGTAACCTATTATGAATTGTTAAATTGGACTTCCTTCCAATTAGCCAGTTCATTTTTCTATACCTTATCTCAAGTTCTTCTTTTAACATGTGCTTTCCAGCGCAATTTGGCATCAAGTGTCATACCTAGATATTTTGCCTGATTTAAATATGGTACGGGAATGTTGTTAATTGTTGAAATAAAATTTCGGACTTTCATTGTCTTATATTATATTATATATATAAACACGATGTTTCGGTTAGTAAGTATCTCTAACCGTTATCAAGTGTAAACAGTTTACACTTGATAACGGTTAGAGATACTTACTAACCGAAACGTCGTGTTTTAAAATAAATAAAGACAATGGAAGTCCGAAATTTTATTTCTACACAATCATTGTCTACGAGTTTCAAACAAAGTTGTTAATTGTTATTTGTATGTGATTTATATTTTTGTTTGTAAAATCAACATGAATTGATTTCGTTTCATTTAATTTTATTCGCCACTTTGTGGTCCAACTATGAACTTCGGTGACTGCATCCTGAAGTTTTTCTATGCATTTTTCAATACATTTTTCTACCGTCAATAAACCAGTATCATCGGCAAATGTTGCTAAGTGACAATTTTTTGGCTTTGTGATATCGCAAGTGAATAATAAGTATAGATAAGGGCCTAGTACGCTACCCTGGGGCACGCCTGCTTGAATTTCTCTTAAATTTGAGTATGAGTCTTCCTGTTTTACTCTAAAATGTCTATCAGATATGTATGATTCCAAAATATCCGAATATTGTTTTGGCAGAAACCGTTTTAGTTTAAAATTAAGGCCTTCATGCCATATTTTGTCAAATGCTTATGAAACTATTAGACATGAAAGATAATATAGTACAGCTAAAGAGGAATAATAAATTATTATATTGATCCGAGTTATTAGAGTGAAATGGGGTAAACTTTTCTTTCATAAAAGTTTTTTTTTTCTCATTTGATAACCGCGACTCTTTCGCCATCACTAAGGCCGCTATTTCGTAACGCCTAATTGCACTGGTCATCGGCCACCTTTGGAACCCCAGACCGGGCATTTTTTTTATCCGGTCTTTTTGTCCCTCATGTAACAAAACGGGATTTGAATGTAAATGGTATTTTTGCCATTTATAAGTTTTTTAATATTTTTAATTAAATATTGTTTTTGACATCAACAAGCATTAATTATATGCAAGACTAGGTTAAGAATAAGTAAAATTTATGGCAACTTCAGCGACTTGTTTTTTGGCATATTTTCAGGTCCGCTGTATTTTAATAAAAGTTGTATTTGGCTAATATGCCCCTTGAGCCACTAACATCAAAATAATTCATATGTTGTAACTCGAAACAAATTTGCTAAACTATTTTCAATTTTTAAAAACATTAAATGTTACTACTTGTTTGTTCTCGAAAGGGAATTTGACGGTTCTTGGAGGAAAAGTATGCTATAAACGTTTTTCTCAAATGAATAAACAATGTAGGAAAATCTATACATACCTTTTCAATTTTCTTCCTGAAACTTCACACTTTCACTTCTTATATTTATTATTTAAATATCAAATTTTTGTACTATTATACTTTTGTATTCAAATATTCACACTCTTTGAACTTTTAGGTTTTATAAACCTTTTGTATGTTTGTTGTAAATATATTTATTTATCAACATTTTAAACGTTGATTCAATAGGTGAAACTATTCAATCAACTGTTTAATTTACTTAATATTACTGTTTTGGTTTGGGATGTATTGCATATAATTAATGTTTGTTGATGTCAAAAACAATATTTAATTAAAAATATTTAAAAGCTTATAAATGGCAAAAATACCATTTATATTCAAATCCCGTTTTGTTACACTCAGAATGACCTACAGACTGAAGGAGTTTGTAGCAAGGTTTGCCTTCACGTGATATTCAACCTCATCCGGCCTGTTTACCGCCGTGAATGAAGGGGTAGGACAATATTACATTTTACACTTCCCAGGAATCCTATAAATGTCGGCCGCACCCGACCTCGGCAACCGACGGGGATCGAACCCGCTACTGTAGAAAGCGAGATTCCTTAAAGGGGTGTTTACACGGGTCGATTTTAGCCGTGCGGCGAGTCGCCTCGATAGGCCGTGCGGCAAGTCGAATCGCTACCCCATTTACACGGGGCGACTAAAATCGCAAGGGAATAGTTCATATTTGTTGAAAATGTTGGGGAGAACAGCTGTTTTACGTGCTGTGGAATTCAAACAGTGCGTGAAGCAATTCTTGATGAATTGATCATTTTGGGATCATGGATGGGAAGAAATAGTGAATTTTGGGTTTGTCAGTGGATTTTTCGAAGCAAACTTTTAAGTGTTTCAGATATTTTATTGATGGCATGGAGCTCAGAAGATCCAAATTCTATTTTTCATTTTCAGATACCAAATAATGTGTCAAATACTTAATAGTAAACAAAATAGGGCGGAAATGACTATCACGCGGCTGCGAGTCGCCTAACAATGAAGCATTTACAGGTCGATTTTAGTCACGCGTCGCATGCGACCTACGGTCGCGCGGCAAAAGTCGAGAGGCACCCAACTTTTGGCAGATTCGATCTAGTCGCATGCGGCGCACAGTGGAACGTTTTGAAGATCTAGGTGGACAACCCCTAGCAACATTAACACTCTTTAATGCTTGATTTTTTTAGGTTTAAAATAACATAAAATATTTAAATGCATTTAGTATTTGCAATATTACCTACCTCTTATATAGGGTGATTCAGATTTAAACGATTTTAAGATTTGTAGTAATACTGTATATTTTTAACGAAAATTGTTTCAACAAATTTTATAACAATGAAGTAACGGTATATATTTTTTTTAGTTTTTGCAAGAAGGAATTTAAATAAAACAGTTTTGCAATATACATGGTGTTTCAGAAAAATTTAAAGACGTTTTAGGCGGTAAAGGACGATCAAGAAAAAAATTCCGCTCTCATCTGTCACTATATGCCCGGGGTGAAACCGACCCCTAAAATTATAATGGGAAATGTTCATCGGATGGCATTATCTTTAAAGGGGTACTTAATGTGAGAAAATTTAAGATATATGTGTATTTTAATTTTATATAACTAAGAAAGTTTTAAAAAATATTTATTAAATTGGAAAGTTCCATTTTTATTTGAAAAATATCATTACTTAACAAACCAAATAATAGAATAATTACCTAACACAAGTTCATTTTATTATTATCTTGCAAACTAAACTGTGTTAATTAATTTATCAATCTGACACAAAACAGACAAGAAAAATATATTATCATATTTCTAAAACCGCATAATAATAACTCGCTCCGTTTAAAACTTAATTTTTTGGATTTTTTTAACCTCAAAAAATTTCCCTTGGGGTTTGGTGCAGATGCATTTTTATTAAGCTTGGTTAAGCTGGTGACAGTGTGAAAAGTTACTGTTTACAAAAATTCGTGAAAGTCGAGAGTTTCAAAAACCCGCCGTACAGACATACATAGGGCATATTCTTAAATTACGTAACCCCTCCTCCCCCCTCCGTAATGCATTTTTAAGAAAAAATATATTCAAGGATCATGACAGTGTAACGCAAGGTTAATAACACTCCCCGCCCCTTGGGATAGGGTGTCTCAGATAGAAGTAACTACAAGGGGGTTTATGAGGATTTAGGAGACGGTAAGACATACCAATTTTGGTTCCGAGCTGTATCAAAGAAAACATTTATATGCGTTTTCAAAATATTGAGAAATAAATGGATCCATGAGGGATCTGATACCTTCTTAGCTAGCCTATTAGCACACTTCAAGTGAAGCCATGATATTATATCAGATTTAAAAAGTTTTTTGTATATATCTGAGAAACTGAAGCTCTTACGAAGTTTTTATTTTTAACATGAATTATTGAGCAAAATATAGTCTACTATATTACGAAAACTGTATATTGATAAGATGCTCCGTTAAAAGGATAGATTTTTTAAAAATTTTAATTGTCAAAAAACTGTCATTACCATTAATAGATTTTGACCAAAATCTAATCAGCTCGTAAGAGTGTCGAGCACTATTCTACCTGAAAATTTTATGAAAATCGGTTTAGCGGTTTAGGAGCTATCGTGTTACGGACAGAAATAATATACACACACACACAGACACACAGACATCACGACGATATTGCTAGGATAGGTCAAAATACATCCAAATAACAAATTTTCAGCGTTATCAAAAAAAAAATTTTTTCGTCGAAAATAATACCTATTAATAATACCATTGCTATGCGGGCTAGGAAGGCAAAAACTAAAAATTTTGACTTAAAAAAAAAATAAAGTCCTAAAAAAATTGTTAACGTCATTTTATTGGCTTAGTCATTTATATAGTTTTATTCACTTTGTTTAAAAGAAGGCGACAATATTTTAATTTTTCGATTAACACAATTTAAGTTTTTAAGCATTATTTTGAAACCCCTGTAGATATTTTTAACTTCAACACTGCAATCGATTAAGCTCGCAATAGCGCCACTTTTTTCGTTTTGAACGAATATCGTAAGTGTTACCGTTTCTGAAAATCGCACAAAGCCCTATGTACTTACTTTTATCTGGACACCCTGTA
Source organism: Aspidapion aeneum (assembly GCA_963576565.1). Classification (NCBI taxonomy): domain Eukaryota; kingdom Metazoa; phylum Arthropoda; class Insecta; order Coleoptera; family Brentidae; genus Aspidapion; species Aspidapion aeneum. The sequence continues at coordinate 61,378,186 of OY755047.1, forward strand.
GACAAACAGACACATTGACCCATCGTGATATAGAAAAATGCACGAAGATTGACTAATTTAGGTTAGAAAATCCCCAAAGGGCACATTGGTGAAGGTATCAAAAAGAAAATGTCATTAAACACAAATAATACGTTTTCTATTTTTAGAGTTGCAGGCTAACAAAATAATTAAGTACAAGTTTACCGCAAAAAAAGGACAAAATTTCAATACTGCGTCAGAAAGTAGATATTTCGGTTAATTAGAAAATAATAAAACTAACATCAACAAATTCTAACAAACTAAAGTTTCAGCCCAACAAAAACTGTATAAAAATAAAATTTTCCTAACCAAAACACCAGCGAATTCATAAAATCATAGCAAGTAAAACACTGCAACAATGACAGTCAAAATGCCTCCCTAGTCTTGAGGACATGTCACTCTAAAAATGCCTGGCACTTGTTTCACTCCAGCGCCTACTATGCGGGAAAAAACAATATTGTTTTAAAGCATTGCCCATACATAAGATTAAAATGTCTAAGCAGACAATTTTTAAGATGCAACTTTCAATGTAAATATTTTGACAACCAGAGGGGATAAAAATATAATATTTTGGATCTAGGATGTATGGAATATGCTCTTTAATTGTAGGTAGCTGAAATGTTAATTTATAGTACTTAACCATGTCCACCTAGATTAGTCAAACGTTCCACTGTGCGGCGCAGAGGATTCTCCATTTATACGGGCGGCCTGGCCGCACGGCCAGAAATCGACCCGTTTAACTACGCCCTAACTCACTGTGTTCGATGCGCGAACGCACTGAACGACCAAGGCTAATTAAAAGTTTTTTAAAAACAATTATTTATCCAACCAAAAATTTTTTTAAAAAATTTAAAAACACCGTTGTTGTTGTTTATTCTTCACAACTTTTTCAGTTTTTAACGAAATTTGGCAAGGCTTTTATTTTTATGTCTCAAACACGTTGTAATTTTTTTAAATTAAATTATTTATTTTTATATTTTATGTAATGCCTAAGTTTTCGAAGCTATAGAAAAATATTTTTTTTTATTGAAACATCTGTTTTAAAGGGTGGCAGGGCGACTAATATGTAGTTACAAGTAAATTTAGCAGTTTTGTGTTTTTTTCTATTAATTTTTTTTTTGTTACCACTTGCTTTCTCACTTTAGCCCTCTGTGCATCGTGATCATTTATGTTTTATTAGAATGATTAAATTTAAACTGCATTGCGTTATTCGCATCGCATCCGAAAATCTGAGGTTGATTGATTTTACAGTAATTATCCTAATTATAGGTCATGGACAAAGACAATTTGTGCAGATAAAATAAATACTTCGACGTATATAATTGATTAAACCTTGAATGCATACAATAAATTTAAGGTTATTGGCTGCACATAAGAGCAGGTATTTCTCTACTACGTGCTCCAATTTGGGATACATTGTGTGATACTTCAAAATTTTCAAAAAAAAGCGTATAATACGAACTTCTATGGTGGAGATCTGGCAAATGGTGCAGAACCACTCTGCACCCCCTCCAAGAGAGTGGGGATGGCTTTTTTAAAAAAAATAAAACTTGAGTTAGTTTTACTTGGCTTAAAAATATTCCACTATTTTTTAGCATTTTCGAACATATTTTAACCATCTACCTCGCATTGGAGGGTCATCAACCCTCAAATTATGTCTAAAAACGTGATTTTTTAAATTTTTTTCTAATTTTTGCAAAAAACACCCTTGAGAAAAACGCTAATAAAAGTTAGTAGACGCATTTAAAAGTACTGAATATGGCCTTTAAACAGATGTATCGCTTAGCTACATCGTTATAGAAGAGCTGACAAGTAGAGAAATCCCCCTCACTTCAATGACGGTCAGCAGACCACACGCACCTTGGAGGCTCAAGAAGAGGTACAAAATCCACATCCCAGACAGGAAAGCGTGGCAGAGAGACGAAATGATGTTTGAGGAGAGCGCTTTAGTTTGCTACGCTGATGGATCCAAACTATCAGAGAGGCAAACCACAGAAGCGGGAGTATACGTGGAAAAACTAGAAGGTGAGCAGGCTACTGTTTTTTAAGCAGAAGTTTACGCCATAATAATGGCGGTAACCCTAGAAGAGGTTCGGAACAGCGAAGAAGAGCTTATATATATATATTCTCTGACAGTCAAGCCACCCTGAAGGCGCTAAACGCACCCAAGATTGCTGACGGCTTGGTGGAAGAATGTGCAGAGGCGCTGGAGACCCTAAGCGATGGCAAACGGGTGACGCTGGTTTGGGTTCCGGGACATACGGGGGTACCAGGCAACGAGAAGGCAGACGAACTTGCACGACTTGGGGCAGGAACCGCCTATGTAGGACCGGAGCCACTTTTGGGCGTGACAAAAAGACAAGTGCAAAGCGAACTCAACAAATGGACCCAGGGCGCGCTATTAAACTCCTGGGAAACAGGAACGGGTTGCAGACAGACCAGAGAATTCGTAGACCGTCCAAAAGCGACCAAAATTAGATGGATGCTGGGACGGACAAGAAAAGACCTCGGACTGCTCATAGGTACATGACACGTATAGGAGTCGAGAATGACCCTACCTGCCCAGCCTGTGGACAGGAAGAAGAGACATCAAGACACCTCGTGGCAGTATGCGAGGCCTACGCAAGGATGAGAAAACAGGCACTCGGAGCACCAACTCTGAGCGAGGAAGAACTGCACATGCTCAAATGGGCAGACTTACTGGACTTTGTAAAGAGAACAGGAAGGCCCAATGAGTTACCCGACCATCAAAGGGAAGTGCAGAGAGTGGGTTAAGGGACAGACTTGGGGCATGGCAAAAAGGGCCTACTCTGGCCTACTTGTCAGACCTGCGGGTCAACCCCCCCACTACTACTAGCTACATCGTCCCAAAAATAAGACCCCTACAGAATCTTGTAGGGTAGTTTCCTAAAAGTAAAGTGATTTTTTTAATAAAACAATGTTTTCTCAAAAAATCACTTTACTTTTAAGAAACTACCCCTAATTCGATACCCCCTAGAGGTGTTAAATCTCTTATCCTGTACTTTTGAACGCGCCTACTATGTTTTAATAGTATTCATTTCTTAAGGGTGTTTTTTGCAGAAACTCAACAATAATAAAAAAATCACGTTTTTATTATAAGTTGGGGATGGCTGACGCTCCTATGGGGGTAGATGATTAAAGTATGTTCGATAATGCTGAGAAATAATGGATTAGAAAAACCAAAGTCGCCAAAAACGCCACCCCCCACCAATTTGGAGACGATGCAGAGTGGTTCTGCACCATTTGCAAGATCTCCACCATAGAAATTCGTATTCTGCGATTTTTCTGAAAATTTTTACGTGTCACACAATATTGTATTACAAACAGGCAAGCGGAAAATCATTTCAGAACTGACTACATTAAATTTGCACTTGGTCTCAATTTTTAACGGCACCAGTGCATCCCTAGTAATGCACTTGTTTTTCCAATGAAGCATGCTATTAATTTATGACTAACCGGTGTTTTGATTGATTTTTAAAATTTGCTTTTCCATAACTTGTTTTAATTATATTCCATAATTGTAAATTATTCCTGCACGAAATGCAAATTGCGTGTATGTCCATGAATCAATATGTGTGGGGGAGCTTCTCAGGAAACTTTTGTTTAAAACAGAATGGAATATTTTGCCATGAAATATTCTCTACAAACAAGGCCGACTCACGATTCAGGGAAACGGAGCACATGTCCAATGCCGCCGTTTTTGAAGCAGCCATTTTTAAAATATTTACATAACCCTCGGGGTTCTTAACCTCAAAATAGATTGCAGAGATATATCGCCGAAAAATGGAAAATTCAAGCGTGGACCGATTAACCTCAGCGACGATCCAAGGCCTGGTGTACCAAAAACGGCTGTCACCCAGGGAAACATCAATGCTGTGCGCATGCTCATCATTGCTCATATCGCGAGATTAAGGCTTTATTGGGAATTTCAATTGTGCCTGCAGAATAAGGCGCTGACTCGTGACGTAGCTTTAAATTTGCTCCCCGACATAAATTGTAATTTTGGAACATACTCATTTGCATCTCTTTTTAAAGCACAGCTAATTTTTTTATTGCTGTCCAATTCATAGCACTGCACAATGGGCTCCCGGACCTAATTTTTTACCAAAATTAAAAAAATAGGTTTTGTAACAATATTTTGTTTTAAAATGAGAAAAAAGTAATTATCAATCAAAATGAATGAATGAATCAATAAGTATGAAATTTAAACCTTTGGAGTATTAATGGTCGCTAAATATTATTTTTGACTAAAATTAAAAAAAAAACTCATTTACCAAGCGGTATCAAATTTAGAACTTTGGCGTGTCTAAAGTCGCTGATTATAATTGTAAACTCAAACTTTTAAAAAATTACATGATAGATTCAAAATGGCAGATTTTTGTATTTATGAACTGATATGTATCGAATTTGGAACTTTGAAGTGTATAAAGCTGATAATTAAAATTTCTGACTTAAATTTAAAAAAATAACATCATGGCCGATCCGAAATGGAGCACTTTTACGTTTATAAACCGATATGTATTAAATTTGGAACTCCACGGTATTTAACGTCGCTTATTATATTTTTTTACTCAAACAAATAAAACTAGCACGGCGGATCCAAAAATATTAAAAAGAGTTAAACAATATTATTCTTTGGCTGTACCAAAAACTAGAAAATAATACGAACGTAACCCTGACTTTGTAGCGGATAAGAACCTGCAAGTTTAACGACTGCATAATTAAATAAGAATGATTTTTTTAGAAAAAAGTGTTTTGACGTCCAACAAAATAAATATTTTTAAAGCGTCCACTTTTTTATATTAGTTTATTAAAAATTAGCTTTGGTAAACTACTGATGATTCAAAGTAGAACCGTTTACCTTAATAAAATTCACCTTTCTTTTTCATAAACAATCCACCTGCTAAAGTTAACTTCATCTATAATTTTTGGTTTATGAGATTTTGCAGTTTGTATTTTTTATGGAGTGACCTTCTTTTTAGTTGATTTTTGAAATTAATATAAAATTCTCTTTGAAATGACGTGTCATACTGAACATTTCAATTTTTTTTATTTTTAACTTTTTATTTTTTGAGTATTCTTTACACTATTTGTATTTTTTATTAATATATATAGATATACTTTATTTTTATTTGTTTAAGTTAGCCTAAAGTATTTTAAAAATAATAAACAAGCACTTTTGTTAAGACTGAATATAAAACTTTTTCTCGAAGAAATCCCTTTTTAGTAAAGTAATAATATCTTTCATATGGGCAACTTGTGGCAGCAGATTTTAAAGTATAATTTTTAAAAGATATGTACTCTTTAAGAAAATAAAATTTCGAGAAAACGGTTGATGACTAAAGCAAAATTTTTGTCCAACATTTATAAGAAATCATATCTACAGTGTGTCCACGTAAGTTGGCGGCATATGGGAGACTTTTTTATTATTAGTTTTACGAAAAAAAGTTATTCTTCATAAAAAGTTCTGCCTGGTCCAAAACCTAAAATGCAACCATCGGATGTTAAAGTTTTTCAGTCATATTACGAGGTTTGTCAAAAAATGTGATTTTTGCTCCAGAGTAAAGTACCTTTTTTTTTGACAATATCGAAAATTGTTATAAAGAAAAGATGTTTAGAAATAAAAATAGCTTTCAAATATTCAATATTGTTTATTTACATTAAAAAAATATTTTTTTCTCCATTTTCTCTGCGATTATGTTGGAAATTTAAGTTTGCACATTAATGCATTGCATTTATTAATTATAAATTTGATTAAACAATTATAAATAAACTTTTAAAAACAATTATCTCTTAATATTTATCGAACACTGATAACCTTTAAGTTGCTTAATCACTAGTTTGTAACAAACAAATACGTCTGTCAAACATAAAACTGTACAATACGGATCTCTAAAAATTTTGAAAAACACTGTTAGACTGCCTAAAAAATTGTTTATACCTTGGCACTTTTTGAAATAAGATTGTTGACGTTTCTTCGAATTTTCGATATTTAGACAGTTCGCAAAGCCTACTTTAATTATCAGTTTTAAAAAATGCCAGTGCATCCTAGATTAATTATGCATTAATGTGCAAACTTAAATTTCCAACGTAATCGCAGAGAAAATGTGGAAAAAAAAATATTTTTTTAATGTAAATAAACAATGTTGAATATTTGAAAGCTATTTTTAATTCTAAAAATCTTTTCTTTATAACAATTTTCGATATTATCAAAAAGAAAGGTTCTTTACTCTGGAGCAAAAATCACATTTTTTGACAAACCTCGTAATATGACTGAAAAAATTTAACATCTGATAGTTGCATTTTAGGTTTTGGACCATGCAGAACTTTTTATGAAGAATAACTTTTTTTCGTAAAGCTAATAATAAAAAAGTTTCCCATATGCCGCCAACTTACGTGGACACACTGTATATCTATATTTTTATAGAATTTCAAAAATCCCAAGCAAAAACAATTGTCTATATATCAAAATTGGAATCAAAATGTGTAGGCGTAAAATCTACTTACCTCCCTCTACAAGATTTATTTGACGAGAATTTTATACATCATAAAATATTGTCGCAAAATGGCATTAAATCTGGATCAAATCGCCATGCAAATATGGTACTTTTACGCGTTCCGTTGAAAGGAAAAATGACACTTCTGAAAGTTGCGTCAATCAAATAATAGGTTTTTCAAGGCCTACTGGACTATCTACTCTTTTTTAGTAAAGATGTTCAGAAGTTTCAGTATGTTTTATATTTAACCCTTTTTGGTGAAAAATCAGGTCCGCGAGCCCACTGTGTGCTGATGGAAGAAAATCGATTGTCAAAATAACATCTTATAAACACTTCTATTTGCAAAATAATTCCAAGACTGTTTTAGATTGGGTGCGCCCGTCCCACTACTTTGAGTTAAAAAGAGAGAGTAAGTAACTGGATGACAATGTGTGAGTTTAGTAAATAAAACGAGTAGACCACTGTTTGTTCATTGACAGCAAGATTGTTTAAGAGTATTCAGCGTCCTTACTAATACAATAATTTAAAAAGAGATGGTCAATAATCGGATAATAATGTGCAAGTTCAGTCAACGACACGATTAGATTAGATGGTGGTACGTTCCAGAATCCCATTTTGTGTCGGGGTACCATGCTACCTCACAGTCAACGCCTTATTCAAGAAATTATAATTATATTCAGTTTTCCGCTGGATACCGCATCTGTTAACCGAAGGACAGAAAGAAGCTAGGGTCATTTGGTGTCAGAAAACTCTACCCCGCTTTAGTGATGATGAATCGTCGATTTACTCATATGAAGGAACCCGAAAATAAACGTCAGTCTTCTGTTTGGGAGTTCCAAGATGACGGAAAGCCAACAAAAGTCATCCGTTCTCAAGGTGTATTCAAAAAGATGTTCGAGACATTTGTCTTAAAAGCAGGGTCATGTAGCAACAGTTTCTCTGGAAGATTGAAGGACTGTTACTAGCGATTGGTACATCACCATTTGTTTGCCAAAAGTCATCGCCAAGCTTTGAAAAACGAACCTCGAATGACGAGCATCCTCCATCTTGACAATGCAAGTTCGCACAAAGCACAAAAAACCATTGAAATTTTAACCCAACAAAACGTTAAAATGTTGGACCATCCAGGGCTACCAAAACGGACGGGCCACGATCCTCCACTTTGTTGACGTCACATTCGGGGCTGATTTTTTTTTTGATGCTCACGTTACGACACAGCTTAGTATCTTTAAAATATTGAAGTTAGAATGACGGTTCATGAATATTTGATTTTTTTTTAAATAAAGCCGGTTTTGAGATTGTTTTTACTATATTCTTTCAGAACAATTTTTTTAAAATTTATAGATATCCTTAATTTTTCAGAATCGTTTCATTAGCTCACACAAAAATTAGGTTTAAAGCAGAAGCAAATGTGACAAACACATATGACAAAGTCAAATACATGTCAAATATAACAGTTGGCATGTAGTACATGGCGGGTAATTTGAATTCAAAATAAGGAATGCTAATTCTTGAAGATTTTAACCTTTTAATCATGTTGCTTCCTTACAAAACTTTGGTGGAATATCGGGATGGTGTCTGAGAACATTTCACTGAAATTTCGCGGAAATCTGTAGTGCCATTTTGAAAATATCATAAAAAAACGTCTGACCTCCCATAAGACCTAATGTAAAATTCAGCCCCCGGACAACAGCTGATTTTTTCAGGGTCGTGGCCTCGGTTCGGTTTTTTGTGTTGGCCTTGGACCATCCTCCATACAGTCCTGACCTAAGTCCCAACCCAACGATTTTTATACTATTCCGAAAATCAAGAATGGACTGCGTGGTAAAAGATTTCAGTCGCCAGAAGAAGCAGTCGACGGCGACGCCTTCACGAATGAAATTTTGACAGTACCAACAAATGAGTGGAATTACAGCATTGACAACTGGTTTTAGGGGCATGCAAAAGTTCATTAATTATTGTGCAGCATACTCTGATAAACCATAAAATCTTTAAAAGTGATCCAATGGTTTATTCCAGCTATATATGGAAAACTTAAAAGATAACCCTCGTATTTGTGGTCGGAGTAAAAGAACTGTTGGTAGCCCACTTACATTTTTATGAAAAATTCCTAAATTACGTAGGGCAAAACGATTTTTAAACCCCTTCGCCTACCTTCATAGCGTTTAAAAAAAATCACGATATAAAGCACTATGTGTAACGCAAGGCTAAAGGCTAAAAAGGGTACATTTAAAAATGGTCCCTAAATAATCATCATAATATGCACAGTCAACAATAAATTATAAAGGTATTTGAAAAACACCCCAACAAAACATTTTGACAAACCTATTTTTTTTTAGTTTTTGTAAAAATTCACAAGTTTGTTATTTTAAACAAAAATCTATTGGATTATATCTTATTTAAAAAGTCTTTGAAAAGTCAATACTTTGGCCTAACTGCCCCTTGCCTATGTCAAACGTGTCAAAATCTATCGACTGTCAAACCTATTTTTTACCATTTTTGACAAATTTTGCAAGTTTTGTCTAACCATAGCTTGTTCGAAAGGTCTTTCAAAAACTAAGAAGTTGACGTAACTGTCACTTGTTTACGTCAAACATGTTTTTTACATCTTTGGATAAACTCTGGTTTAAAGTGTTTTTTTATGTGCGAACAAGATGATGCTTTTTCAACAATGCGTTTACTGACAGACCTGTGCCCCATAAAAAATAATTTCAACTTGGCATCTTAAAACACTTCAAACTGAAGTTGGCCTAAAAATGTAGAAAACATATTTGACATAAACAAGTGGCAGTTAAGGCAACATGTTCTGAAGGCCCTTTCGAAGCTATAGTTGGACAGAACTTGTGAAATTTGTTAAAAATGGTAAAAGAATAAGTTTGACAGTCGATAGATTTTGACACGTTTGACATAGGCAAGAGGCAGTTACCCCAAAATGTTAGTTTTTTAAAGACCTTTCAAACAAGATATCACTCAATAGCGCTTTTGTTTAGAATACAACAAACTTTTGACAACACGGAAAAAATTAGGTTTGGCAGTCCATCGCTTTTGACAGATTTGACGCAGACAATTGACAGTTATGTCAAAATGTTAGTTTTTCAAGATCCTTTAAAATGAAGTATCAACGATAAGGGTTTCAATTTAAAAAAATTAAGTTGACCGCGTCTATGCCGCCCCCTAGCGTAGAAGCGGCACACCCACCCTTTCATAAAATAGAACTCTTGATGTTATCGACCATTGCCAAATTTGGTTCAGTTATCTTTATTAGTTCAAAAGTTATTTGGGTGGACTCGGACTTTTGGGATACCCTGTATAGTATAAATTAAAGCTATTATATTTCTTGGCAAAGGATATTCTGTTACCATTTAACCAGTCTAAGGAGAATATTAAATATTTAATTCACCTAACCAAAAGAGCAATCAACTGTGATAATTTGCTTGCCTCTACCATTTCATCAGGCATACCAATAAATACATTTAAACAAAATAAAATATGAATATATAATACAATAGTTGCATACCCAGTAGCGAGAGGGGGGGTTGCCCTTTCCTTTTTCCAGAGAACCTTAAATTCAAAAGAAACATTCTGGGGTATTACACACCTGAGTAAGCAAAAAAATTGTTTTTTTTTAACCATACGATTAAATTATGTTTAAAAATCTTAAACTGTCCTTGTTCAAAGTGTGGGATAGCCTTTGATATAACTAAACATCGTCTTTTTAATAGGTCAGTCAGAAAGATATTTAAAGCCAAATGGTTCATTTGAAATGGGCCATTTTCAAAACCGCCGCATAGACTTATCCCTTGTCCTGATAAATCCTTGATTTGGGAAGACCGATCAGATAAGAGACAAAATGTGATAAATCTTTGGATGGATTTAGAGTTTAAAAGTTTGACCCTTACATTTCCTAGATAGATGTGTAGGAAAAAGATGATTACGAAATAGAATTTTAAAACATTTTTTTTATAATCATTTTTCAAACCTATATTTAAGTGATCTTTATTATACAGTGAGGTTGCATGAGTTAAAGCACAAAATTCAGAGGTGTTTGGACACGTCAAATTTTTGTTTTAACTGCATCTTTTCTTATATTAAATTCAGGTATCCCAATTGACGATTAACAACTGGATTGTGGGACATTTAAATGTCTACAAAAGTAAAGCTAAACTTTAAGGAATTGTCGTTCAATTAATAAATTTTCTTTTTCAGTGCAATATACCTAATACTTGTATGTCAGTGTTTGATTGGGCGCATGAAATTTTTTAGAACTTTCGTGACATAAAAGAAACCATCAAAAAATCGATTGAATACGATTTATAGTCACATTTAGGAGACTTTTTATTTAAAACTTTCTAAAAAACAAGTTATATACTTACAAGAAGTGATGAAGATGAAAGCTTACCTGAAAAAAAAATAAATGTATTAAAAATAAGCACACAAAAAAACCAAAACTAGTGATATTTTTCGGGATATTATTAAAGTCGCAAGCTATTTTTAAAGTATTTTTTGTAGTTAGCCTATTTTTGTTACGCTTATAAAGTGGTCTTAATAACACCGTACCATAACCTAACCATCTCCTTAAATCAAAAAGAATGAAAAATTTTTATTATTCTACGAGTGAAACGATAGCGAACCAAGGAAGTCCATGGCGGGACGAAAACGTCCACCGGTCTATAAGGAAGAAATACATTTCGTCACAGTTCAACCAGACCATGCTATCACCGTCTCCACGGTATCGGTTCGGAACCGAAAACAATGAGTTAACAAAGTATAAAAGGCAACTTTATAGGTGTATAGTCAACCACGGACACCGGTGTTTTAGAAAAAGGCATTTCCTTCCTCAGTGTGGCTTGACTGTTACAAGGTAGAACAAACTGACCATAAGGAAGAAATACATTTCGTCACATATATTTTTTCATTCTTTGTATATTGTAGTCAGTTTGTTCTACCTTGTTGTTAATTAAAATGTTTAGGTTTTTAAATTTTTTCCTATGGTTTTATCTTAGTTTTTATCGGTCTGCCAAAGCTCAGCCCTCTAACGTTTCTGGAAGTGATCAATGTTAATTTAATATAAATTTACATGTATAGGGGAGGGGAGTAAATAAAAATTTTGGAGTTTTTTTATTTTTTCCAAGAGTTTGGTCATAAGTTCTATAAGTCTGTCAATTTTCAGCTTTGTAGTGTGTCTGGAAGTACAGTAAAATTCTGATGATCTATACGTGAGTGAGTGGCAAATTCGACGTTTTTCAAAATTCCGGAACTACTTTACTGCCTCATGGAAGTCCATGAAACATGGACGAATTATTAGGTCTTTTAAGGTCTACGACTGTACAAGGTTACAGATAGGTTAAATATGGGCTGAAATATTTCAAGTAAAGGTGGTAAAGCAGTTTGCACGAACTTGGCGGGGGCACGGCAGATTATTTTTTTTCAAAATGAAATAAGTATCGGAAAATTCAGTTTTGGACATTCTTCCATATATTTTACTACTTTAAAATTTAATATTATCCAAATCCTTTAAAAAAATGTGTGAAATCATAATAAAAACATTTTATGTAAAAAAAGGTCAAGTACTTACGCGAAAATGGTGTTCCGTTAAGAGGATTGAGATCAAAGTAGGTACCTATAGTAAAATTTTTTAATATATATTCCAAAATGAAAGGTTCTCATTAATTTATACACAGTGCTATAACAAATTTGGCAGTAATAGCAAAGTTTAAATAAATACCTCCAACTTAGTGAGAACCTTTCTTTTTTATACAGGGTGTTCCAACTAAAAGGGAACAGACGTGTTTTTTGGTATTTTTTGTGTGAATTTGGAGAAACGCTCGGACACGTCGATTTTGTTTGCGAGGGGGACACCTTTTGGCTGTCTTGAAATTTTTGTAGCGCGCACCATCTTCGAGGGGTATACTTTACCCCTATATTTTGAATAGGAAAAGTGGGTCTAGTGATACCTTCTTTTGAAGTTCTCTTGAATATCTTTAAAACCGTGTAAAAATTTCGAAAATCAATAGATTAGTTTTTGAGATATTTGCTTTCAAATTTTCAAATTTTACATGGAATGATAAAATAAAAATCAATTCCGAAAAATATAAAATTCTGATTAAATTTTTATTTTATCAGTCCATGTTAAATTTGAAAGTTTGAAGGCAATTATCTCAAACACTAATAGATATATTTTTGAAATTTTTACACGGTTGTAAAGACATTCAAGAGGCCTTTAGGACAAGGTATCACTAGACCCACTTTCCCTATTCAAAATATAGGGGTAAAGTAGACCCCTCGAAGATGGTGAGTGCTACGAAAATTTCAAGATAGCCAAAAGGTGTCCCCCTCGCAAACAAAATCGACGTGTCCGAGCGTTTCTCCAAATTCACACAAAAAATACCAAAAAACACGTGTGTTACCTTTTAGTTGGAACACCCTGTATATACGGTGTTACACGAACATTGAAACAGATGCCGGTTTGGGTATCTAGAGTGCGAATTTGGAGAAACGCTCGGACACGTCGATTTTTTTTTGCGAGGGGGACACTTTTTGGCTATCTTGAAATTTTTGTAGCACGATCCCCCTTCGAGGGCTATTCTTTACCCCTATATTTTGAATAGGGAAAGTGGGTCTAGTAATACCTTGTTTTGAAGGCCTTTTGAATGTACTTACAACCGTGTGAAAATATCAAAAATCTATCCATTAGTTTTTGAGATAATTGCCTTCAAACTTTAAAATTTAACATGGACTGATAAAATAAAAATTTAGTTAGAATTTTATTATTTTTATTTTTTCATTCCATGTAAAATTTGAAAATTTGAATGCAAATATCTCAAAAACTAATCGATGGATTTTCGAAATTTTTACACGGTTGTAAAGATATTCAAACAAACAAGGTATCACTAGACCCACTTTCCCTATTCAACATATAGGGGAAAGTATACCCCTCGAAGGGGGGTTCGTGCTACAAAAATTGCCAAAAAGTGTCCCCTTCGCAACAAAAATCGACGTGTCCGAGTGTTTATCCAAATTCGCAGTCTAAATACCCAAAAAGGCCTCTGTTTCTATGTTCGTGAAACACCGTGTATATTTTTTTCTGTGTCGGATTCACAAATTGGAAACAACCTTTTTCAATTACGCTGGCTTACTACACCTTAATAAGTACACGCTTTTTTCTCAAAGTAAAAAATAACAAGAAATAATGCTAAAAAAGCAAAAGGAAATGCAAAGGAACGGCAGGCAAGACGCGGGCGGGGACCGGAGATACAGCGGCGGCTCCTGACAAACGCGGTTCAAATTTATAATCAACCTCAGTACGGGACTCAAAGAGCTTAAAAAATGGCTCAAACTTTTAATGAGGACCTTCATTTCATTGTATTCCGTCAAACATATACACAATAGATATGTCTAACCAGTTCTATCAACACTTAGGGCTACGAATTTCCACTTCGTTGACGTTATCGTCAAGTGTTTTTTTTTTGATGATCATGTCGCGGCATTATAACCTTCAAATAATTTGTTGTTTACATCTGTTTTGGACACATCACATTAAAATGTGTGTAAAATTGGTAGTGTTGCCGCCGACAGAAGAGATTCTCGATTCTCGTCTCGCCCTCTCTCGACGAGACATGAGAGAAATTTTCTCTCGAATGAAAGCTCGAGACGAGAGAGAAAGACCCTCTTGTCGAGAGATTCTCGTTTCTCTCGTTCTCTCGAGCAAAAAAGGAAAAAGAAATCTAAAATTGTATTGGATGTTTCGATGAAAAAAAGATCCCTTCGATTAAAAAATTTGACATTTACCAAAAGGGTTAGATATTTTGGCCAGCAAATTGTTTAAAGAAAATTAAGACATATATTACTGATCTTTTAGTATCTATTTGAAAAACTCTTAGGTTCCGAATGTACGGAAAAACCCTGTAGACAAAACTCTTATATCAGCACTTCCATAGGATTTAAGAGCAGGTACAAAGGCCTTGTTGCCAAAGGGTTGAAAATTATATTTACTGGAAAAACAAATTTCCCTCTTTTTTAGTAAAATATATTTGTATAATAATAAAATTAAGTATAATATTAAAACCGGAGACCCTAACTTACTAGTACCTGCAAATAAATAGCTCTATGTAAGCCTGAAAGAAAATTTTGCTAAACGTGTTTAAGTCAAGAATGGTATTTTGTGATTATTATTGGCATAATGATGAACAAATTGTCACCTATCTTAAGCAAAAAAAACACACATTATTTCCATAGTCCTCTACAGAGGACAACATATAATTTTTTACGCGACCGAGACTTAAATGTCATTTGAGCACCTATTTTTAAGAGCAGTACAAAACTATTTTATGGGTTTTATTTTGTGTGACAGTACAAATATTTTTTCGTAAAAACAATGTGAAACATTCATATTTTATAGTAAATGTATTTTAATCCGGCCCTGAGATTAACTCCGAATGACCAGCCATCGTTGATTTTATCGATATCAAAGACCGCAAGCCGGCTCATTTATCTGTTTCTTGGGTAACCTGTGGTAAAAATATCCCGTCATTTTTATTTACAATTTATTATTTCAATTACTTTGCTACCTTATCGTCGCCGCGTCGCCAGCGGCATACATCAAAGGGCTATTTAATGGTGTTATAGTTTTTGCAATGTCACCTGAAATGCTCCTAATACGGGGTTTTATCGATGTCATGAAATTTTGCTTCAATCTGCCCTTCAAAAGTTATTCAAATTCATATAAAATCTTCCTGGTATGATTTCAACCCTACCGACAGAGAAAAGGCGCGCTCTTTGCGGGCCGAGCACAAAGTGTTTGTTTTCTGACCGACCCAACACAGGTGGATAGACTGCACCTGATTGGCAGATTTTTTGAGATGCGCTTTTAATTGCTTTCAGTTGTTCTATGCTGGACCCCTTTAGTCTTCTTTAGTTTACGCCATAATTAAATGAAATAATTTTCATGAGTATATCTACTGCCGCCCATGTCACTTTCTTTAAAGGATATGCCGATGGTCGGCTTTAACCTTTGTGCAACTGACTTTGCAAAAACTATACCCAAGAATTTGCCGTGGAACAATTGGGATTTTAGGTACAGTTTAATAAGATTCACCTTGAAAAAACACTTTTACACAGGGTGTCTCAAAAACTTTTTATGGCTGATATAAATCACGCGATGCGAGAGATGAGACGAGACGAGAGAAAGGCTCTGTCAAGCGATGGAAGAGTCCTATCGTCGAGACAAGAAAACAATTTTATCTTGCATAAAAAGACGAGAAGACAAGGCTTTCTCTTGTCTTGTCCCGTCTCGCGGCAACACTAGGAATTGGGAAAGATATTTTCCAAAAGAATAATTTTGACTATTTTTTTAAATATTTTTTCTAAAATAATTTTTTAACTAATTTTTGGTAAACATTAAGGAAAAAAAGATCAACATTTTTGTATTTTTGTTCAATTAAAAATTAGATTGGGCACATAAAAAATTTGTAACGAAATGTTATTTTTTGGAAATTTAATATGTGCAGTCGTAGGATTCGCGTTAAAAATACTCCTGAGGATAGAAATAATCCATGTCTGATAAAAAAACTTATATAGAAAAATTTTCAAAGTTAAATAATATATATAAGTAACTTAAAACTACATCTGTAAATGCATTACCGTATCAATATTTAAATACTGTAAAAAGCACAAGATACATTAGAATACGTTTTCAATTACACATCCACCAAAACAATCGAACATCGGTTTAATCATCGCTAACTTGTCTAAAAAATTAACATGTAAAATATAGCGGACAGCTGACACTGATTTACACCGTTTTTATTCGACAATTCCTAGAGACATTCAGAGGTTTAAATTTGGCTACCATTTTTGAACCAAAATATTATATTATTTTTATTTATTTCTAAACATTGTGAGGAAATAATGTCTTTGTTACAACGAAAAAAGATGATCTATATCGCAAGGTATTTATAAACAATTTATATAAATATTAAAAACTATTGCATTCACGACAAAAATAAGTTAAACCTTCAACCAAAATCTAGACTTATAGACCTAGGATTGTAGCACTTAGCACTGCAGATCCTCTAGTACATACTGGTGCAGGTGTTTAAATAAATATTGAAAATTGTGACCATGTGATTGTTTGGATTATTTTAAGATAAAGTTTCTATGTACAAACGCTTAAACTTTTCCTGCTTTCAGACTTTTTGGCGGTGCGCCGCTGCGCTGGTTATTGTTTTTATTCAAAATACTCTGCCAATATATGGGCCCCTAAGCTCACACTAGGTACTATAGTTATAGTGTACGTGTGAGCTAATATAAATAAAAACTAAAATATATTTTATTCAACTCCGGACTAAATTACCTTTTGTTTGATACCACACAAGCCATGTTTTGACTTAAACTCAAATTTTTGAAATCTACCCCCACCCTTAAAAAAAACAAAAACTAAAATGTATTTTGTTAAACTCCGGACTCAATTACCTTTCGTTTGATATCACACACGCCATTTTTTCACTTAAACTCTAATTTTTGAAATATACCCCCACCCTTTTTTTTGAAATAAATTAAAATGTATTTTGTTGAACTCCAGACTCAATTACCTTTCGTTTGATGTCACACACGCCATATTTTTCCATAAACTCTAATTTTTGAAATCAACCCCCACCCTTTTATTTGGTTTGTGCTCGGTGGATTTTGTTCATTTTTAAATGGGACCATCTCGGCCCAAAACCCAGCCTAGGTACCAAATTTCATTAAAATCGGCCAAGCGGTTTTTGAGTTATGCGCGTTGGTCGTTACAGACATACAGACAGACAGACATACAGACAGACAGACAGACAGACAGACGGCGCAACAAAAAAGTTTCAAAATCATCTGAAACGCAAAGATATATAAAAATTTTTGAAATCGGAACTTTTTTTTTCTCGAAAAAAATAGGATCACCAAAGCTCACACTACTATAGTATAGTATATGTGTGAGCTAAAATTTACCTACAAAAAATAGATCTTTGCCAATGAAAAAAGCCCACCGAGGCCGATCTAAAAGGGATAAAGAGTGTTGAATAACGGTTTTCGGTAAGTCTTTAATTCAAACTTTGTTTATGACAACAAATAAATGGATCCAGGACGGATCTGATACCTTCCTAACCCATTAGCACACTCCAAGTAAACTTCATGCTATATCAACGTTAAAAACAGTTTTTTGTAAATATCTCCGAACCGTAAGCTTCTGCTTTTTTTTGAGAATACAGTTTTTGAAAAATAAAGTTAGCATTTTTTAAACTTTTTAACTGTTTAAAAACTGTCATTAGCATTGATGAATTTCAACCAAAATCTAATCAGCTCGTTACAGTATCGAATACTATCTTACCTAAAAATTTTATGAAAATCGGTTCGGCGGTTTAGGAGCTATATCGTGTTACGGACAGAGTTACATATACACACACCGACATAGACACATACAGACAGACCACGACGATACTGCTAGGGTGGATCAAAATACACCCAAAGAACACATTTTCGAAATTATCTAAAAAAAAATTTTTTTTTCATCGAAAACAATACACCTTCTTAGCCATTGCTGTGCGAGCTGGAAAGGTAATAAATTGAGAAAAAAAAACTTTTTAAAGACAAGCTTTTATAAAATGTACTAAAAAGCTTAAAATAATTTTTTGAGTGTTCCGATGTCATAATAATAAAAGCGATGGGCATATTAAAGGAAATTTACCCGTTTTTGTTTTAGCCTTGTTAACTCGAAGTTTAGTGAAAATCCAAATTCATTATATTATAGCAGATAAATGTAAGGGTAGACAATTTAACCCAACCCTACTCAAGCTACCCTTACATTTTTCTGATATGGATGAACATTATTACGCCTGCTTCATATTAGGCAGATCATCCGCGACCGGCAGTGTGTCGATTTATTTTGCCACATTGAAAAAGAAGAGTCGGCCCATCATCGGTTCTGGACGATTCACCAAATGCGCATGGAAAGGCATTTACCTAATATTAAATACGCCAATCGCTTTTATTATTATGATATCAGAACACTCAAAAAATTATTTTATGCTTTTTAGTCCATTTTATAAAAGCTTGTTTTCAAAAAGTTTTTTTTCTAAATTTATTAGCTCACACATATACTATACTATAGTAGTGTGAGCTATGGTGATCCTAATTTTTTCGAGAAAAACAAAGTTGCTCCGATTTCAAAATTTTTTATATAACTTTGCGTTTCAGATGGTTTTGAAACTTTTTTGTTGCGCCGTCTGTCTGTCTGTCTGTATGTCTGTCTGTCTGTTTGTCTGTCCGTAACGACCAACGCGCATAACTCAAAAACCGCTTGGCCGATTTCAATGATTTTTGGTACCTAGGCTGGGTCTTGGGTCGAGATGGTCCCATTTAAAAATGAACAAAATCCACCGAATACAAACCAAATAAAAAGTGGGCATAGATTTCAAAAATTAGAATTTATGTGAAAATATGGCGTGTGTGATATCAAACGAAAGGTAATTGAGTCTGGAGTTAAACAAAATACATTTTAATTTATTTTAAAAAAAGGGTGGGGTATATTTCAAAAATTAGAGTTTAAGTGAAAATATGGCATGTGTGATATCAAACGAAAGGTAATTAAGTCCGGAGTTCAACAAAATACATTTTAGTTTTTGTTTTTTTTAAGGGTGGGGGTGGATTTCAAAAATTTGAGTTTAAGTCAAAACATGGCTTGTGTGGTATCAAACAAAAGGTAATTTAGTGTGGAGTTGAATAAAATATATTTCAGTTTTTAGTTATATTAGCTCACACGTACACTATAACTATAGTACCTAGTGTGAGCTTAGGGCCCGCAGAGTATTTTTTAATTATTAGATTTGTCTAAGTCTATGCATTTCAGCTAGCGCATCGATATTGCACGGAGCCTTTCCTGTCAATTTTGAAATATCTAAGTCTTCGATGTCGAAATTCGACAAAGTCAAATTTTACCCCCTCTCCGCCCTCCACGTTATGGGGGAGGTAGGCAGTCAGTAATACCACATTTTTGGATTGTCATCGGAACTATAACGGTATACGAAATTTGAAGTAAATCGGATACGTGGAAGTGAGTTGAAAGTAATTAAAAAAACTTGACATTTAATCGTCCATTTTGAATCCGCCATATTGAATTTTTTTAATTGGATCAAAAATTCGTAATTCTCATCCTAAAGAACACCCAGATACCAATTTTGGTTGAAATAGGACAAACTAAAGTTCAACCCCATCTCCACCCCCCACGTTAGGGGGGAGGTAGGTACCTGATGAAACCATATTATTGTATTGTCATCGGAACTAACACGCTATGTGAACTTTGAAGTCAATCGGATGTCTGGAAGTTCTTCAAAAATGAGTTGAAAAAGATTTGATTACATACATACATACCTACATACATGCATACATACAGGTGAAGTTAAATAAAAGCTTGTAAAATAAAATATAAACTATCGGCGCGCCGATTTTGCAGCAAGGCTGTGCAACCGTAAATAAGTGCACAGGGAAAAAGGTACAAATATTTGCATAGAAAAAAAGGGCCCACGGAAATATGCGCAGGCGAAAAAATTGTCCACGGAAAAAAGCGCACACAATTACACAGCGCACAGAAAAATCATACCATGAAACTTTTTGATTTATAGAAAAATCTTACAATGAAATAAGCCCTTAGGGAATGCAGTTCTATAAATATTCTATACATTTTATAAAATTTTGAAAGTTGAAATTTTTTAGGATTTTGAAAGTTGACATTTTTTAGGATTTTGAAAATATTTTAAATAAATGTGTCCATGACGGATCTGATACCTTCCTAGCTAGCCTACCAGCACACTTCAAGTGAAGCCAAAATAAATAAGCCTTGAAAACAGTTTTTTGTAAATATCTCATAACCTAAAGCTCCTTTGAAGTTTTTGGTAACAACACAAACTATTGAGCATAATGTAATCTAATATAAAAGTTTGGCATTTTATTAAATTAGCTCACACATATACTATACTATAGTAGTTAGCTATGGTGATCCTAATTTTTTCGAGAAAAAAAAAAGTTGCTCCGAATTCAAAAATGTTTATATATCTTTGCGTTTCAGATGATTTTGAAACTTTTTTGTTGCGCCGTCTGTCTGTCTGTCTGTCTGTATGTCTGTCTGTCTGTCTGTATGTCTGTAACGACCAACGCGCATAACTCAAAAACCGCTTGGCCGATTGTAATGAAATTTGGTACCTAGGCTGGGTCTTGGGTCGAGATGGTCCCATTTAAAAATGAACAAAATCCACCGAACACAAACCAAATAAAAGGGTGGGGGTAGATTTCAAAATTAGAGTTTATGTGAAAATATGGCGTGTGTGATATCAAACGAAAGGTAATTGAGTCTGGAGTTAAACAAAATACATTTTAATTTATTTAAAAAAAAAGGGTGGGGGTATATTTCAAAAATTAGAGTTTAAGTGAAAATATGGCGTGTGTGATATCAAACGAAAGGTAATTGAGTCTGGAGTTAAACAAAATACATTTTAAATTATTTAAAAAAAAGGGTGGGGGTATATTTCAAAAATTAGAGTTTAAGTGAAAATATGGCGTGTGTGATATCAAACGAAAGGTAATTGAGTCCGGAGTTTAACAAAATACATTATAGTTTTTGTTTTTTTCAAGGGTGGGGGTAGATTTCAAAAATTTGAGTTTAAGTCAAAACATGGCTTGTGTGGTATCAAACAAAAGGTAATTTAGTCTGGAGTTGAATAAAATTTATTTCAGTTTTTACTTATATTAGCTCACACGTACACTATAACTATAGTACCTAGTGTGAGCTTAGGGGCCCATATATTGGCAGATTATTTTTAATTGTCAAAAAACTGTTATTGGCATTAATGGATTTTGATCAAAATCAATCAGCTCGTAGTGTCTCTGTCTGTCTGTATGTCTGTCTGTCTATCTGTCTGTATGTCTGTAACGACCAACGCGCATAACTCAAAAACCGCTTGGCCGATTTTAATGAAATTTGGTACCTAGGCTGGGTCTTGGGTCGAGATGGTCCCATTTAAAAATGAACAAAATCCACCAAACTCAAACCAAATAAAAGGGTGGGGGTAGATTTCAAAAATTAGAGTTTATGTGAAAATATGGCGTGTGTGATATCAAACGAAAGGTAATTGAGTCTGGAGTTAAACAAAATACATTTTAATTTATTTAAAAAAAATTAGAGTTTAAGTGAAAATATGGCGTGTGTGATATTAAATGAAAGGTAATTGAGTCCGGAGTTTAACAAAATCCACCGAACACAAACCAAATAAAAGGGTGGGGGTAGATTTCAAAAATTAGAGTTTATGTGAAAATATGGCGTGTGTGATATCAAACGAAAGGTAATTGAGTCTGGAGTTAAACAAAATACATTTTAATTTATTTTAAAAAAAGGGTGGGGGTATATTTCAAAAATTAGAGTTTAAGTGAAAATATGGCGTGTGTGATATCAAACGAAAGGTAATTGAGTCTGGAGTTAAACAAAATACATTTTAATTTATTTAAAAAAAAAAGGGTGGGGGTATATTTCAAAAATTAGAGTTTAAGTGAAAATATGGCGTGTGTGATATCAAACGAAAGGTAATTGAGTCCGGAGTTTAACAAAATACATTATAGTTTTTGTTTTTTTCAAGGGTGGGGGTAGATTTCAAAAATTTGAGTTTGAGTCAAAACATGGCTTGTGTGGTATCAAACAAAAGGTAATTTAGTCTGGAGTTGAATAAAATTTATTTCAGTTTTTAGTTATATTAGCTCACACGTACACTATAACTATAGTACCTAGTGTGAGCTTAGGGGCCCATATATTGGTAGATTATTTTTAATTGTCAAAAAACTGTTATTGGCATTGATGGATTTTGATCAAAATCAATCAGCTCGTAGTGTCGAACACTGTTTTACCCGAAAATTTAATGACAATCGCTTCAGCGGTTTAGGAGCTATCGTGTTACGGACAGACATACACACACACACACACACACACACTAATCTTAAAATATAAATGTTAAAATAAATACAAAAAAATAAATATTTTAAAATATAAAATTTTAAATCCATACGTTGAATCAGAAATTAATATTTCGAGAGCGACTAAGCCGAAATAACAGATTTCCTGTTGAGCGCGATGAAGACAGGCTTTCCTAAAATATAAAAAAATAAACTTTCATAAAACATAAGACCAAACGAGCCTTTGAGATGGGTCAAGTTTGATTTAGTCAGCCTTTTTAGATTTCAGAAGTCTGCAAGACTCAGCAAACGCCTGTAAAGAGCAATCCATCCTCACGATAATGCTTTTTACCTTATTGAAATCGACTTCACAAAACGA
This sequence comes from Aspidapion aeneum, assembly GCA_963576565.1. NCBI lineage: Eukaryota > Metazoa > Arthropoda > Insecta > Coleoptera > Brentidae > Aspidapion > Aspidapion aeneum. Next base: position 61,401,064 of record OY755047.1, read on the forward strand.
ATTTTTACGAATACATTAATGCAGATAGAATTGGGAACGCAGTCGTATAATCTGTAGAACAGAGGTTGAAACAAAAGTTGATTTTTCGAGAACCACTACACCAATTTTTATATTTCACACCTAGTTGTACGTGGAGGATACAGAGAGTTTCCGCAAATTAAAAAAAAGTCTTAAACATTTTTGGAATATAAGAATAAACGAGCCTCTTTGGAGGGTCAAGTTTAATTCTGTCCGCCATTTTGGATTTTTAATTTTGCCTAAAAGCCTGATCAATTTCCTTCATAGCTTAGTTTGTACCAATAAAATCGGTGTTATAGTTCGAAAGTTACAACAAAAAATAATTTATCCATTTTTTTTAACTTACCTAGTATGGTATTCAACTATGGGGCTGTGCTAAAGAGAGTAACATTTTAGTTGTACAGATATTTCAAAATAAAGTATTAAGAAACATTGTGAATGCACCTTGGTACGTTCGAAATAGTGACCTTCATCGAGATCTAAAAATCGAAACTTTAGAGAGACTATAAAAAAGTACGCAAAAAGCCATGAAGATAGACTCCATCGGCATGTGAATGTGGAAGCAATTCAGCTTCTAGACAATACTATGCTAGTTCGAAGACTAAAAAGAATGAAGCCGTTTGAGCTAGTAAACTAAGTGAATTACACATAAAACAAAATAATGCTATAAACACAACACAATTGTGAGTTACAGACTAAACAAAGCGGGGAAACTGTTGAGTAAACCCTAAGTTTAAATCTGACTTTTCTAGTAAATTAAGTTAAAACAAAATTGCTAATTAGTCTTACTGACTAGATTGTAATAAAAAAAAAAACACAGTGTGTTTGACAAATAAAAAAAAAAAACAAAAAAAAAACTTACCTAGTATGTAAGAGGGGGTCCAGGCCCCCGACCCCCTGTGCTTACACCTATGAATAAACTGACCTTCATGTTCGGCCAATTTGCATTTACAGCGAGCGAAGCGTACGGGTTTTCCATATATTAACAGATATATGCCAGGAATAATAAAGAAATAAAAAGTAAATTCCCCTGCCTTTATCGTTTCCGTTTTTAATCAAAGCGAATTTTTTTGGCACAGGCCAGCTAGCGTTTTTAAGAACGTCCATTATGGCGGTCATATATTAATCGACATCCGAAAATAAAGGAAGACCCTCTTAGGTTTTATCAGCGCCGCGCCGTTATAGGATTTGATCGGGCAGACTACTCTTTTTACCCAACTGCAGCACGGCGAAAGGAAGAGTAATGTTTTTCGATAGTTGTATGTAAGTAAATATGTATGTTTGTGTCACGCTAGAGGCTAAACGGCTGAACCGATTTTGACAAAAAAGGTCTCGTTGAATTGCTTCTGATCCCAAAGGTGCTATAGGCTATATTTTTTTAAACAAGAATCAACATGGCGGTCTTCAGACGCCATTTTGTCACATGATGTAGGCATTAAAGCATACAAATTATCTAAATTTCAGGCGATTTTATTGAAATCCTGTGATTACCCATTGCAAATGTAATCTAATTTGTTGTAGTAATTTGTAGTTCTCGCTGCTCCCACCCATCTCCCCTCCTGTCATTCCTCTCAGCCTATTCAAAAACCATATTCGCTTAATTTTATTAAATATAGAGCGATGTCAAAAATTCTTTCTGCATTCGCTTTCAGATTTTTTTCCAACACTATTTTACTAGTTCCCCCCGATGAATGAAATGAAATGAACCGAACCCCCCCCCCCCCCCCCCCCGCTTATTAGTAACAGTTATAGCTAAACCTTTCATAAATTAAAGCGATTTGAAAAGTTCTTTCTGCACACGCTTGAAGACTTTTTTCCAACATAATTTCCAACATAAGTTTACTAGTTTCCCCCTCCCTCTCTTCTCCCGTCCCTCCATATTAGTAATATTTGTAACTATACCTTTCACAAATATTTCAAAAATTCTTTCTGCACACGCTTTAAGACTTTTTTCCAATATCATTTTACTAGTTTCCCTCTTTTTCTTCCTGTCTTTTCCCCACCCTACTTATTTTTTTTTACGGTTATGCGTACTCACAAGGAGATCCCTATCACGCTCGAGAAGCGGCAAGTAATAATTGTAGCTATACCTTTCACAAATTTAGCGCTATTTCAAAAATTCTTTCTGCACACGTTTTAAGATTTTTTTCGACACCATTTTACTAGTTCCCTTCTCCTTCTCTCCTTTAACACTGTTCGCGTTTGTAGAAAATCTACACGTACTTTTTCGTTAAAGCTAAATGAATTGTAAATGCATAGTGCTTTTTATAAGGCTGAATAAGAATTAAACCTCAAAATTGGAAATAAAAAAAAAATTTAATAAAAAAAAACAGCCAACTGCTAAATCTACTTGTAACTACTAGTCGCAGTTGGGTACAAAATTACCCAATAACCTGATTCATGAAAATACAAAACTGTTTAATTTCTTAAGTGCGCTTTGGGCATCAAAATCAAAAAAAGTTGAAGCATGTCGTAGAGTATAGATATACTCGTCAATTTTGTACTCAACTGCGACTAGTATTTACAAGTAAATTTAGCAGTTGGGTGTTCTTTTAATTAAATTTTTTTTTGAGGTAGAAGTGTCCGCCATAATAATGGCGGCAGCATCGAAAGATGTCAGGAGTGGCGAAAAAAGCAAATCTGAGGGCACCGCAGTGCCTCGTCAAGTTCACGCTGCCGTACCATCTTTTCTTGGAAACATTTATAGTCCATATTTCACCTATCTAAAACTCTACTTTGGAATGAGCGACGAATCTCAAACTTTGCACACTCGTAGATGTTCATAGAGTTAACAACCCCTCAAAGTGTCGTGGACTTCCATAAGGTAGTAAAGTGGTTACGAAATTTCAAAAACGTCGAAATTGCCACTCACTGACTCACTGACTCATGTATAGATCATCAAAATTCTACTGTACTTCCAGACATGTTACAATCTGCTGGAAAAAATCAAAAAACCCCAAAATTCTAATTTACTCCCTTCCCCTATAGATGTAAAATTATGTAAAAGTAACATTGCCCACAACCAGAAATGCTAGAGAGCTAAGCTTTGGCAGACTGAGAGAAACTATGATAAACTTCTTAAAACTGAAAGACACTATTATAGAACTATAGGAAAAAATTTAAAAACACATACATTTTAATTTACTTCCCTCTCCTATAAATGTAAATTTGTATAAAAGTAACATTGCCACTTCCAGAAACGCTAGAGAGCTGAGCTTTGGAAGGCTGATAGAAACTATGATAAAACCATGGGAAAAAATTTAATAACCCCAAAATTTTCATTTCCTCTCCCCCCCTATATAAAGTTATGTAAAAGTAACATTACCCACTTCCAGAAACTGATAGGAACTATGATAAAACTATAGGAAAAAATTTAAAAACACGAACATTTTAATTTACTTCTCTTTCCTAAACATGTAAAGTTATGTAAAAGTAACATTGTCCACTTTTAGAAACGCTAGAGAGCTGAACTCTGGAATGCTAATAGGAACTATGATAAAACCATGGGAAAAATTAAAAAATCTCAAAATTTTTAGTAAGGCATTGCAAAAGTTTTAAACAACATTCCGCATATTTTACTACTTTAAAAATTAAATATTATCCAATTCCTTTAAAAAAGAAGTGAAATCATAACAAAAACATTTTATGTAAAAAAAAGCCAAGTACGCGAAAATGGCATTCCGTAAAAAGAATTGAGAAAAAAGTAAAGCAAAGTTCTCCAATACAAATTTCAAAATGAAACGTTCTTACTAGTTTGGA